>LPNX010895796.1:375600-411512 GCA_001517045.1 Pseudotsuga menziesii | reverse complement strand
TACTATTTAAAATGAATCCCATGGGAATCAAACATTGGTCAATAGTGTAGCGTAATGCTGAAATATTTGATAGGGGCCATAAAAATTGAGAAACTAATTGCTTTTTTCCTTGAGATATGTCTGATTACAAGGCCAAATATGTAAAACAATTCGATCCACTTCTTCAAAGTAACAATATGAGCATTTTGGTAAAAAACCTTCAGCAATTTGATCCACTTCTTCAAAGTAAACAACCTTGTAGGGTGACATTTTGGTAGCACCATGATACGTGGTATTGTACTACCTTTCTGTAAGGGGGGTGTAGGGGAGGTGGGGGGGTAAGGGATGGGGGGACTACTAAACCCAATGGCCATATCAATAAATGTAAAACCCAATGGATTTTTATGGTTAAAACCTCACAATCTCTATTACTTGTTATTAAATCCAATATCTCAAGTTTTGTAGTATCCATAAGTATTATGACATGTATCATCATCATGGACATTGACGTTGTCATCATCATAATCATCAATGCCATGTGGTACATCAAAATCATCTTGATCATCATCCTCATTATCATCATCATCATCAACATTAAGTACATCATCAACAAAATCATCGCCATCATTTATCATTATGGTCACGCATATGCCATTAGTGTTCTTAATCACTCATTGACATTAGGATTCATGTCATGTGATTGTTAAGGTCATTTATATGTTGTTACAGTTATTTCGATGATAGTAGGGTTGTTTAGATGTCGTTACAGACATTTAGGTTCCATTAGAATCCATTAGGATCCAAAAGTGATACCACATGCATAATAATCATTCACATCCACATCCACATCGTCATCATCATCATACAATAAATCAACATCATTGTATCGTCATAGTCATCAGCAATATAATTGCGATAATAATGAGCAAGGAGCCATACTACCTCACAAGAATGGATGATGTAGTCTTATACTTATCAAATCATATCCATATAGTCCACCATAATTATCGTAATGCATCATCGTCATGTTTTTAGGACCAATAATATGCCATTAGTTTCTATCAAATGTCGTTGGAGACACTCAAATTCCATTAGAGAAATTTAGGTGACATTAAGGTAGTTTACCCCTCATTAGGATTAATCAAGATCCAAAAGTTCCATGATTACGATCATTTAGGTGCCACCAATTTTAAATCAAGATCCAAAAGTACTATCACATGAATCATGATCATTGACATAGACATTGATAAATTTGATGTTATGTTGGACGTTTTCCGAACACAATTCCTATCTCTAAACCTAGTGCAATTCCTAGCGCGGTTCATTTTGAAATTTCTAGCATTATTCCAGGCACTATACTTGGTGCTATGTTGGATGTTTTCTAGGAACAATTCTTGTCTCTATACTTGGCACTATGTTGAATGTTTTTCGTGCTAAAATTCATGGTGCAATTCATGTCGCTAACCCTAGATTAATATATGGTGCTATTCTCTTTAGGACGTTTTTTTGGAGTCTATTCTTGGCGTTATATGGGATGCTTTGTGGACACTAATTGGGACGTTAATTGGGATGCTAATTGGGATTCTAATTGGGATGATAATTGGGACGCTAATTGGGACATTAATTGGGATGCTAATTGGGACGTTAATTGGGATGCTAATTATCGTCCAAAATAGAGCCAACTTTTAAAAAAGGATGATAATTAGGATGCTAATTGGGATGCTAATTGGGACACTAATTGGGATTCTAATTGGGATGCTAATTGGGATGCTAATTGGGACGTTAATTGGGATGCTAATTAGCATCCAAAATAGAGCCAACTTTTAAAAAGGGACGCTAATTGGGATGCTAATTGGAACGCTAATTGGGATTCTAATGGGGATGCTAATTGGGATGCTAATTGGGATGTGAATTGGGATGCTAATTAGTGTCCAAAATAGCACCAACTTTTAAAAAGGGACACTAATTGGGATGCTGATTGGGACGCTAATTGGGACGCTCATAATGACGCTAATTGGGACACTAATTGGGATGCTAATTAGTGTCCAAAATAGCACCAAATTTTTAAAAAGGACGCAAATAACGCCATTAAAAGTGCCATCCCATGGAAAAGTGTCCACTTTGTCCAAAAAATGATGAAAAATACACTAAATGTGATAGTGGATGCTAAAAAAGAAGCTAAAAGAGATGCTAATCACATGGTTTTGTTGTAGTGATTCTAGCCTTGCCTGATTTTTCTAAACCATTTGTCTTGGAATGTGATGCATTGGGAAAAGGCATTGGAGCAATCCTAAAACAAGGACAACACCCAATAGCTTTTGAGAGTAGGAAGATATAGCCACATGATAATATTTAATCCATTTATGATAAATAAATGCTAGCCATCATGCATGCTTTGATCAAGTTTAGGCAATACTTGGTGGGAAACAAATTTGTGGTCAAAACTTACCATAATAGCTTAAGGTACTTCCTCACTCAAAAGGATCTAAATGAAAGGAAACAGAAGTTGGTGAGTAATATTCAAGTGTTTGAATTTGATATTCAATATGTGAAGGGAAAAATTAATGTGGTAGCTTATGCCTTATCTAGAATACCTTCTATTTCTCTAATGGATGTAGCAGAAAATTGGAAAGCCACATTAGAAGTAGAGTATGCCAAAGATAAATTTTCTTGTAAAATTTTTTATGGGAATAACCATGATGATAGGTATAAGGTGTTGGAAGGAATCATCTACTACAAAGAAAGAATATATTTGGTCCCTAATTCGATTTTGAAGGAGGAAATTTTAAAGAAAGCTCATGATTCTCCACTAGCAGGTCACCCCAGTTTCTTCAAAATATACCGAATGTTGAGGGAAATATTATCATGGAAAGGGCTGAAGGATGATGTTCTGAAGTATGTTAATTAATTCCTCGCATGTCAATAAAATAAAGTGGATCATTCTCATCTAGTTGTTCTCTTACATACCTTGTCTATTCCAATACAAAAATGGGAGAGCATTTCCATGGACTTCATTACCGGTTTACCCAAAGTATTTGGTAAGGATTGCATATTTTTGGTGGTGCATAGACTCAATAAATTTTCTCATTTATTTTTTGTTACTACCACTTTCACTGCTGCACAAGTGATTGAACTAGTTTGTAAAGAATTTTTCAGATTGCATGGGCTTCCTAAGAGCATTGTCAGTGACAAAGATAGCATATTTTTTAGTGCATTTTGGAAAGAACTCTTCAAAATGGTGGGGACATATTTGACACCTAGAAAAAGGTATCATCCCCAAATTGACGGCCAAGCAGAGAGGTTGAATCAATGGTTGGAAGGATACTTGAGGAACTATGTTAGTGGGCAGCAAAAAGCATGGATAAAATGATTGCATTTGGGTGCGTTTTGTTACAATACTTCGTTCCATATGTCCATTGGCATGTATCATTTTAAATAATTTTATGTTTATGATGCATCCACTTTTATTGACCACATTTTTTGTGAGAGTAGAGATCCAAAGGCTAAGGATTGGATTGAGTAAAGTCAAGAAATTTTGAAGGTTTTGAGTGATAACTTGCAGGTTGCTCAAAATTAGTTGGAGGAAATTTCAACTCAAAATGGGCCTCCTAAAAAAAATTAATAAAATAATAGTTAAAATAATAAAATAATATTTATTAATTTTGTAGGAAGAAAAGAAAATAACTACTTTTTTGTTTGTATTTTCGACATATCTCCCTGTGTTTTCCAACGAGCTCTCCTGATCAAAATTTGAGTAAAAACACGAGGAGATATGTCGAAAATACAAACAAAAAAGTAGTTATTTTTTATGATACCTATCCCCAAATTTATATTAAAAAAGTGTTTAATACCTATACAGTATTTCAAATTTAAAGCGATTTCATTGGCTAACACATGATGACATGGAATTTGAATTAGAGTTAAAAGGCCCATTTTGACTTGAAATTTCCTCTAATTCGGAAATAATATATATAACAACATAGAATGGAGAGACAATTCCAAGTGAATGACTTGGTGTATTTGAGGTTGAAACCCTACAAACAAACCACCATAAAGGGTAAAGGTTCATAAAATCTCCAACCAAGGTTTTATGGTCCCTACAAAGTGATTCTAAACGTTCCAGAAATGGCCCGTCAATTCGAGCTTCCATGGGAAGCAAAATTCACAATGTGTTTCATGTTTCTTATCTAAATAAGGTTATAGGGAATCATATTTAAGTTTCATATACTTTACCACCTTTGGATGATGAAGGACAACTTGTTCTCATTCTAGAAAAAATATTTGGAATAAGGGAGAGAAGGCTATGAAGGAGAACAATAAAAGAATATTTGGCACAATGGAAGGCTTTTCCTAGTGAAGAAGCCATGTGGGAAGATGAACAAATTTTGCAGCATCCAAACTTGGCATTTCTTGAGTGAAATCAATATTGGGTGTAGAGGAATATCATGTCCTTGTCCCAATAAGTTTACTAGTTGACAATGTTTCACCCACCTACTAGTTCCCTAGGTTGGGGGAGGAGGCATTAAATATTGCAATAAGGGAGCTATGGGACCCAAGAGAAATTTATTTTATCATTTACATATTAATTTGGGTCATACAAATAATAAATATGGAGAAAATAAAGTTTCATTGCTTCATAAGGACATTTGGAGTTCCATGGAGGCCTTGGGTGGTTAGATTATTCCTTACACATGTCATGACTTAACCCCAAATTCAAAATTATGAGTGACGAAATGTTCTTGGAAGGTGAAGAGTTGTTAAATGGCATATCATGATCCCAAGTATTTGAATGGGTGAGTATGAGTAACTCCCATATAAGGGGAAGATTCTAGGAAGAAACTAGGTGCCATGTGGAGCTAGATTCCCTGCGCTTTATGACAACAATTATGGAAGATTCTATGATAATTTAGACCTTATTGCGGACCTGATTGCAGACCAGATTACAGACCTATGAAAATATGACATTTCATGGATAAAAATAGTCTCCAATAGGGCGCACTTGGGGCTAGTTAGAAGCCATTCGAATTTGGAGGAAGATAAAGGGTTGAGGAGAAGGCCAAGTGGCATGGAGGTTACTAAACATCAAGGATGAGTTGGAGGAAGACTATGGGAATGAATTCAACATTGGACGAATTTAGGAGGATTATAAAAATATGTGATGAGGAATGGAAATGGATTTTGATCAATTGTGAATTTTCCTTCGGAATTTTGGAGAGCATTATCTTGTCCATTGCACGGTGAGTGCACACTTACCCTGCTAGTGATCTAATTTCGAGAGAGTGAGATTCTCATCCAAGTTTTTTATGGAAGATGCCACCTTGAAGTATCATTTGTATCTTCATGGAGTTTTTTTCTACATATAGTAGGCTGCTACTGTTCGTGACCCATCTCTCATCCCCATTCTCTCAATTCCCAACTTCCATATTTCCATGTTTTTCTATGAAAGCGCACTTGTGTGAATGGTGGTTGCTCCCGATTGAGTTCAGTTGATTCCCAAGCATGGTTGAGTTATCCATGGATATGTAATATGTCTCCCACCTTCTTTTTAATTCGAAATCATAAGAAATACATATGCAAACATCCACATTTCCAAGCTTTGTTGTGACTAGTTTCCATGTAATGATTTCCCATTTCAATGGAGTTGTATATCTGATGTATATTGTGATTTGGATCAATGTTATATTCTATTAGTGAGCTATTGAAATTTTTTTAATGGTATACATTCATATTTATCTATTCTTAACCATTATATGCACCATTTATGAGTCGAAGTTGAGCTTTTATATGTCATTTCCCTTTAGCAAATATCACTTAAATTATGCATTCGAATATGAAGCTTTCATCCTCTGTTGTAGAACTATTAACCATACCAAATGATAGTAAATTAAGTATAATTAAAGTCCCCATACTTTTTTTGACAAGTTGGTGGGGTTTCATAGGATTTGAAGAGCCATTTCTTCCCACACCTTAGGGGGAATTACATCATAAATTGTTAGTAATTTTACCCTTTTTCCATCATGGCCAAATCTAGTTGTAGATGTCTATGACATTTCATAAAGATATCATATATTCCATTGAAGAGTCCTAAGGCTCCCCACATTAGTCCCTACCAAATTCGAGACCCTCTTGTGCCATTCGAATCCCCTAAAGTCAATACTAGTTAAGACAATTTTTCCAAAATTTTGCCTTTGTTCACCCTTTGTTGGGAATTTTCGAATTGGGACATTACACTGTGCATTTAACTAGAACATAATGAATGGAAATATGTACCTTATTATGATTAGGTTTACATAAAACTCCTAAATGGGGTGTTTTAGCATTTGGTGTGCATGATTGAAGGCTTCTACAAGTGTCCTTATGTTTTTATGAAGTCATTAAATGAAATCAGGAGATCATATTCATGTTGAAATCATGTTTTGATAGGACTCGGTGATAAGAATTTAACACAAAAATCAAGAAAAATATTTTTGTCGCAGCATGGTTGTTTAAACCAAATAATCATTCTTCCAATCGCAAGAAACCTATAGAGTTTCCATGGTTGAATCACATAGCAAAAGTCATGGGAAAATGTGGAAAAATCAACTAAATGCTGGCTAGTGAAGGTTGTATAAATCTCAACCGTTGATCGCCGCATCAGATTCAATTAGAGTTTTCAATCACCATACCGACGTTTCGACTTTCGACTCCCGAATTCAGAAGGTTTATGTGTCAATGTCGAAATGTGGAAGTCATAAGAATTTTTTGTTTTGTTTTAGTGGCTCGTGCCAACTTTTGATTCCAAACTGTATAGCATGAGGAATGCGGAAGTTGAAAGCAAGTTGTTGGATGTTGATTTATAGTGCTGAATTCCAACCTCTAACTATACAAACATCGATAACATCATATTCAGGTGGTTGGAGGGAGCATGTTGGGAAGACCCATTATGCGTTATGACTTCTGATTGCCTATATTGGGGAAGCGGAATCAGTAAATTGGGGTAGACTTGCAATCATGTCATTGTATCATTCTAAGTCCCAATATTGGAGCGTTGGAGTCGGCAAGGCAAGTGGTAGATGTTGTGCAGATGTTTCGACTTCTGACACCCAAATGTATGGATATCAGAATTATCAGAGTCAGAAGTGAAAAGTCGGATAGGCCTAAAAAGGTCGAGAAAGATGGTTAAGTTGTCAAGATGATTAACAACCATTGGATCTTGATCATTAAATAATCATGATTGTATTAGGACCTTTGGATTTTGGTCATTAGGCCAAATTATGCAATACGGATTGATTACAAAGTTGATTAAGTATCTGATTAAGTGATATTAAGGTCACTCTGGTGATCAATCTGTTCAAGGAAAAGTGTATCAGATGGTATTGGAGGAAATAAAAATTCATTTTGGTCAATGCTAGAAGTCTCTCATCACTTCAAAAGGCCACTGAGGTGATCGGGGACATTACAGAGTGATATCAAAGCTTCGGTTGGAACACTTAGGTTGTTTGGGCCAAAATGCATGCCTATAGGAATAAATCATAGATGTTGCAAAGAAATTTTAGGTCCAGTTAAGTGACACACATGGAAAATCCATGTGAGAAGAGATCGTGGTACATACAGGCCATCTCAAATCTGCATGCAAGTGGATATGTGTAATAGTTCAGCCAACTATAACATCCATGGAAGGATAAACCTCATGATGCCACATTTAAAAAAGGGAAATATCTCACCTCGAAATATTCTTGTTTATAGCATAAGAATTATGTATTAATAAGTAGAAAGTATGATAACATGCAGGAGTATTGCATTGAATTGTTTCTTGGTGAGAAATCATACCTAATTACTTGTGTGTTTGGAAGAGAAACCATGAACTGGACCAGCTATGACATGAAATAAGAATTCCATGTTGCATGAACGAATTGAAGAGGGTATTTTTTAACTCTTCTCTTGTTGTTATATTTATATTTCTAAGTTGTATACAAGAAATCATAGCATAGGAAGGTTGAGAGTGCAGGAGTGAATAGATGAAATACGTGAGCATTAGCAGACATGCTAGAGACAATACTCAATGAATGAGAGGATAGTTATGCATGAATGTGATGTTGCATAATAGTAAAGGCATGAAGACTTTACATATGCAATAATCCACTAATGAATGTTATTGTGGTTTTAGATTGTTGTTGTTGATGATAATGGTTGTAGGACCAAAGACCATACAGGAATAGTTGAAGATGATGATAATGATGATGTTGTAAGCAACTAGCAGCATTGAGAAGAAAAGCTGGAACAACGCACCTGTGATCAAGAGGTTGGTGGAAGGACTATGCAGTCCTTGGTAAGAGCCCAACTGGCCAAGTAACATCAACATTGTTGATGACAACCATACATGTAATGGGTTTTTGTGTTGATTGTGTAAGTGTTAAAGGGGATTTGGTAAGAATTCCTTCAATCATAATTTTAAGCATCATGACTTGGTATGCATATAAATTTGGATGCATGAATATGAATGTTATCTCACTGGGTATGGTGGGGTATGGGGTAGTAAAGGCAAGGATCCTATGCCTCTAATAGAATTTGAATGCATCCATATGAATTAATAGCATACTTTGTGTGTGTGTGTGTTGGTTATGATTTTAATAACCAAATAAAGTAAAGACTAACGGTCCTACTATGGTAATGTATGTTATGTGCATTAGTCATGGGTAAGGCCATGATCCACATTTAGTTGAACCCTAGGATAGGCCTATGCTTGATTCTATCTGTTCAAAGAATGGGTTATGTAAATCCATGTTTATGCATGCCTATATGTGAGTGCATGTGTTAAGATGCATTATGGAAGTGCATGGATGTGAATGTGGATGCATCGTGTGAATGCATGGATGTGCCTAACAATTTCATTGCAATTTATTGATAGATGGAATGATAGAATTAGTGGAAATTTTAAGACCATTCTATGAGCTCCTATGAGTGTGGGGAAAGGAATTGCATGAAGAATGTAGCCTGTGGGATGGATACCATATGCTCTATTGGGAGGGTAGAGTTACACAAAAGGGCATGAATGTATTGTGAGTAACATTGGATGGATATGACAATGTGTGGAAGCCTGTAGTTACAACTGGGAAGTATCATGTGCTAAGAAAATTTTATCAATTCATGTTTGTGCAATTTGGTTCCTATAGGAAACATAATTAAAGTTCAAACATGAACATTTTATTGTTAATGGCTTGGTTGATATAATTGTGTCAAAAATACATGTGGCAAGTAAACTCCCAGGGAATAGCAGTTGGTGCAAGCCATGAAGGGCATCATATTTCCAATTGCTAGAGCCAAGAAATATGAGCAAGAAGCTCATGGATGAATGGAAGACACATCATAGGAATTTGCGTGCTAGGGCCTACAAGAGACAAACATTGTGAAAGGAAACTCCTTTGAGTAAAAATGGATTTATGTATGAAGCACAATTGTAAACGGTGTTGACATCTCATGTGAACTGTGTTTGGCAAGTAATGTGGATGAGATGATGAAATTATGCCACAAGGCATGTGTTAACCATTGGGGAATAAAGCGCAGAAAGGAAGTGGGATAACAAACCCGAGTTACTGCTAAGATCAGTGAAGGGAGCCCGAGGAACTATTAACTAAGAGAAGGGAACCTCATTCCTCAAGAAAGGGAAAATAAAAGACATCTACAATTGGATAAGTATTTCGTGGACCTTGTTAGAAAATTACATATGAATAATTGTAGAAGTTAATACTTATAACATGTTTTATTTAAGGTTTCTTGAGTTGTAATTACACCCTACATGGCACACTTTAGAAAGGAGTGCACACCTTTGTGGTGTGGTGTTATGTTATGGCTACAAATGTTGACTACGCCCTAAAGGAATGGACACATTCATGGTGTTTCAACATCGGAGAGTGAAAATTTATAAAATATGTTTATAGTTTTATATCAGCGATACTGATGAGTTGGACTAGACCTTGTATTGTTAGGTTATTAATGTGAAAGATGGTGCATAAAAGTAAAGAAGATAAGTGAAGAAGAAAGCATAGTTTGGAGAAGAATCCCCGAGGGTTAGTGGCTTGAACCTTTCTTTGTGCACCCTCATATAACACCGAAGTAAAGGGTCACTCCAGGTGTTGGGTGTGTAAGGTATTGTGGGTGTCAAGGATAACCTGGATTAAGCCCAATGGAAACATTGGTTCCTAGGGAAGGGGACATCCGAGCAAAGAATTTCCTTTTATTTCCTAATAAACCCAGTAGAGATGCTGGCTTGGAAATGGTTATTTGGTTGCTAGATAAACCTAGCAGAGGTGTTGGCTTGGAAATGGTTATTTGGATGCTTAAGAAACTCAGTCGGTGTACTGGCTTGGCAATGGTTATTGAATGTTGTGGCATAGTCGATGTGCTGGCCAACATTTGTTGATACATCCACAGGTGATCCAAGGCTTGTAAAGTGAATTATGACTCTTGTGGGACAACATGAAGAAACTCATACAAATAAGTATTTTATTATCATGTATTTTCTTATTTTAATTAGTGTAAAAGTTTATGTGTATATGCCAATATTGAAGATGATAAGTTCCATGCCATCCAAGTTGATACACTAATGTTTCTTTGTTGAAACCTAGGTAATGTTGGAAGCAAGAACCTTGAAAGCATCCTAAGGATGCATTTGAACATGTGACTGTCCTGAATATCACAAGATGAGCAACAATGGAAAATGATGTTAGTGGAATTGTGTTTGTCCTAGCATCTAAAGGTTTTGTAGGAAGACCATGGGAGATTCCCTGGTTGTGAATCCTTAGACAGACATTAGACATTAAATGTCATCACCAAATTGAGGAATGGGTGAGTCAAGCAATCACACTTGAAGTGAAAGAGGCTAAGAAGCATGGAACCATAGTTGTTGGGCTCTGAATTGTAACAATATTAAGAGGGTAAAAGCTCCTAATCCTCCCTTTTCATTTTTATTTTTGCATTCTAGAGATAGAAAGTGGTTGAATGCATGCCACAACTAAAATTTGATTGTGTTTATATTACTTGAAATAGATTGTGAATGTTGAATTAGTTAAATTCTTGTGAAAGGAAAAAGATGAATGAGTTCATTTGTATATTTGGAAAGCATGAAATGTGTGAAATCCTTTTTGGATAAAGCATGAACCTTCCAAGTCAATTGAGCAAATAAGTAACTGCTTTTAACACTTGTGTTATGCTTGGCCTACAAGATTCACAATGATGAATTGCACATGTAATCCAAGACTTACAGAAACATGGTTACCTTTCGATGCAGACGCGGAAAAGCACTAGAAAAGGTGAGTACGCTAGAGGGACTGTATAGCATAGAAGAGTTAACATCCTTATGTTGGGTGGGGTGGGTCTTATGGGTTACATAGTTGTCTGAATTTTTTAAGTCAAAATCAGAATACCTGTGGAGTTGCACGAAGATGCTTATGCAGATAAGTATTTTGTTTACTTGCATATTCTTGCTCCTTTAGTATGAATATACATATCCATATGCTTCGGATATTGTTTTGAAAATCCTATAAGGGATGAGTTCTATGAGAACATATTTGACATGTGAATTAATTTATTGTTGAGCTTAGGTATTGTTGAATGAAAGGATCTTGAATACACCATAAAGATGCAAGTTGGACATGTGGCTATCCTGAAAATTTTAATATGGGCAGTTGAGGATTGGAAAAAGACCCAGTGGATGTTGATGCAAAAAGAAAGGAATCATGTTAGCAACTGGGAGTTGAAGGCATTGAAAATACAGCTGAAGACAAAGAATGGTACTTGTTGGAAGGATAAACTAGCGAGAGCAGCATGTAAAAACCAAAGGACTTGGTCCTTGAAAATCCAAATTAAAGGGATGCAATGCAAGACAAACCTACCACATTTTGTGATTTTTTATATCTGTAAACAATTTGTAATTATCCCCAAGTGTTGGAATACCGAGGGAAATCTTAATTTAAGGGGGTGGGGTTGTAATGTCTCCATTTTGACCCTGGTAATGTATTGGATGAAATCATGTAAATGATGTAAAGGTATTAGAATGGATTCTTAACGTGGAGCTCAAGTCCAAGGATCCATTAGTGAATGGCTCATTTGTGAAAGCAAGTAAGCTAGGTTGGATATATCATGTGCTAGTAGGCCATGGAGAATGTTAAAACATGTAAATATTTACCATGCTAATAAAAATAACCATGGTTGGCTATGGTGGGAGCTATGTTAACCACTAGGGAGATGTGAGGGGGTTATGGGATTTTCCCTTTGCTTCCAAGTGTCTTGGTGAGAACCCCTATTCTATAAATGGCGTGAACTAACTTCATTAATTCCATGAAATAGAATTTAACCATGATGAGAAAGGGTGACTACATGGGAAGTTCTCAAGTTAATGAGCATGCAAGAAAGGACGAAGTTGTTGGATGTTGGTTTATAGTGTCGACTTTCGACCCCCAATCATACAAATGTTGGGAATGTCATATTCGGTAGATTAGAGGGTGCATGTTGGGAAGACTCATTATGCATTCTGAATTCCGACTGTCGATGTTGGGGAAATGGAGTCGAAAATTTGGGGTGGACTTGTGGTCATGTCGTATCATTCTAAGTCCCTATATCATAGTGTTGGAATCAGTAAGGCAAGTGGTAGATGTTGTGTGGATGTTTCGACTTCCGAATCTCGGCTGTACAAATGTCAGAATGTTCGAAGTTGGAAGTGAAAGGTCAGATCATCCTAAAAGTTCAAGAAAGACAGTTAAGTCACTGGGATGATTAATGACCGTTGGATCTCAATAGTTAAATCGTCGAGATTGTATCAGGGTCGTCAAATTTGGTCAATATTAGGCCAAATTAAGCAGTCGAGATTGATTATAAAGTTGAGATAAGTATCTGATTAAGTGAGATTAAGTTTGTTCCGGTGATGAATTTGGTCAAGGCAAAGCGCATCAGATGGTATCAGAGGAAAGTAAAAATTGGTTTGGTCGTTCCAAGAAGTCTCTCGCCACCTCAAAATGGCACTGAGGTGATCGGGGACGTTACACCTTAATCTTATATTATGACCTTTAATCCATTTAACCCTGATAATATATATCACTTAACATCCAAACCGTATAAACCCTAATTGTTATAATCACTCACTCGTCATCAATAACCTTTGATATAACTTCTATAATGCCTAACTACTTATATCCCTTGTAATTCCTTAATACGTAACTATTTAACTCTAAATTCTCAACTTTATAACAATTATAACTCTCAAACTTTATTACCCCTAACTTTCAACCCTTACAAACCATGATTGCTAGCTTTGATAACCCCTTATAAATCCCCTTACCCTTACAAATCATAACCTTTCCACTTATATAATTAACCCTTAATCGTTTTAATGCACCCCTTTATCTTAACACTTATAATCCAAAGCCATTATAACCATATATCCATATAATTCCTCACCTTAAACAACTATAGCTTCTAACTGAAAATCACATGCTAACCCTTATATCACTTCACTATTACCAACTAGCCCTTATAAATCCTCACTCTTACCATCTGTAACTCTTGTAACTAACATCACCATAAACCATCCTTGTCGCCAAATGATCTTAATCATATTTATAATTTACAAGCTCTAACCATAATAGCCATTCTAACTCCTAAAATTGCACCCTTATAATTAACTAACCTCCTAACCCTTCTAGTCCTTTAATCTTAAATAACTATAAAGCATATATCACTTAGTCCTTAACACCTATAATCCCTGACATGTATTCCTTATAATCAATAAAAATTAATATGTATGGTCATTAACATTGATGACATATAACCCTAGTCCACCATTCTTATAATTAAATGCATATAATCCATAAATTATAACATCTTACTATCCCTTTATAACCCTTAACTATTATAAAACATAACACTTATAAACCTTGTTAGCTTTATCTTATATAACATTGAATAAAAGGGTTATCCCTAATACCCCTAACCCTGATAGTGATTATAACACTTCCCCCACAAGCCTAACTTTAAAAACCCTTAACACTTATAATTGCTAGCCCCAACCCCAAACAATTAACTGTTATAACTCCTATAAACCATAATGATTTAACCTCATTTAATTTTAATTTCTAAATTTAGTAATCCTTATAATGCTTCAACCATAACCACTATAAACCTTGTATTCTCTAACTCTTATAACACATAATATAACCATAATACCCTGAACCCTCAACACCCTTATAACTACTGATCTTTATAACATCTATCACCGCAAACCATTAACCTACATACTTATTCATAAACCTTGAGTGAAATCAAGTTACACATTATCAAGATATATACTTTAATTAATTATAAATTTTGTTATATCTCAAATCATATATATATTTACATTCCTTAAATTGATAACCTTGTAAGAATGATTTCTACTTATAATATTTTGTATTTGAAATGTCACAAAATTATGATCTTCTCTAAATTAATGTGAAATTCTAGAATGTTTAAATGAGATGAAAGCAGAGAACTATATGTAACTGTTCCAGTATACAATATAAAATTTCGGAAAAGTAAATTGCTAAAAATTTAAATAAATCTTTCATGTTCAATCATTAGTATCGAGTAAGGATTCTAGGTGTAATGTATTAAATTGCTAAATTTTAAATAAATCTTTTATATTCAATTATTAGTATCGAGTATGGATTCTGCATGTAATGTATTAATTGGCTTTACCATATTATTTAGACATGTTTCCAACTCAGCCTGGTCAATGGTGGATGATATATGATCACATCTTAGACTTTGCAAGTCCTTGTCCATTTCTTAATAGGAGAAGTTTCGTGGAGCGTTGATAGCCGTTGGATCGTTTCTTGGAGCTGCTGAATCGATTCTTGGAGCCTTTATTGGAGTGATTCACTATTGGACGGATTTTGTCTACGCATTCTAGCCTTTGGATCGCTCTCCTGGTGCATGTAGCCGTTGGATCTTGTTTTTTATCAGCCGTATGATCAAGGTGGATGAGACTTTACTACATAACGTACATCGGAATGATTGTGTTTTGGAGGTCGGACATGACTTTACTCAAACCATACACTCGGAGCTTATGGAATTAGTTTAGCTGGACATCTGGACTGGAGATATCTGGCGGATCTTGGCATTAAAGAGTTTTTAATTAATCTCCTTGGTTTTTCTGTCGGGTTGTTTTACTGCCCATTCTTTGTTTCTTTTGTTATTCTTTTGGTGGATACTACCTCCGCAGGTTTCTTCTCTGGTCATTCTTGGGATTTCGAGTGGTGTTTTCGTGGGTCTGAATCTGGAGTTTTATCAATGCTGACTACTAGTTTATTGGTATGGTGATGGAATGTAGATTGTCCTTGATGCTGGAGATGGGTTGATTTTCTGTCTGATCTGAGTTTATTGGGTTTAATTTGGATCTGACTGTTGGTTTACTGGTATGGTGTTGGAGTGCAGTGTTTTATTGGTGCTGGCGACGTATTGGTTTTCGTTCTGATCTGAGTTTTGCTTTTGCTCTTAACTATTAGCTCTTCTGTTGGTTTCCTTTTAGTACCTTGGGATTTTGAGCGGTGATTTTTGGGGTTTACCTATTTGCTTCTGAGATGTCTTTGAGGGAGGCTAAAGCCTTAGCATGTTCTCCCCAGCATAAATGGGTTTTCAATTCCTCGAGGGTGCTTCCTTTGAAGGGTTCTGAGGATTGTGCGTTTTCAAAGTCTCTGTTGGTGGAAAGGTCGACTGAGCTGGAGAAACTTCTTGATTTTTCTTTCAATTGTGTTTCTCCTGTGAAGGTGACAGACTCGGAGTTATCACTGGACAAGATTATAGTCGATAGAGGTTTTTCGGGGGATGGGAATGACTTTGAGGTTACAGATAAGACTGGACCTGTTATGTCTCCATCTTTTGGTCTAGTGAATGATCATGTGCTGGACAATGCTAGTGTCGATGTTTCTTTGAATCAGTCTGTCTATCCCTCTTAGTTGGCAGGTGTGGATTTTGGTGCAGGTGGAGGGGATTCTGTTCCTATTGAGGCTGTTAAAAGGGATATGTTGAATCAACTGTTTGGTTCGAAGAAGGGTTCTGGAAAGAGGATTAGCAAATGTGTCCGTAAAATGGACAAACCCTTATTGCTAGTAGTGGGTGAGGATGTTCCATTGAATAAGATTGTTCTTACCAATGCTCTCACGCTCGTGGGCAGGTTCGGTGGGAGGAAGATCAGTCCTGATGGTTTACATAGATGGGTATCTGACACTTGGACGCAGGAGGTTAGTCTCTGTCCGAAAATATTCATCCTTCCTCGGGGTTGGTTGGCCTTCAAGTTCCATATTCTAGCTGACGCAAACGTCATTTTGAAAAGTGTCTGGAAATGGGAGAACTTGGGCCTCTTCCTCAAGCGTTGGACACCTCTATTTGACCCTCGGATTGAGAGGTATGATTCTTTACCCATATGGGTTAAATTACCCAATTTGCCATTCAAGTACTGGTCTGTGGAATTATTTAAGTTGATTGGCAATGCTATTGGGACTTTCCTTGAGGCTGATTTGGCTTTTTTTTTAAATGGTATATGTTGTATGGGGAAAGTTTTGGTCCTATTAGACCTGCGTAATGGACTTGCTGAAGATATTGCCATTCAGAAAGGAGAGATTGTTTTTTCCCAACCTTTAGATTATGTAGGGTTTCCCTTCCGATGCAATCGTTGTCATCATTATGGACATTTGCTGGCCCATTGTCATTTACCTTTTTTGAAAAAATGTTTAGCCACTGCTCCTAAGTCTAAATTTGTTTGGCAAATTAAAACTTATGTTTCTCCTGTTGAACCTGTACTTCCCCAGCTTTCCTGAGTTGGTAGTCCACCTTTGGATGTTGTTAATACTGATACAGTATCATTGCCTTTGATTATTGATGAGTGTGTGGAAACCGTTGATACTATATCCAAGGAGATCTGTGCCTCTTCTCTTAAACCTTTGAGTCTAAATTCTTTTGTTGATTTTGAGGAGGGTAATGTTCTTAGTAAAATTATGGAGGAAGGTGTGGAACAATTGGATGAATTTTCTTTGGGAGAATCTAGTCTTAAGGTTTTAGGGTTTATTTCCTCTATCAAGGTTTTTAAAGATTCGGGGTCTGGTTACTTTCTTAGATCCAGTTCAAAGGTTTTGTTGGACTCGGTCTCTTCTGTTGGATTTAGGAGACCTTTGACTACTTCCAATCAGGCTGGGTCTATTTTAGGTACTGATCTTTCTGATGTTTTTGGGGCACTTAGAGAAGTGGATGCCCATTTTAAGGTTACCTCATGATAGTTATGACCCTTAATTGCAGGGGTTTAGCTAGTAAACCTAAAAAACTAGCTATTTGCAGGTTGGTGTTTGAGCAGTCTGTTGATGTCCTCTTTTTACAAGAAACTATGGGTGATGGGGTACATTTTGCTGGTATAATGGAGTCCCTACTTCCGGGTTGGACCTTTTTTTCTGTGGATGCTCATGGCAGATCGAGGGGTTTGCTTGTGGGCTGGAAGAATCGTGTTTTTCATTTCTTAAATTCCTGGGCTTTGGAATCGGGTTTATGTGTTACCCTCTATTCTATTGAACTACAATTGGAGATCTGCTTCCTCAATATTTATGGACCTTATGTTGAGAGGGAAGGGTTTTGGAATAATCTCTTGGAGCTTTTGAGTACTATTTGTACCAAGATTATCTTGGGGGGGGATTTAAATTTCTCCTTGAGTTTATCTGAGATTTGGGGAGATAGGGCCAGAAGTGATTGTTTGTCTGATTTTTTTACAAAATTATTGGATGATCATGGACTCGTGGATATTGTGCCTATTTTGATTTCACCCACCTGGACCAATAGGAGAGTGGGCAGTGAGAATATTTGTAAGCGTCTTGATAGAATGTTGATCTCTAATGATCTTTTGGAATTTGGGTTTTGTCTTCGCCAGTGGGTGGGGTGCGGGGGGGAATCTGATCATCTAGCAGTTTTTTTTCAGATTTTGGGTTGGGATAAGCAATTACATTCTCCTTTCAAGTTTAATCCACATTGGCTGGAACATGACGATTTGGTCATTTTATTGAAAAATACTTGGAAGGTTTATGATGAGAATTCTGCTTTGTCTCCAACATCTCAATTTCATGCTAACCTTAAAATGATTAAAAATGAGGCTATTTGTTGGTCTGTTAAAAGGAAAGAACAAGATACTAAGGATTTAGTTGAGATTGAAGGTTTATTATTGGATGCTTGCACCAAACTTGGTTTTGGTTATGCTAATAATGAGGATAAGGCTTCCCTGTATGCGTTGGAATCTAGAAGGAAAAAAATCTTGTTAGATAGAGAAAAGGAAGCTGGACAGAAGAGTAGGGCTCTTTGGCTGCTCTGTGGTGATGATAATACCCCCTTCTTCCATAAATATGCCAATCACAGAAAACGTATTAACTCTATATGGAAAATAGCAGATGATAGAGGTAACATTGTTGAGGGGTTTGAGTCTATTGCTGGGGCGGCTGTTCATCACTTTGAATCCCTGTTTAAAGAAGATGATTGTCTTCACTTGCCTGAAATTCTGGAAATTGCTGATAATTTCCCTTCTGATATTTATGATAATGAAAACTTAGAACTTATGATTCCTGTTACTATTGTGGAAATCCAGTCTATTTTGACTGTAAGTAAAAATGACAAGAGCCCTGGTCCTGATGGGATCCCAGTGGAAGTCTACAGAGCACTTTTTGATGTCTTGGGTAGTGATCTTTTAAGAGTCATTGAATATTCGAGGATCAGTGGGAAGATTCCTACTATTTTTAACTCTACCTTTATTGCTTTGATGCCAAAGGATGATTCTCCTAAGTCTTTTGATGATTTTCGACCAATATCATTATGTAATTTTATATATAAGATCATTGGTAAAATCATTTCTACACGCATTAAAAAGATTTTGGGAAGGATTATTTCTAAAGAACAGTTTGGTTTTTTGCCTGGCAGACAGATTCATGAAGCTGTTGGTATTATTCAGGAAGGTTTGCATTCAATCCACTGTAAGGGTATGGAATCTATGGTGCTTAAAATTGATTTATCTAAGGCATATGATCATGTAAACTGGACTTACTTACGGGTTATTATGACTAAAATGGGTTTTTCTGTACCATTTATTACCTGGGTGATGAGCAACATTTCTTCTGTTTCATTTGTTGTTCTTATTAATGGGGTAGCTTCCTCATTTTTTAGATCTGGAAGAGGCCTGAGACAAGGTTTCCCTTTTGCACCCCTATTATTTCTTATTGTGGTTGAAGACCTAAGTAGGTATATTCTTACTGCTCAAAACAGTGGGGCTTTTCAGGGTATCTCTTTTGGTAACAATATTATACTCTATCACGTTTTGTTTGTGGATGATATAATATTGGTTTCTGATGGATATGATCGTTCCTTATCAACATTATATGAGGTCCTATTGGTTTTTTGTAAAGCTTCTGGTATGATTATTAATGAGGACAAATCCTCATTTTACTACTCTAGAATGGAAGAATTTGAGTTGATTTCAATTCAGAATATATTTTCTTTTAAAGTTGATAAGATTGAGTCTGGTATGAAATATCTTGGCTTTCATTTAAAACCTTGCAAATATCTTTTGAAAGATTGGGATTGGCTCATTTCAAAAGTGGAACAGAGATTAAATAACTGGAGTTTTAGATGGTTATCTAAGGGAGGAAAACTCATTCTGGTCAAGTCTGTACTTGAGGCCATCCCTATATATCGGATGCACTTTTGGATACCTATTGGAATTATTGAGAGAATCAGGAAGATTTGTTTCAAATTCTTATGGTCTAGTAAAAATGAGACTTCTAGTTTACCATGGTCTTCATGGAAGGTCCTGGCCAATCCCAAGTCTTTGGGAGGTTGGGGTTTGAAAATACCTGCCTATTTTGCTAAATCACTTGCTGCCAAAAGTGTGTGGAATTTGATTTCTGGTTCAGTACTGTGGGTGCAGATAGCAGTGCAAAAATACATTTCACCCTTATCCATAGTAGACTGGATAAAGGCTGATGTCAAGAAAAAGAAAGGTATCTCTATATGCTGGAAAGCAGTTCTCTGGTCCTTTGATCTTGTAGGACATGCTCTTGTTTGGAGAATTGGGAATGGTACTGAGGTATGTATAGGCATTGATCCTTGGATAGGATGCAAATGGAGGCATGTTTTACTTGATTGCATGATTGATAAACTTCATTCTGTTGGGTTTTATGTGATCAAAGACATTGCTTGTTCTAGTACAACTTTCCTTCAGAATCAGGGATGGTTGAATTCAGATTGTATTTATTTTGATGACCAGGAAACTGTTATCTGGAATTCTTATGTGGCATTGATGACTTCCAGCCATGTCAAAATTTCAGCTAAGGATGACCAGATGATTTGGAGTCTTTCCAAAAATGGTAAGTACACACCTAAAGCTGGTTATCTTCACCTTATTCATGACAGGAATGAGATAGAATGTTTCTGGTGGTGGAAGTGGTTATGGAAACTCAAATTTCCACTGAAATAAAAAATCTATTGCTGGTTTTTATTTTCAAGGAAAGCACTCACTTGGGATGTTCTGTGTAGAAAAGGCAGAGAAGGACCGGGCTGGTGCTATCTGTGTAAAATGGAAGCTGAAACTAATCATCATATTGGTTTTGAATGTTCATTTACAAGGAGGGTTTGGACATAAATTGAATTTCAACTAAATTATAATAATTTCTGGAATGGAACTACAGTCTTAGAATGTGTTAAGAACTCGATTATGCATGCTAAGGCTAAGTATAGGTCTTTACCTGTTATTGTATCTTGGTTCATTTGGAAGGCCCGGAATCATTGTTGTTTTGAAGATATTCAACCTAAGTCTGTTGTTGTCACTTCTTTATGTTTGGGTTTACTACATGCTTATCCTTTGGATAACAAAGTGTTGAATTTAAGAATGGTTGTCAATGAGAAAATTGACAAAGAATCAGCTTGGGGGTATTTTGATGGTTCAGCTGCAGGAGTACCTCGGATTTGTGGGGCAGGTGGTATATTGTATTTATTTGATGAACACTTCTTTACTTTTTCAGTTGGTTTGGGGGTGGGTACCAATAACTTTGCTGAGCTTCTAGCTTTAAAATTGCTTACCACATTGGCTTTAAAGGAGGGGGTTCAATCTTTGCAGGTATTTGGGGACTCACAGCTGGTGATCATTTGGATATTCGGTAAGTTTAGAATTAATAATATTCTTCTTACTCAGATGTTACATGAGGTGATTAGAATTTCTAACTTATTGGTAAAAGTTGAATACAAGCACATTTACCGCGAAAGGAACACTAAGGTTGATGCTTTAGCTAATGCAGGTGCCAATGTGCTGGAAGGATATTGGAAAATTCTGGAGTATAGAGGTTCTGTAACTTATGAGACATTTCATATTTTTTAATCTGATGTTTAGATTAAGCTGCGAGGGGGGGGGGGAAGGTTTCTTGTGATACTGGAGAATATGGCAGCTTTATTGTTTTGATTAAGTTTTTCTGGATTTGTTTGTGGTGTTATATGAATGATATTCGAGTGGATATAATTGGTTTTTTTAATCAATTATTATCTCTTTGTAATTAAGCATGTATATGCTAATGAATTGAGGAAATGGACATTGATCTTTATTTAAAAAGATAATGGACCATTTGATGAATGTAATTTGATAATAAAGTTACGATTTTTTTCTTTGGAAAAAAATATAATCCTTTAAGTCGAGCATGCTTCGTAACCTAATTCGCCATTCTTGAATAATAAAATTACATTACAGACGGGCTTGTCTCTTTAGGCTTTCCACTCTCTTTCTTGTTCAAAGAATGGAGACTATCTACGGATTCAGACTACAGCAAGAAGTTGAACGAAAGCAAGTGTCTCTTGCCAACTAGTTTACGCGTATGTAACAATGTATTCATAGTTTTGATACCAAAAAATTAAAAAAATATAAATATAAATATAAACATAAACATAAACATAAACATAAACATAAACATAAACATAAACTGCAAGTGGTAATGATTATTAAAACCACTTCTCAACCACATGCTAGAAATTGACTGGTTAGTACCAAATTATACAAGCATAAACATATAGTATGTTAAATAGAAAAGTAAGATGTTTTAATACCATCAATATGTATAACTTATAATAATTAAACGTGTCACTTTAAATTAAGTTTATGTAGTATGTTAAATATAGAAGTAAGATGTTTGAATACCATCAATATGTGTAACTTATAATAATAAATAACGGTAATAACATCATTATTTCTATAACAGATTCCAAAGGAACCCGACATGCCAAAAATATGTATGAGAGAACCATTTCAGCATAGGATTAGAACAGTTGTTCATTGGTTCTTAATGATAATAAATAAAATTGTGAATCATTCGAGTCACTCGGTTTATAACTAAAATTCTTCTTACAAACTATTTAGTTAACATGCATTAGATTTTACGAATCAATGTCAGACTATTAGTATAACTGCTAAGGCAGGTATATAGCTATAGTGAAAAAAAGTTTTTCAAAAGTTTTATAAAATTTATATATTAAATTAATATTTTAAAAATAAAATTATATTATTTTAATTTTGTAAATCTATTTTTTATTATAATTGGTTCATTTTTATAAAATTTATATATTCAATAAATATTTTAAAAATAAAATTATATTTTTTTAATTTTGTAAATCTATTTTTTTTATAATTGGTTTATTTTAATGATTTGACTAATTTCTTCTAGTGTATAAATGAAATTGTTAAATATAAAATAAAAATAAAAATATATAAAAATGCTAAGTGTTTTGTTTATTAAAATAGTAATAATGACTAATCTTAATAGATGTGTCAATCACATCACAATGATTAACTATAACTATATCTTTTTTTTAACATAAACAGGTATTTTTATTTTATTTTTTAAAAGAAGTTGCGGGTCTTTTGGCCATAGCCAATCAACCTATTTACAATATCCGGGAAGGCCTAGAACTAAAAATTCTTTACAAAAAAAGAAAGAATCTCCCAGTTACACAATAATCAACTGCAGTAGAGTTACAGGATAGGATGAAAATAATTGTCTTCACCATTGATATTGAGAAAACCTTGCAGCAGAAGGCAAGCTTTGTTGGCCAGGTCATCTACAAGATGATTTTGATCCCGAAGAATGTGAAAAAATTCATCCTTTTCTAAGCCTTTCATTAAAATCCTGGTTCTCTGCAAAATTATATTCAAGGCAGAATTATTGATTCTATCAGCTAAATTTAAGGCTTTTATCAAAATCTCCAAATCACCAAAGATTTGCACGGATTTATATCCCTTCTTCAACACCAGTTGACTTGCCAAGAGCAGGTTGTATCCTTCAGCCTGATTATTGGACAAAGTTCCTAGTCCCTGATTGAACCTGATAGAAGATGCTCTATCCAGAGAGAAGACCAATCCCCCAGCTCCTGAGACTCGAGGATTTCCTTTGGAAGCACCATCAAAGATAACTGCCGAAGGAGATTTCATCCAAAAAGTATTGAAATCCTCAATACTCCCACGAAGCCTCCAGAAAGGAATTCTGACAGGTATAGAACACGTTAATATCTTTCCCACAGTTTGAATGCTGGAATTTCGCCAAAGAGTAACAGGCGATGAAGAGCCCGTAAGACCAGAAACTTCAGCAAATAATGATAACGATTTTATGGCCATGACCTGTGAAATTGGCCTCTGGTCGCTGAAGATAAAGCTGTTACGTGCTAGCCATATTGTCCACCACACAATTTTAACAATTTAATGCCATCTCTTGTACAAAACTGACGCTGAAGATGGACGTCGATCATGCCATGTCCGGTAAAAGACAAGAACAGTTTGCTAAGGAGGAATCAAAAATTGTATCCCACGAAGAACCATGGACCAAACATTTTTTGTAAAACCGCATTCAACCAGGACATGGTCCACTGTCTCCAAGGCTGCTTTGCAAAAACAACAACAAAACGGGCCATAAAAACCACATTTCTGAAGATTGTCTCCTATCAGATTTTTTTGGTGCAGAGATAACCAAGAAAAGAAATTTACCTTCAGTAAATATTTAGAATACCAAATCGTTTTCCAAATCGTCGGAGGAAGGTAAGAGAAATGAGATGTATTCAAAGCCTTGTATCCGCTAGCTACTGAATAAAATCCATTAGGGCCCCATCCCCAACAATCTTGTTGAGAAAGGTGAAGAGGGGCGATACCTGATAAAGCAGAGAACAACAAAGTTTTTTAGAGTTAAAAATAGCAGGAAGATCTGTCAATCACCAGCCTATCCAATTACTGTCACTATCCTAGGAACAAATATATGCAAGACTAAGTAGCCCTTAATTAATTGCCCAGTTCCGAATCTCTGTAAGTTGATTAGCATTGGAAAGAGGTGGTTTTCCAGAGATATTATCCTCCCATAGATATATCTTCTTCCCATTGCTAGGGGTTCGATATAACTGAAGATTGAAAGATTCATAATATTTTCTACAGGAATTCCAGATACCAGAGCCTGAAGAAGTGTTAGCTGAAGTAATATTCCTCAAAGATCTACCCTTTAGGTATTTCATCCTAAAAATCCGACTGACTGGATGGATTTTGTCCTTGTAAAGCTTCCAAATCAATTTGCCACCCAACGCCATATTATCCATCCCTGGATCTCGAATTTGTAATCCTCCTTCAGAAAGGGGATGCTTAATAACATCCCAGCTGACAAGATGCATCTTTTTACCGCCTTTACCTCCACTCCAAAGGAAATCTCTCAATAATTTTGAAATCTGGCCCAAGATAGATTTTGGAGCTAGCAACAAGGTAGATTGAAAAATGGGAATAGCTAAAAGTACTGACTTGATCAAAATTAATTTCCCAGCTTTAGTTAGCCACTGACCACCCCAAAAAGTAATTTTTTCTTTTAACTTTTCCAGCTCCTCAAGCCACAAAGAGGGGGGAGATGGGCCAAGAGTTAAAGAGAGACCCAAATACTGTACCTTCTCCCACTTGACAAAGCCAGGAAAACCCAAGAAATCTGCAATTCAAAGTATTACCGAAGATTCGACATTC
The DNA here is from genome assembly GCA_001517045.1 of Pseudotsuga menziesii. Classification (NCBI taxonomy): domain Eukaryota; kingdom Viridiplantae; phylum Streptophyta; class Pinopsida; order Pinales; family Pinaceae; genus Pseudotsuga; species Pseudotsuga menziesii. Next base: position 386,482 of record LPNX010895796.1, on the reverse strand, counting down.
CATCCATAGACAACACTTTTTGTTTTATTTATCAATGCTCCTGAAATATGACAGAATTTAATGACGATAGCATGGAAGGCACATGAAATCTTCATTGAGGCTCCACCAAGAAAGAGAGAGTCATCTGTGAAAAAAGCATGGTTAATTGGGTCCACCCCCCTAGCAATTTTAATCCCTAGAAGATACCCAACATCCTTTTCTACAATGAGTTTACAACTAAGTGATTCAACCATCAAAATATATAGGAAAGGAGACATCGAGAAACCTTGATGTAGACCTCTAGTAGCTTTGAAAAAATCAGGGGGTTTTCCATTAACTAAAGGTGCAATCCAAGGATTTTCAGTGCAGGATTTGATCAGGTTAACAAACTCGGGGCAAAAACTGAAGGAGAGTAGAACCTCATAAAGGAAGGGGAGTTTTACTTGATCAAAAGCATTCTTCATGTCCAGCTTTATTAGCATACCTTTCTCATTTCTTTTGAAGCTTGAGTGGATGGATTCTTGCACTTGAATGACAGTATCCACAATGTGCCTGCCTTTGACGAACCCCCCCTATAAGGGAGAGATCAACTTGCCTAGCAGGAGCTTAAATCTATTAGCTAATAGCTTGGCTAGAATCTAATAGGAAGAATTGCACACTGGAATTGGATGAAATCTATCAAAGGAGGAAGGATTGGATTCCTTTGGGATGAGGGCTAAGATAGTAGAATTGGTGCACCCACCAACTTTACCTTTTTTCTGGAAGGCAGACACCATTCGAATCAGATCTATCTTTATAATAGGCCAGCAGACTTTGTAAAAATGAATTGAAAAACCGTCCAGGCCAGGAGCTTTATTAGACTCCATAGCCCAAATGACTTCAATTATTTCTTTTTCTGAAAAAGGTTTCATTAAATTGTTATTATCCTCAAGGCTGACTAGAATAGGTATGTTATCCAGAAATTCAGAAGACACCTCGTCCCCATATTGACCATCTTCATGAAACAATTGTTGAAAGTAGTTGCTAGCTGACTGAATGAGAAGGTCTTGTCCTTTAATGAGAACCCCATCTCCATTAGAAATTTCTGAAATGTGGTTTCTAGAGGGTCTATTTATGCACCAACGATGGAAGTATGCGGCATTCTTATCCCCTGCCAACAGCCACAAACTTCTAGATTTCAGCCATAGGTGCTCCTCCTCATGCCTGAAAGAACTAGTGGATTTGAATTGAGCAAGTTGCTCTTGAGCTAACAGTGAAGAGGAAATATCAAAATTCTCAATGCCGATTTGAAGATCAAATAACTCATCCACGATTTCCTTTATGCATGTCGTTGGGGTAATGAGAGGGGTTTTACCCATTCCTTCAACGCTATTTTGGTTTTTTTCAGTTTCTGCTCAAACACGTAACTGGGAGATCCAACAATGAATTGAGACCAGACCTGAGAAACAATATCCATGAACCCAGCATGCTCAATCCAAATTGGGATGAATCTGAATGGAATTGAGCCGAAATTCTCTTCAAAATCAAACGATAGAGAGATTGGGTGATGATCTGACGTTAGTTTAGGAAGAATTTTAGAAGAAATTATTTTATCGTCCATCAGAGTGCTATGAATAAGGAATCTGTCTAGTCTGGCTGAGATATTAGCGACCCCCACCTTATGATTTGACCATGTAAATCACCCAGCCTTGGGCTTTAAATCAATCAAGTCCCAATCTCGAATCAAATCTTCCACATAATCTTGCATATGATCCTTGCCACGCAAGCCTCCTTTTTTTTCAATAGGTGCTAATGTAATATTTAAATCACCTGCTAAACCTATATTGACAAGAGAAGAATGCTCAAGGAATTCTGATAACATTTTCCAACAATCCTGTTTTTCTGTGTAATTTACCGGTACATAAAGATTAAAAAGAGCATAAGAAGTCTTACTAGAGTGATGAAAGAGCTCTGTGAAGATCCAACGCTGTGTAGCATAAACATTTTTAAGCTGAAATTTCTCATCACTCCATAGAATAGCTAATCCCCCACAAGTGCCTCTAGCACTTACAGCCTTTCCAACGTTTAATTTCCAATGATTGTTACTGATGAGAAGGAGAGATTCCTCCTCAATCTTCGTCTCTTGGAGCAATAAGATTTCGGATGGGGCCATTCTCAATAAATCTTTCACAGCAACAGCTTTAGTAGGATTCCCCAATTCCCTATAGTTCCAAGAGGTAATTAGCATTACTTACCCAATTGAGAGGGAGTTCCCACTCCCTTTGGAGGCCTGGTTTTCTTATTCCTTCCATAAGACATTTTGATAGTGGACTAACTACCTTGAGTCTTTAACCTCTCGACCTATTCTTCCCGAATCTCCTTCTTAGATTTCCTTCCTCCCTTCTTGGATATTGGATCATCTTCAAAAGAACTAGGACTATCAAGCTGCTTCTTGCAGGTAATATCTGCATATGAAGGGGGAGAATTTTCACCATTTGGGGAGGAATGAGAGGGTCCTACGGCCCAAAGAGGAATAGAAGAAGGTGGATCTAATTGTTCCTAAGGAACTGTTTGGGATACTGGAATTACTTCCAACTCATCCCCATCGAGTTGCTGCATTTCCCCTTATTCAAGGGTAGCAGAATTAAGGGCATCAAATTGATTGGAAGAAGGATTAGGAGGAATTACAACCTAAGGTGCAGGATGAGGCTTGCCAACAACAGAATCACTAGCTGTTGATTTATTTTCTTTGCCTTTCTTTCTAGAGCCCTAATTTTGAGTTCCAGCCTTTTGTACTTGCAACCACTGATCTTCTTTCTCAATTACTTTTTCATCTTCTGATTTGTTTTTGCAATTTCGAGCAAAGTGACCATAGCCATGACAGAACCTGCATTTAAACGTGATTTGTTTATAATCCAGCTCCTAAATATGAGACCAATATGCCATAGTTAACTTAATTGCCTCAGGCAAGCCTATCTCCAAGTCAACTTCTACACAGATTCTGGCACATGAGAATTGTTCTTTTCGATCGACCCTGTCAATGTATTTACCGAGCTTATTTCCTATGGACTCTAAGGCATCTGAGCTCCAACAATGTAAAGGAAGATGCAGGAGTTTCACCCAAACTAGTACTACAAACGGAACATCTTGAGAAGGTTCAAAATCAAGAGTCCACTTATTTAAGTAGAGCCCTTGAGGTCCCATGAAGTATGGGCCATTCCGAAAAATAAGATCTTAGTCAGCTGCAGCATCTAAAACAAAGACATAAAACCCTCTTCCTACAAAATGGCTTCGGATCCCATCAGAGACTAAATGCCTCCAATTCCTTTGCACCCAGCTATCAATAGCTTTTGGAGAGGTCCATAAGTCGGTGAATTGACCAATGAGTCCATGTTCAACCAAATTTAATGCTGAATGACAGATTCAATCAGCATGTAACTCGACTGAAGGAATATCCACTTTCTTGACAAATTTTTGGGAGGGGCCCCCTTTCCTCTTCCTAGAAGAAGCAATCAATCTCTTGAATGCTTCGAGATCAAGAAGAAGAGGCTGAGGAGGGACCACTCCAGAGTCCATGGATAAATTGATCAAATAGCACAAGCACCAGAACACTCAAGGCCAAACAACATCCAAGAGAGCTCCACCACCGAGAATTGGCACAAGATACCAGAGAACGAGCCAATCAATCAACCCTCAAGGCTGAGCTGCAATAGAACCACCGGGACCGAGCCAATCACCAGGAGCAAAAGCTAGTTCCACCAACTGACACTAGGAAAGCCGAGTCAATCACAGACTATGAAGCCATCCAAGAAACAGATCAAATGCCACCTCCCAGAGACAAGAACTCCTACACGCAGAAGTTGAATACAACCAGAGCCGATCCCACCTTCACAAGCAGCATGAACCCACGCAGACCAGGAATAGATCCAAAGGATTCTTAAACAGAATTTCAATAGCAGAGATCTCTACATCAACCCAGTCTCACAGACCAGAACCAACGGATGACAAACTCCTCCAACAGGACGAGACTCTTCCAGAATGGATAAGAGAAAATACAAAACCTGTAAACAAGAATTGAACACCATCAGTATCTCCTTTGCAATTGCTCAGCCTGAGTGAGCCAGACTGAGCCAAATCATGGCTACGTCTCACAAGCAAGAGACCTCCAGGAAGCTAATACAGAACAACGATAGCCAGGATCTACAACAATAAAGATCACCGAACTAGAGAATTTTTTTTCAAATTTTCTTGGAGCGCTCCAAAATAATTAACTATAACTATATCACTATATAACTTTTATTTATATATAATAAACTTTCCTTTTAATTTATATATACACATCAATATATTATAATGATTTTTTTATTATAAAAATTTAGAAATAAAATCTAATAATATATAATAATGACAAGTGTTTTGTTTATTAATCTTGATAGATGTGACAATCACATCATAATGAATGAATATAGCTATATCACTTTATGGAACTTTTATTTACATATACTATTTTTTTAATATATATAAAAACTTTAACATATTATAACATTTGTTATATAAATTAATTGAATAAAATTTTCAAATATTTATTTTGATATTCAATTAAATTTTTTTTTCACATTTCATAAACTAACATATTGATTTTTTTTTCTAATATATATATATATATATATATATTGATTTATTCAAATATGATGATTAATATTATATTTAGTTGACATTATACTAGAGATTTATCAAAGTTTAATAATTTATTTTGACTTTTTATTGTTAATAGAAAAAAAAATATTTTAACTTTGGTAAAATTTTGTTAGTAAATAAATGTAAATTTTATAAAATCTCTATACAATTTTGATTTTTCTAAATGACAATGACATAATCTTATGATTTCTTATTTATTATCCAATTATTTTTATGTCAAACTTTAAGTTTGACTTTGACTTATATATAACTATTAGTTCTAAACATTTCTAAATTATGAAATTAAATTTGGGTTATAACAACTATTAAATTATAACATTTTAAAATTATTAAATTAAAACTAAATATGTAAAACTATTAAATTAAACCATTTTTAAGGTACGTATAAACAGCTTTGCTACTAGTTTCACTTGTTACTAAAGAAATATATCTAAATTGCACTTACTCATTAATATCTTTTAAAGATGTTCAAATCTAATTGAACTAAGGACAAATGATTCATTTTGTGTATCGAAGAGAAAAGTAACATAGGAATTTCGCATTCCATTCCATTCTTGGAAGAAGATTTATTGAAATGATTTGTGGAGTAATATATATGCTAGGTTCGTATATCTTAAATGATGTCATATTATGTTGATAATAATATTTTGAGATTCGTATCATTAATCAAATAGTTATATATTTCTAAATGTTGTAAATTTATGTAATTAATATTCTTTACCAAAGTTGATGCATCTCCTTTAAAGAAAAAGTTGTTAAATATAAAAAATAACTATTATATCATAAATTTAAGTTAAGATAAATTTATGTTTAATGAAAATTATTTTAAAGACTAACATAAAAATATAAGGTGGTAATAAAATTATTATAAATACTAACAAGAGTTATGGGGGTGGTAATGTCTTTTACATTGCCACCCATTTCTCTTAAAAAAGGAAGTTGATTCAAAAACAATATAGGCAGATGCGTATATAAATGTATTTGAGAAAATTAAATCTAGAACTTACATTTAGTTTCTTCTCTAAAATGGGGCAAGCTTGTACTATAGTCCTATGAGGATCAAGTTTCTATGAATAAATCATGTACCAAGTTATGTATTGATAGGACAATGCCTTTGCTTGAGTGCCTTAGCACCTACTCCCCTCCACAAATTTACTTCATGCCAACCAAAAAAATTATCAAATACAATACATAAATACTAAACCAATTACTCCAAATACCAAAATACCATAAGAAGTTAACTAAAAACAAATACTTTCAATCTTTGAAAGATTGCTTACCCTAGATAAATGCTCTAAACCTTTGATTCTTTCAACGACATTAAGATTACAGTACCTGCCTTGTGATGAGCATGACAAGATTTGTGATGATCTCGGGCAAGATCGGATAGAGAAAACACTTAGGAATGGACACAGATTTGAGCCACCTGAGTGCTTTGATGATGTTGATCTTCTAATCCATCGGAAAACTAGCTAAGAATTAATTACTAGCATAGATCCATTTTAAACCCACATCTATCAAGCACCAAGAGGGATCCAATTTCTTAAGGTGTATATATTTTTACCATATGGATCCCTATCAGTACTTGATAGATGTGGGTTTATAATGGATTTAGTTTAATTTTTATTTTTATTTTTATTTTTTTATTTAAGTCAATATGTAATTTATATTTTTCATTTTTTAATATTTTTTATTTATGTCGTCTAGCATAACGTGACTAACGTGACATGTTCTCCCCTTCACAAATTTACTTCATGCCAATCAAAAAAATTATCAAATACAATACATAAATACTAAACCAATTACTTTAAATACCAAAATACCATAAGAAGTTAACTAAAAACAAATACTTTCAATCTTTGAAAGATTGCTTACCCTAAATAAATGCTCTAAACCTTTGATTCTTTCAACAACATTAAGATTACAGTACCTCCCTTGTGATGAGCATGACAAGATTTGTGATGATCTCGGGCGAGATCGGATAGAGAAAACACTTAGGAATGGACACAGATTTGAGCCAAATGAGTGCTTTGATGATGTTGATCATCTAATCCATCGAAAAACTAGCTAAGAATTAATTACTAGCATAGATCCATTTTAAACCCAGATCTATCAAGCACTGAGAGGGATCCAATTTCTTAAGGTGTATATATTTTTACCATTTGGATCCCTATAGGTACTTGATATATGTGGGTTTAAAATGGATTTAGTTTAATTTTTAATTTTTAATTTAATTTTTTTTATTTAAGTCAATATGTAATTTATATTTTTTATCTTTTAATATTTTTTATTTATGTCATCTAGCATTACGTGACTAATGTGACATGATCTCCCTCATACTGGGCTAGAGAGCACCTTGCTTCTTTCAATGCAAAAAAGAAAATCTAAGGAATTGATCCCATAAAAAAAATACCTTACAAAGTAATTAGGTTTTGCACTGTGATACATCTATTTCAATGCAACAAAGGCCTTCGTTCAGTTCAGAAGAAACATGAGCATAAGTGAGTGGATATTTACCAAAAACTAGTTCTAGTAACTTGATAACACTAGGTGCATAAACATAACTTTGAACGGGAATAGTTAGTTAGCTATGTACAATAAGTGGTAAATATATCCATATTTGTTTTATGATGTTATTAGGGTACATTGTGATTTTGTACTTTCACATCCACAATTGGGGAGTTTTCAAGTGGGAGTTGATAAATTCTACATGTATATTAGAAGAGTTGATAAATTCTAAATGCATAGATAGTGATAAATTATAAATGTATATTGAGATAAAACAACGGAGGTTGCTAAGCAACAAGTCCCTGCCCTAAGTTTTGAAGCTATTCAGCAATATTCAACAATGACTAGCTATAAAACCATGTGGATGCTTGGCTAATTGAATAGGCTAATGAAATGTAGTAGAACTTATTGGCTTGGCTAATCGGGCTGGATACTCCTAGCTATAAGCTCTAGTCATTTAACTTTGAGTCATTTAGTAGGAATTGTGATGCGATAGAGTAAATTATGTAGTGACTTAATATAGTTTGAAATAAGAAAAAAATCATATGTTATAAGTGTACTCCTAAGGTTATGAATTCATGGTTAGGTAAATTACTCCAGGCAATTTCAAATATTGTATTGACATTTTGCAGAATTAGTGACTCACAATGGTAATTGACAAAAGAGTGATTTGCAACATTTCATGTCAAATTAGATCTATTGGCATAATAATTTTATAGAAATTTTTGCACGTAATGAAATTGTAGTGTTGGTGTAAAGGTTTGGCTGCTTCTAGTCGCACCTTCATAAAAGTGAAGTAATTAAATAGACATCAACATTTATAGCCTCAATTCCGCTTGCCTGTGTTGGATTCTGTTTTTTATTAATGATGATTGTGTTGTTTTCTGATTTCCCTGGGTATCAATGAAAGTATGGGCTGTGGAATAGAGGGTAATTGACTAACTAGATAGATTGATGAAAATAGATTGTATCTCTGTGTATTCTATTTGTTTGAATATTTGCAACTCAAACCACGCCGTTCTTGAGAGGTATTACAACTCTCCTCATCTCGAATGATTGTCTCTCCCAAACCCCCAATGGAACTAGCATATTTTGTAACATAAACACCATATTTTGATCACGGATGCGCTAAGGTCAAAGAAGACTGGTAACTATTAGCAGCAAGACTGGTAACTATTAGCAAAAGGTAACTATTAGCAGAATCTATGCTTGGAAGGACCGCGAGGTTGAAGAGCACTCTCTTTTCCCATCTCTCTGGATGAAATATATTGGTATGTTTTCACTATCTCTTTCATGTATGGATCCCTAAATATCAATGTCGGCCTTTAATCTCATGCTAAGACTTTTGAAGTGCACTAGTTTATGTTCTATACAAGGAATAATTTTGATGCAATTTGGCATAGGGCTGTTGTTACCTTTGTTACAGCTTTGCTTGCTTGTGGAACCAGCATCCAGCAGCTTCCTCACATCAGCAGCACTAAGAGGGACTTGGACCTGGCAGCATGAAGAGGTACTTGGACTTTCCAAAGTTTGAGACTATTGAGCTTGAGCCTGCCTATAACAGCTTCTCCCTTCCCCTTCGATGGATAAAAGATCAAAGGAAAAGACACTTGCAGTGCATGCAAAGATCAAAGGAAAAGGAGACAGATCATGCAAAAGACACTTGCCACTAAGTGGAACAGATCATACAACACCTAGCAGTTAATGTGGGGAAGTAATGACAAAGATCTTATGGCCACTCTTAAACGGAGAAAACATGGCATCCATGCATCAAATAGTAAAAAAAATTGTATTAAAATAAGAGGATGATAAATATGTCATCATGACTAGTTAGTGGGTTGCTGACTAGTTAGTGGGTTGCATGAGACTGAGCCTGTATGGATTCCATGCAGTCTTCCTTCTGTCAACCCCGGGCACTAAAAATGGATATTAAAATAAGAAAATGATAAAGATGTCCTCATGAGTGGGTTGCATGAGACTGAGCCTGCATCGATACCATGCGCTCTTCCATTGTCATTCCAAGGCACTAAAAATTGATATTAAAATAAGAAATGATAAATATTTCATCGTGAGTGAATTGCATGAGGCTGAGCTTGTATGGATGCCACGCTCCCTTCCTCCATCGACAATGTTAAAGCGGGTAACTCAACTCCAGTCCTTTCCTTTTCTTCCCATTTTTTTCATCACTAGACTTACCTCTGCAGCTACTGCTAGGCTCTATTGTCATGGGCTCAGCTCTAACAAACCTACCCGACAGGTTCTATCAACGTTCTCAGTGAATGTCTGCTTTTATCCCTATGTATTTTACCTTGTTTAGATACTTTTTTTTCTTTCTACCTGCACTATGGATGGGTCGTGTAGCTTCCCCATTTCTGCCTATAGCAGTTTTGGTTCCAGGATCATGTGCTAGCTCTTCGAATCTGAAAATGTCTTGGAACGGGTGAAGACACCTTCGAAGAATCTAAAAATTTCTTGGAACGGGTGAAGACACCTTCGTTGAAATTCATGAAATTCATTAGTAAGAATAATAGCCTGTAAAGGAATCATAGAAAGAGGCCCCAAGAACTTGGCACTGATAGATTTTTTCCCAAAGTCGGCTCATTCTGCATCAAATAACATAAACTGGATCCGCTTATAGCTTCTTTAGCAACACTGTCATGCAGTATGGTAGAGGTTCTTCAATGGCGTGTCAAGGCTATCTTATTCAATTGGATGTGCATAATTTTCTAGTAAAATACTATTTTACAAAGAAAAAGAGAATGAGAATGTTATTCCAAGTGGTGGAACATTTCTTTTCATCCAGAAAAATAATAAAAAAACATGAGTGTATTTCAATTGACATGTAGATTATTTGGAACCAGGAAACTAGGGAAACAAAAAGATGGATCGTCACCTTTCTTTCAAACAACTCTTTCGTTAAACAGTGAACGTGGACGATTCACAAGGATAAATAGATAGAACTCACAGATAAAACACATAATAAAATTGTGGGAATCCAGATAATGCCAGATTTCTCTATTGTGGGAGGAGGAATTCGTATATAAATGCCTGTCACTATGAAATTTGTTGACATTTGAAGATGGACGATATGAAAATGGTGACAGAAATGAGGGTTATTTACTCTGTAAATAGCAACTACATGCAAAAAAGGGACAACCAGCCAAGCATGCGAAAATCCCTAGGAACTTGGCTAGTGAAGCAATGGAACGTTTTAAAGTCAATGAATGGAATTTCAATGGAAAAAGGCACGCTATGCGGATGCTTGGATTGATGGATGATTGTGGAAAATCATAGGTGGTGGTTATTAATAAAGTGTATTTATTATAAATTTGTTAATTAATTTTAATGATTAATGTGTAATTAATATGATGATGGTTAACGTCCCCTGAGACCAAACTTTGGTCTATCGGACCTAAAGAAGAGAATTAATTAGTTTGCTTTAAAGTTATATTTCTATGCTTAAAGAGCTTGGAAAGAAGCGTCCCGAGCTTACTATAATTTTGACAGGCTAAAAGGCTAGGAAAGTCGGTATTGCAACAAAAATTATGAAACTGGGATCTAATGTGGGTGTACGCAGGGCACTCTAAGAGGAAGTGATTTTCATCTTCAATGTTCTTACTCTCACAAAGGTGGCAGATCCTTTCTACCCATGGTGTTTTAGGGACTGTCCAATGACCAGTTTCACTATGGAGCTCATGCGAGTTCGTTCTTATCTTTG
>LPNX010895796.1:237058-375343 GCA_001517045.1 Pseudotsuga menziesii | reverse complement strand
CATGTTAGAGCAGAAATCTTTGAGGAGTCGAAGCTGCTTATCAAGATCAGAAGAACACCTTGCCATAAGGACAATATCATCAGCATAAAGAAGAAGGATGATGAAAAAGATTAAAGTAAGTTAATAAGTTTAATCTTATCTTTTAAGAATTAAAATTATTAAAAATATTTTTATCTCATTAAAACTTGATTAATTCTAATCAGAACTTTTTTAATTAAAAATATTATTATTATGGCACCTCCCACCTAATTCCAAAATAAAGATACGCTTGACTTAATTCTGAAGTTATTATATACTCATTTTTATGGTTATACAACAATAAAATATAAATATAGTTGTTTTTAATTTTATTTTAATATCTTGGCATTGTTAATGAACAAATATATTCATGTATCAGTGTTCAATTATTTTATTTTACAAAATTATTGATTAACAACCTATGAGGCATTTTCTAAGGAGGAGTATAAAAATGATCTTATTATCGTTGCAGGTATTGCTTGGTGCTGCAATGCTCTTCTTAATTTTTGGCATTATTGACGTGGTGGCCTTCTTTTTCATCATTTTTATGGTTCCAAAAACAAAAGGAACAAATCCCTTCTCTATATTTTAGGATATAGAGATATTCATACACTGTAAAATTGACGACATTTTATTTTCATGCAATGATCTAATTGTATGTGGATTTTGAGGTGGCTAGAGTACGCTGGTTCAAGTCGGGTAGGCCGGAGAATAAACTTTAAAGCCGCGTTCTCATCTAAAAGGAATCAGACGAAACTTCACAACAGTAGAAAACATTGTAATAAATTAATATAAGGAAGCACAACCACATCATCAGTTGGATGAATAATTTTATGATGGTTAGCTTTATTCGTAATTTTTGTTTTGAAAAAATCATCAAAACCTGGGTTTTAAAAAAAAAAAATTGACCACCTGGCCACACGATGTCACACAATGTTACGGTAAGTGACAAGCAATTTTCTATCACAGAGACAAGTGGCAACTAGTGTCTGAATCTTATTGCCAGAAGTTCTATTCTCAGCAATCACAAAAAATGTCCATGCAAGGGTCGTTTACCCCGAAGGAAATTAAGACCATTTTCAACCCAACGAGTTCCATCTTCTCTTCATCGCGAGTGCATACCTGAAATCCACCAATGAAATCTGTGGCGCTGTATATAATTTATGCATGAATTTTTAAGTGTACAAATTATTGCTTTACTTACGAAATGTGTGTTCAAGGATCCCAGCAATAATAGCTCCATTGAGTGACAATCCAGTGCTAGGTCATTCCTTATCAACGATACCAAGCGAGATGCATATTGTATCTGATGTTGGCGCGTCTTATTCTAGGTTGGCTAGAGCTAGATGCATATTGTATGTGATATTGAACACTTTCCAGGGGATGATGCAACAGCCATAGCAAACACCGTAGTTCGACTGGAAGGAAACTTCCGATGCGCACATCTTCAAAGCCGATCTTCCAGGTATTCATCATGTTTCTTGTTTACTATTTAAAGAGGTTTTGTTACTGTCGTTATTAATGACCGATTGGTTACTATTTAGTGCCAGGGATTTACCTTTTATTCATGGCGGGTCTGAAAAAAAGAGGAGGTATAGATAGAAGTGGAAGACGGCTGAATTTTACAGATAAGTAGAGAACCGGAAGAAAGAAGAAGATCAAAATAGCGACAAGTGGCACCGTATTGAGCGCTCTGAGGGGAAATTTCTTCGACGTTTTCGGCTACCAGAAAATGCGAAGGTGGAGGAGGTGAAGGCTACAATGGAAAGCAAAGTGCTTACTGTCATGATCCCTAAATAGCCTCATCCTAATCCAGAGGTTAGAGCTATTGAAATCTCCGGTTAATTGAAAGAAAAATGAATGGAGATAGGGGCACAAGCTGTGTATTAAAGTGTACCCTTGATTCAGTCTGTTGAATGTTTAAGGGTTTGGGTTTTTCAAGCTCATAATAATTTTATAGAAATTTCTGCGCGTAATGAAATTGTAGTGTTGGTGTAAAGGTTTGGCTGCTTCTAGTCGCACCTTCATAAAAGTGAAGTAATTAAATAGACATCAACGTTTATAGCCTCAATTCTGCTTGCCTGTGTTGGATTCTGTTTTTTATTAATGATGATTGTGTTGTTTTCTGATTTCCCTGGGTATCAATGAAAGTATGGGCTGTGGAATAGAGGGTAATTGACTAACTAGATAGATTGATGAAAATAGATTATATCTCTGTGTATTCTATTTGTTTGAATATTTGCAACTCAATCCACGCTGTTCTTGAGAGGGATTACAACTCTCCTCGTCTCGAATGATTGTCTCTCCCAAACCCCCAATTGAACTAGCATATTTTGTAACATAAACACCATATTTTGATCACGGATGCACTGAGGTCAAAGAAGACTGGTAACTATTAGCAGCAAGACTGGTAACTATTAGCAGAAGCCATGCTTAGAAGGACCGCGAGGTTGAAGAGCACTCTCTTTTCCCATCTCTCTGGATGAAATATATTGGTATGTTTTCACTATCTCTTTCATGTATGGATCCCTAAATATCAATGTCGGCCTTTAATCTCATGCTAAAACTTTTGAAGTACACTAGTTTATGTTCTATACAAGGAATAATTTTGATGCAATTTGGCATAGGGCTGTTGTTACCTTTGTTACAGCTTTGCTTGCTTGTGGATCCAGCATCTGGCAGCTTCCTCACATCAGCAGCACTAAGAGGGACTTGGACCTGGCAGCGTGAAGAGGTACTTGGACTTTCCAAAGTTTGAGACTGTTGAGCTTGAGCCTGCCTATAACAGCTTCTCCCTTCCCCATCGATGGATCAAAGATCAAAGGAAAAGACACTTGCAGTGCATGCAAAGATCAAAGGAAAAGGAGACAGATCATGCAAAAGACACTTGCCACTAAGTGGAACAAATCATACAAAATATGTAAACTACAACACCTAGCAGTTAATGTGGGGAAGTAATGCTAGGTGGATAAAGCGATTGGATTTAAATGATTCGTGGAATAAAAATGTTCAAATGCAAACTTTGGATAAATTATTTCGGTTTATGTGCCAGTTTAATGAAAAAAACGGCAAGGCAATTCATATAGTCCTTGCTGGCCCGAGGGCAGGGACTAATTAATAAGACATCGTTTTAATGTATGTAAAAGAATATTTTATTTTAAGAGACTATTTAAATGGCATAAATATTTAATATGAAAATATTTGTATTATAATTTGTATTTTAAAAAAAGTATATGGTACTAATTAGAGCGTAAAATCTGAGTAAAATTTTGACTTCGCAGGAGAAATTCAATACCTATGGACTTGGACCACCACTGGCTTCGATTTCGTCATATATTCCACGATATGTATTCTATGGGTTAAAGATTTTCATAAATCCAAATAACAAGGTGATGACGGATCTTGACGCTATTAAGCGCTAGTATTTGTACTAGTATGCTATAATCTTCAACCAAATTTCTGAATAATGTAGCACTAAAATCCATTTTATTTAATAACAACATTAATCGTTATGATATGCAGGTTGTACTTCACACGATCTACTCGTAATATTGGTCTTTTAGGTATCATGGTTGTCTTTCTTTCTTTGACCTTGAAATCGTTTCGACATAATGTTTGTCAATGTGAACCGTAACTATCTGTTTTTTGTGGTGTCATATTAGACTTGAATAATGAAAGTCTGGTTCCCTATGAACCTCCAAGACCCATGGGTATCAAGCGTGGGAAGGTTTTCACGATTTTCAACAAACTAAATGCATCTCAGGATATTGTTTAAAGAGGGGACTTTTTTACTTCTGTTTTCGGTTGGTTTTTACCAGTTTTTTGCCATGAATCTTCACGGAATTTTCAAAAACATTCAAAAACACTGTTAGATCTTACAGAGTGTGGGTGTAAGGGGTTTTCCTGCCACACGATTTCATTTATGAGCTTAAAATCGCCCAACAAACAACAAAAATTACAAATTTTGTAGATTAAATTCACCGACAGAAAATCAGCCTGAAAATAAAAAAAAAAGTCCCCTAGTTAGACAGCTCCCATAACTATTCCCACGTCGCAGGAGAACTTCAGTGCCCGAGATTTTGCACAAATGCATGGACTTGGGCCACCACCCGCTACTGGTTTTTTTTATGTCATGAATGAGAAGCATCCACATGTATTATTGCATATACCATAGACTAAATGCATCACCGGCTCTATAAGTAATCTGTACTCTTTAGGAGGTCCATGTACCAACTTGAGTACCATTTGAATATCTAATAATCAAAATCTTGAGTATGTTATTTATTTAGATTTAAATTTAACAGTGGTCACATGAATTGAATTTGAGCACTGAAACACTATACACTATAATAAAAAGAAGAGTCGATGAACTTTGTCTTTGTCTATGTACATTTTATCCAAATAGAAGTACAACTTTAAAAGAAAGATGGTTAGACATTGTTGATTGCATGGGCAGACCCAGGTTTACTATAATTAATCAACAACACCCCAAACTCACTGGCCCTTTCGGCAACAGACCGCAAAGCGATCTGAAGTCTCACCCGAAGTGAATCTAATGGGTTGGCCAAGACTCAAGTGTCTTGGACCAGGTTCTGGACATCCTACTTCTTTCACATTTTTCCTATGCGCCACTAGGTCAACTAGCCCTGCGCATCGCACGTCCCCTTCTACTTGCAGCACTTTCTCCCAATCGATGCTCAACCCCGCACCGGTTGCTCGGATTCCTCTCACGTCACACAACTTCCACTTACTCGCAGCTTTCCAATCCTTACTACATCTCTGCGCTCCGCGGAACATCCATCCTTTCCTCAACGCTGAGCCCCCAGCTCGCAGTATCTCGCATCGCAGCTCCTCTGCCAATGCGATATCGCTCCTTTGCGATACCTTACTACTGCGACTTTACGCTCTTAACATTGATTGCGCCGATGTGCGACCCTACTTCTCAGAAGTCTATTATGAGTAACTGGTAATTAGTGACGGACGTGAAATAGTCCCTTAAACAACCTACTGCAATACTTCGACTTATCCTTAGCTTATTGCAATATTATGAACGAAACAATACATACATTCGTCTACTGCCACTATCATTACATGCATAATAACTAGTAACAATAAGCAAATATAATCACATCCATTCAACACATAACACGCAGATTTAACGTGGTTCACCCCCGGGCTGGGAGCTACGTCCACCAAACTGTGCTTCTATTATATATCTTGAGGGAAGTTAGCACAGTTTGTTGCACTACCCTTGCAGCGCAAAGTTTCTCCTAGATCTCTGATCTTCTCTTTATATCCCTTCCCTCTCTGTTCTCTCTGCAGATGATTACATACAGACTCAAATGACTCACAGACGAGTATGTGCCTGGATCGTTACAACGCAGTCTGTCTGACTGATTTCTGAACCTACAAGACTATCTACTGATTGATTAGCTACCCAACCAACCCTTTACAATACAAAAATGCAAGCTTTTATAGGCAGCCCGAAGGTCGTGCCATTACAACACTGTGGGCCTGTCCCAACAGTAAACCCATACCCTAAACAGTGACAGTCGGTCCTCTCTGTCCTTGAGGTAGCCGCTTCCCGTCACACCGCAGCTCTCTGCAGTCTTCCATGCTTCCCGGTACTGACCATGGGTACTATGCACCGCTTCTCTTTCTGTCCTTTGCCTTCAATGCTTGAGCCTCATTGCTCCTTCTTCTTTATGAGGGTCGCTGAGCCCTCCTGTCTTCCGCCGCTGCCTTCAATGCAGTGGTTGAGCTTTCTTCTCTCGGCCGCTCTGGTACCGTTGCCTTCTTGACTTTTCTATCCCAAAAGTCATGGTTTCCAGCTCTGCTCTCCAGCTGGAAACGTGCTACACCGTCGTAGCTCTGCCCTGTCCTTTTTCCGCTAAACTTCTCTCTTTCCGCCAAAATTAGCAGCTTCTTCTGTAGCTGCGGGGTCCTGCTCCAACAGACATCCTTTTACCATTGTGATGCTTTGCTCACAAAACTGCTAAACTAGTCATTTGCGGAGCTAAACTTTCTACCTTTTGAATGAAGTGAACTTCACATACATTGACAAATCTTCATGGCTTAGACAACTGAACTAAAATAATAGAGAAAATCATATCCACTGCAAATATGAAGATGGGTAAGTGAGAGGCAAACCACTACCGATAATAGCCATTGTAACTTTATAATGGACATTGTAACTAGAAGTCGAATCATAAGACATGGATCCCAACCCAGAAGAACCCATTCTATCGTCTCAGTAAATGTAAAATTTGGAATAGGTGATGTTCCATACATAGCTCGTCTAAACTTGTCATAACTTCTCTAGCCTTGTAAGTTGTAAGCACTAGTAGTAGTATATGCATTATGAAACTTTATCAGTAGCTCGATAGAAGCTCCTACCTCAATACCTGCCAATGTGATTCAATGCTATTAAAAACAGATCCATCAGATAATAAGTCATGGAAACATAAGAGCACGGATTTATACGCATGGAAATAGAATAGCACATATCTATACATGAAAGGAACAATATATCCTACTTTCTTGGACACCATTGTGCATCTTTAACATAAATCTTCCTATCAAGGGATTTTAAATCTCTATCTTTCCTAGGGGCTAGTGAGATATATTTGGTGGAAGTGTGCAGTAAAGCCAGTTGTGTAGAATAGGAAAGTTGCAAATGGAGACGTGGGTGGACATTCAACAATCTAAGTAGAGAAATCTGGTAAGGACTCTTGTCCCTTATTTGTTTTGATTAGTCAGGGTTTCCTTCAGGCTTCTGTTTGTTGGCTTTGGTTGCCTTGTATTGAATTTTACGTGCATCAAATTTTGATAACAACAATTAAATGAACCTGAGAGCTTATTTCATTTATATTCATTACTTATCATATTGATATTGGGCATGTAGGCAGTATTGAACCTTGAATGTAAGAGAATGTATCCCAAATGCTAGGATCTATCCCAACTTCGCGAGTAGCTCTTTCCACATGTAAAACAATTAAAATTTGTCTAAGATTAGAATATGAAGAAAACTATGAAAGAAGAGGGATACATAATATAAAAAATGATTGTAAGTGCAAGGAGTAAGAGTGATGAAGGTGGAACTTCATAATTAGATGTCCCAACACAAAATTTAAAACCTTTGGGAAGTTGCTTTTAGCCGGCCTTGGGTAAGCTGTTACAAGTGAAATGATAAGTAAATAGTCGCCCAACATAGGAGCCATGCTTCCTTCTTGCATTGCATCAACTGTAACAAAGGTGGCAATGTTTTCTACGATATGCTTTCAATGGAGTAAAAATATGAAGAAAATTGACAACATTAAAAATTTCAAGGCTTTTGTCAACTACCACGTTGCTTGATAAATATTTCAAGGTAGGAAAGATCCTAGCACTGGAGATCCCAACTTCATAAGTTTTGTTTGTTTTGTGAGCATTTGCATAACTCTTTTGTCTATATTGTACTTCTTTGAATATTCCCTTAATCACTTTCATTTGCTATTCCATTGACTGAATTATGTTTGTACCAATTGAAATTCTATCTTCTAGTATATCCCAACTAAGAGGTGTTCTACATGGTCTTCTGGATAGAAACTCAAAAGGTTCCATCTTAATTGAACTTTGGTAACTGTTATTATAAGAAAAGTATGCTAATGGAAAGTATTGTCCTTGGCGATTGTGTTTATCCATAACATACATACATAACATGCCTTATGATACTTGATTAACTCATTATGCTTGACAATTTGTTTTTATATGATAATTGTACTTAAATTAAGCTAAATCCCCATAGCATGTTGAAAAGTAGTCCAAAATCTCCCAATAAATATAGATCCTCTATCATAAATAATCTTTTTCACTACACCATGTAATCTTACTATTTCATTTATAAATACTCTAGTTATTTGTAGTGCTTGATAAGTATTTTTACAAGTATAAAGTGAGCACTCTTTGTCAAAATATCGATTGTTACCATGACTCATGGCATCATTGGTAGAACCACTATAAAATCCACTATAATTACCTCCCATTTTGATTTAGGAATTACATGTGGTTGTAACAAATTACAATCCTATTGGATGTCTATGCTCAACTTTTATTAATTACCTCCCATTTTGATTTATAAATTACATGTGGTTGTAACAAATTACAATCCTATTGGATGTCTATGCTCAACTTTTACTAAATGGCATTCCAATCATTTAACTACATAAGCTACTACATTCTTCTTCATTCCATTCTAGAAAAATAATGATCTCATATCTGCATACATCTTATTTACTCCTAGATGATCCATAGTATATGCTTTGTGAGCTTCATCCAATATCAACTTTTGAAGTTCACCATTTTATGGTACATATATTCTTCCATTATATCTAAATAATTCATCATTATTGAATGTTTATCCTTTGTATTTTGGAACTTGCATCACTTCAACTTTAAATTTTTCCTTCACTTCTTGATATCGTCCACCTTCCTTTCACAATTCCAATATTCTCTCTTAATTTTGTCTTTAATGGTAAAAGTGAGAAAATTCGAGGTCTGGGGCTTAGAGTGCCAACTACTTTGTTCATTCTCCCCTTAATATAGGTAATATCAAAATTATGTTCAAGCACCTGAGTGGGCCTAATGGTTAACAACATGTGTTATCTTTGTGGAGGTCATAGGTTCAAAACTGGAGGGGGTAGGGTTTTTTATTGGCCCATTGTGACAAGGCTCATATGGTAGGAGACCTGGGATAGAGGCTTGCCCCATTGGGATTCAAGACATCTCGGACCCGAGTGACAAGTTACTGGTATATCTGGCATGCAAAGTTTTGGATATACCCTTGGTAGGTTGTTGTTACCATAGTTTTAAAACATATATCAAAATTATATCCACATAATGATTATGACCACATTCTTTGTTTAACATTCAATGCACTTTGCGTAAAAATATGTTGTAATCCATGATGATCATCCTTTAATTCAAATTTTCTGCCAACCACGTAATGTCTCCATATATTGAATGTGTGCACCATTGCAGCCACTTCTAAAGCATGTGCATCATAATTAATTGTATGGGGTCGAAGCTTCCTGGAAGCATAGGCTATAAACCTACCTTCTTGCATCATTACTCCTCTCAATCCTTCCTTTGAAGCATCCATACATGCTAAAAAGTATTTATCCATATTTGGGACCCTCAACACTAGAGCGGTTTTTAATAAATGCTTGAGTTGTTAAAATTCTTTCTCGCATTGTTTTGTCCATACAATGTTTTTTGGGAACTCCCAAATAAATATATAAGCTTGAATCTTCAATTATCAATTAAGAATATACACATATAAATACAATTATGTGTGACCCTTGGTTTCATATTCCAAGAGATCTCTTGGGCATCCTACAACTCTTCATATTCACCAATGTGACTTTTACTAACCCTAATGGATTAGGTTTCCAACATTCCTCCCCTTAATCCAAAGGGGTGTTTTTAAGTCCAAAAACCTTTTGAAAGAGACTTAAAAATTGGATGTGAACGGTTTCCAAAGGTTAAACATCTCCTACTTGACAATCTTTCCATGTTCCAAGTAAGCTGGCATACACTGAAATCTTCTACCAAGTGGGAAAAATGAAGTGCTATCTGAATTGGTGGTATTAGATGGCCACAAACCAAAACGTTAGAAGAAGCAATAGAGCCTAATTCATCTTCTACTAAATTGTGGCTTTAAGCTAACCACAAACCAAAAAGGTGGTTTTTGATGACTACAAAACAAAAACTAGAAGAAGTAAGAAAAGGTGATGTCTTCTACAAAATGGTGGGTTTAGGTTAACCACAAACCCAAAATAGAGTTCTAGGATGACCATAAACCAAAAAGGTAGCATAAGCTGATGTCTTGCACTAAATTGGTGGTTTTTGGTTGGCCACAAATAAAAAACGTTAGTAGAATATTATGTCTTCTACTAAATGGGTTGTTTTTGGATGATCACAAACCAATGGGTGCTCTGGAACACAACTCTAATTCTATATTATGGCTATAGCTCTGACTCTCACTCTAGCTGATCTAGGATTTGATTATTGAATCTGGTTGTTCTGACTCTAGCTCAGGCTTGCTTTTTTTGACAGATGATAGGGATTTGAAACTTGAGAATTTACTATCTATCAATGACAATCCCACCTATCAAATACAAGGTGAGAACTTGTAGGAATACTTTCTACGGCAAGTTGCATAAAAAATCGAGATTGAATTCTTTGATAAGGCTGATATATTTTTTAGATGTTGATGACCATCACCAAGGATTTATTCACCTATAGTGAATTGCTAGTCTTGTAGTTTTCTTCAATTTTTAACATCTATCTAAAGAATAATTATGCTTCCCACGATGCTAACAAGAATGGTGATCAAAACATCGATCCTCCATGGGGACAATTTCTATGCATTCGTTACAGGGAGTGTTAGAGCTTTGAGGGAAACCAAAACTTTGAAATTTAATTTGGCTCGGAAGACTTTGGAATATGAAATATCACTTTCTTATCATAACTAATACCTATTGTGTGTTTGTTGTTCTTTATTTCTTCCCAAGGTTTGATGATGGCATTGGAAATATTATGTTGAACATGTTCATGATGATCTTCGTCTTCGACACAAGTCCTTGTTTCACTGAATTGGTCCTTTACTGGAAGTTGATAGGAATCATTATTAAATTAAAAAAGAGGGTTGTTCTAAACAAGAACAAGTTCATAATGTTGATTATTTCACTGTATTTTTTCATGCTGGAGTTGTGATTGAGTATGGAGAAAGTCCACTTTGGCTTGTGAATGTTGCAAACATGTTACAACATATTGGAGAGTTTCTTTACTATTGTGATAGTATCATCAACAATAGTAAGTATTAGAGTGTTAGGTAACTCTAATAACATTTTAGTATCGCCCATTTGAAAGACGTAACTCATACCTCAAAGGGATTCTTGCAACTCCACCCTTTAACAATAAGACTCAACATTAGATGTTTTAGACTCGAAATATAGAGGGTGTTGGGTTCAACTGAGAATGCACCCAATTACAAATATAATTCAACTTACTTTAAAAAACTACAATTAAACATACACAATGAATATGTGAAAGTTACAACTTGATGTAGAATCTGAATCTAAATTGGCATTTAAATTAATGCTTTACCTTTGTAGAATTGAAGTCTTGGTTGTAGTCTCAAAGTAGAAATCAAAATTTTGGGAATGGATGGTTGGTTCTGCTTGGTGCCAAGGCCACTTAATTTTTGAAATATGAAACGAAGCTTTCTTGAAAATGTGTAGGGTTCCAACCCACTACTCCTATCCCGAATCAACATTTCCCTCCAAGAAAACATTATGAATACCCAAAACTCTCACTTGCTAGTGACACAATGGTATTTGCTTTGGAATTCAATTTCTGTAAATTTCCTAATGATTTGATCGAAGAGATGTTAATATGAATGCAGTGGGCTATCTTTACAAATTTAGCAATGTGTACACAATGGAATGTGCTCTTTTTATAACTTAGTTCATTACTAAAAATATGGTCTAAGGAACACCCAACAAGAAGTTGTTCCAATTTACAGTCGCAACAAAATCAAATGATATATAATAAATGCATAAATTTCTTGAAGAATCGAGCCCAAAAAATGAACCATATAAGAAATCATGGTGATGAGGACAATCTCAAGGTACATACCTCTAACACTCCTTATGATGAATGCATTGAAGTCATGGTAGACATTAGTGACTCGTCTTGTAAAGTGATCATATATCATTGGAAGTGGTAAATACCGTGTTTATATACCACATTCCTAATTTTGACAAGGAGGAATGTCTTAGGGACAAATTTTGGCTTTGAAAATATTGTGCCAAAAAATCATCAATGGTGGTATAGGCCATGTGGGCCTCTTTTGTTATCTCGTGCTAGTTCCCAAAGGATAGTTACATCTTTCAACCAACGTCTTTATGTGATATGAGCCTTTATAACACTTAGTTAACCTTGTGTCCTAATTAATGAATCCTTAGTGTTTCTTTCTCATATTTTTCATTACTTTGCTTTGATTTGGTTTTCTCATAGCTTATACCACCACTACAGGAATAGGACAATGAAGATCGAGATCTAACTTAGGAGATATGATCTTGCAATCCAATGTTAAACTACATCCTGTGGTGTTAATTTTTATTTTACTTTATTTGAGATTGTTAATTTCTATTTTTCTTTCATTCATTGCATTTGAAGTGTGCTTTCCAGTATTAGTTGTTATTAGGCTATATTAAGCTTTAATCATGCACTTCATATGCTTGCACCTCTAATTTTATGAACTCTCAAATGATAATTTATTATCGATTATTTAAAACATAATTTAGCTCGACATTTTTGGCACTATTTCCAAGGAGACACTAAAGGGATTAGAGCCTAGGTATATACATAGGTTTCCTTTAAATTACACGAATTGGGGGGGGGGGATAAGTGGTAAGATGCAAAGGCACCCTTACTTCAGAATTTCTGAAAGGGTTCTAGCTCGACACATTCACTTTGGTGAGTTTCTTAAAAGCCCCGTTATTTCCTTTTATGCAAGTGTGTTTTCTTTTGGTTTCATTCATGGAAAATAAGAGAATATGAACATGTGTGAAATGTTAACCTGGTGACAACAGGGTCTCAGTAGCATAGGAGCACTCAAGTACATGACTAATTTTTAAAGTGCTTTGAGTATTGTGCTTTAAGTTTGCAATTAGTTTCATTTCATTTTTGTTTCAATAGGATTCTTGAAGTTAAATTTAAATTATTTGTAGGTGTTGTAAGAACCTTTTGTAATAATCCACGTGTGAGATAGGAACTCTTAACCTGTAAAAATATGTTAAAGATATTGATAAGTAGAAGGCCTCATGATTATAAGGAATTTCTTAAAACCTTGTTACAATGTCAAAGCTATAACTAGAGATGGATCTGATTTTCAAGAAGAGAAGGAACCCCATGAGAAAATCTAGAAAGAATATCTAAAAGGCCTTCCTATTTATCCTTGCAAATATGTAGAAGAAGCCCAGAAATCATGGACTTCAATTATTAAAGAGAAAATGTTGGAACCAAAAATTGAGAGTTCCTAGCATCTTTGTCACTATATTTAGATCCCTTGTGCATTCCATATTTTGATGAGACAACTTCTGAAAAAAAACCATGGCATGACAACTAAAGAAGAGAACTAGGAAGATAAAGATTACATGGAGACATGGTTTCAAGCAGTCGTCAGGCCTCATCACTCCATTCATTAATGATTCTTGGAACTATCAACATTAGAGAAATTGGTCCCTCATGTTCTGGTATCTATTAAAGTATATATTTCAAACCTGAATATGAGTATGTTTGTAACCTCGTTATGCACATGCATCCACTAAAATTATTCCTATACTTGAATAGGGTTCCTTCTTTTAGGTAGGTTAGGATTGTAAATAAATAAATTATGCATATAGTTGTCAGTTTAGCTTAAATTACATCTCAACATCTTTTCATGTTTTTATTTGAATAAGCAGAAGTTGTCAGGCCGAGAAACTAGATCTAAGGGAGTCTTTTGTCGAATAATATTTAATATGTTTTCAGTTGATAGTTAGCCCTATTTCTAAGTTTTCTTAATAAAGTAAGTTAAGATCATTTTGCTTGGAATCTTGTGGAACATGATCTATCAATCCAAAGAGATAAGGATGCATATTCATTGATGGATGCCATACGTACAGAAATATTTGAAAGTTCTTATAGTCATATTGCTTTGTTAAATATGTTTTCCATATATTCTTGCTTTATCATTATCTATTTATTCTAAGACTACTCTCTGATAAAGATAACAACTTAGGTAACTTTTTAAGAAGTAGAATATGAAAAGGAATGAAATTGAATATTAATTCCAAATTACCTTGTTCATAGCTAATTTGATCATTCTTTTAAGTTTTTGATACTTCCCTTTTTCTTATTCATACCAGATTTTTTATTATCAATAACAACAGTTTCTCATAATCTAATCAATAAAATTATTATAGGGATTAAATAAAATTTAAAGGTCTATTCAATGACATCAATAGGAAACTCGTGCATACTAGTTTAAACACCAAAGATTTTTATCTGGGCATATTAATTACCAATAGCAATAGAGTTAATGAATTTTATGCTCATGGTGGATTAACACTACTATAATTTTACATGAATACAATGGTGTAAGGACTCTATATATCTTTTAGTTATTCTCTAGTTGCCTCATCCGCTTTGCATTAATATGGTTCATCCATAGTGTGTATTATGATTGGCTAACTCATGAGCACATTTCAATAAAGGAAATTATATAGGTACTTTAAGCTTACTCTTGAACATGTATCATCCTATGCCTTTAAGATTATTTCTAGATCATCCACCCCATCCATCCATTGTGGAAAGAAATATTTCTAATAAAAATCCAAAAGGATGGGAGAAATGGAACCAGATCATTTGGTGTAAATGGGTTTAAGAGGTTAACCTGTCGAGGCAATAGACGCATGCTAGCGGCAGGTATTGACCTATGGTACTTCTAGGAAAACCCATTGGGGTTATGGATGCTTGTAAGCAATGGTTCATTCTTCCTAGATAGGGTAATCAGAAGTCATTACTAAAAAGGTGTCATCCCTTACAATTAAGGGGATTTTTTCAGCTACTCCCCCATTCCCTAACCATATATCTAATCTATAAATCCTAAATGGGGAGAAACATGGGACTAGAGATTTCAGAGTAAAATAGGTGCAAGAGGTTACCTCATTGAATTTATAGATGGTTTTCGGTTGTGGGTACTGTATTGTGCCACCAATAGTGACGAAAACTAAAGCATGTATCTTTATGAGCAATTATTACTTGTGATGTTATGCCAGGAGGAATCATGTGTAGATATATCTAAGGTATGGAATGAACCCCATTTATTGAATTTGGAGAATGGCCTTAAGGTGACATTCATACCTCATCATTTAATTCACATCATATCTAAGATGCACTATATGAGAAGTGGGACCCATGATCATAGAAATTTGATAATCCTAATTGTGAATCTTATGTACATTACTTGGAATATTGTAATCCTTTAGGATTTTGAATAGGCATGACTGGGTTTCTATAAGTCTATCATTTGTTAAGATCACTTATAATCTCATGCTTTCCTTGTTTAAGGAAAATATTAAAAAAATACCCTACCTTATCTTAATGGATCCCTAAGCTTAAGGATGTTAACAATTGGTGAAATCATGTGTGATAAGTAAATATCATCTCTTTTGTAGTACATAAAATGCATATTTGTTTTTAAGATACTATTTGTAGGTTATTCTAAAGTAATTGAGGTCAATTGTTTACAAGGAAGATCATACAAGCAAGTTTTAAAGAAACCAAATTTATTTGTTTTCAAACTGGTAGAACGACTTCACTAGGTTGTTTTGGGTCTATTACCCACATCTCATGTATAAATAGAGGTGGAATATAGTATAGGGTATCAATAATTATCATTCATGAAGCTTTTATGGGAGATAAATTCATTTTTGTAATAGAAGAGCCAAGAGTTGATTGTTGACCAATTTGTAACAGAGTTTTGATGTTAATGAAGAGTTGATGGTTGTTGAATTTTGGTACATATATTTATCTTAAATTGATATTCCTAGCAACATTGTCCACCTGGGAAGGGACCTTTGGTGTGATTAAGCATTGTTATATTTCTTTTGGTTCAATAGATTAGTTTTAGTTCATTGCATTACCATTTTATTTATTCATGGTATAATTTCCAATTAATTTATGTTCAATTGTAATTTTCATTACCATTAGATTACTGCTTGGGATATATTCTTCAATTGTGTGCAAATCCTTTTTCATTTCTACCACTTTATTACTTTCATAATTATAATCATTGGTATATCTCTATTTTTTAATTATTTTGTCTCACATATACTATGTTTTAACACACACTTAACACCATCGATCCTTCTCATCTACAAATACAAGATTATACAAGTTATACTGCCTCCCAAAATCATGATAATAACACTATCAAATCAGATTTATATATCATTGTTTATATACTCTATTTTCTAAATGCATTTTCCCCAAATCACCATTTTAACTTATAGCCATGCCTTCTCCAAATCCACTCCACTTTCACCACAACCCCTCCTTATAATTCTTTGGAAAACCTCTACAGTTCATTACCATATCACATCATTTTCCTTTCATCCCTCTTAGGCACAAATCTCTCCTCTAAAACACCTCACGAATTCACCATATCGTCCCTCTTTCATGCTAGTGTAAAATTTTTGTTAATAGACAGAAATTACATTTAAAGTATCTTTTGTGTGTGTTCATAAAATAAAATAAAAATAAAAAACACAAACTTTATCTCTCATAGTTGCGCCCTCATTTCCTCATACAAATCGATTGGATTCATAACCATAGTGCACATTCAAGTAATCGATCCTTTCCTACCTACCACTACATCAATAATATAAACCTTCTCCAACCAATTGCACCCAAATTTGAGTTATCAAGAGGTTGGTCACGAAAGTACAACTTTGTGTTCTAGCCTTTAACATTTTTTTTCAGATGAAAAAAGCATTCGTTGCTATTCTATTGAATCAAAGGAACTGGGTACATCATCAAAAATACAGCAAGTCCAAAACATATGGAGCCAATACCATCCAGAAGTACATCAAGTGAGATATCTCTCCCACAAAACCTAACTATCAGTGCCAGGGTATCATATACAAGGTAAGGGTCCTCTCATAAAATGCACAGTAGGCCAATCAGTCAAGTATGTCCTTAAAGAAAATAAGAATAACCCATAAACAATATCCAAGTCAGGGCTTGAAACACTCAAAAGCCAAAGACATAGCTAATCAGCTTAACCAAAACTTTCACAAATAAAGAGTCAAGAGACAAGAGTCTAAGAACCAGAGAAGTACTCTCAAAAAAGCTGGAGTGTAACCTCCCCATAAACTTCATCATCACATATTTCAGTGAGAGAAAGATGGCTTGCAACCATACTAATCCCTTCCTTGGATAGTGTGTCTGCCCTATTGTTATGTTCCCTAAATACATGACTGAAATCCACAAATGTGAACAAATATATGAGTTTCCTGGTGTTTATGCACCGGGCCTCTAAGTTCACCATGGAAAGTGTGGATTCATCCCTTTCCCAGTTTATAATAGTAGAGGAATTGCCAAATATATGTAAGTATGGCAACCCAATATCTTTGGTAATGTGTAATGATGCCCATAGCGCTAATAGCTCGACTCTAGTATTAGTGTTGTATCCACAGCTTAATTTTATAGAGAGAGAATGTTGATAATCTAACCAAATATAAACACCTGCTCCTCCTATAGAATCTGCCACAGCTCCATCAAAAAACACCATAGGAAATTTTTTTGTGGGAGCAACACCAATGAGCTTGACTTTGGACCTATTTACTTGTGGAACCTGATGTGATGCAACATCTAACATGATCATATGACAAAGTCTGAATATTATTGGTTCCTTACCTTGAAAAATATAGCTATTCTTGGTCTTCCATAGATTCCAGATAAAAAAGAAGGGCAAATACAGAAGCTTCCCACCCTTTGTAACCTAGTTGGATAGGTTTTCTAAAAGAGATGAATCAGGCCAAAGTAAATGGACATCAAACGTACTTTCCAAGCTGTGAATGACCTTTTTCACAAAGGAGCAGCCAACAAATATGTGATCTACAGTTTCAGCCTCGTTTTTACAAAGATAGCATCTGTTAGGGCCAAACCAACCCCTCTTGTTCAGGTTATCCCAAGTATTTATTTTCCTATTAATAGCCAACCAAGTAAAGCACTTCAATTTATGTGGGATATTGAAGCCCCATACCATCTTTTATCAGAGGCAAATGCTCAGACACTATGAGCTCGTAATATTTTTTGGCCAAGACCATTCCAGATTTTTTATCAAACATCCAGAGCAAGGAATCATCATGATTTCCAATCTTAATGCTGCCATGTGATAGGTATTTGACAAAATATGACCATTGTTCAGCCCAAACACCTCCCAAGTTAAGGTTTGTCATCATGTACCAACAATTTAAACCTTGAGTATGACCTTCCAGGTTTTGAGCCTGTGCTAGGTTAGAAATCCCAAAGCCAGCAAGATATTCCCTAAGGTCCTCTGGTAAATGATGCGAAGTGTCAAGGCTAGCAATCGGGTCAACTCCCAGGTGAATTTTCAGACCATTTCCAACCTTCCAACCAAGCTGACAAGTAATCCAAGACAATATCCTTATAAAGCCATTCTAGAAATATGAATTTCCATTGACAATGAACTTTCGGGATATGATCCAATCCTCCAAAGGTTTTCTTTTGATGTACTTATATGTTATAATCCGGCTCCAAATGCCATTCTCCTTAAGTAGTAGCCACATATTCTTCAACCTAAGCAAGATCCCAAACCATTCCAAGTTCTTTATATCCCAGCCACCACATTCAATTGGGGATAAAACAGCTTCTGAGCTAGCCAAGTGATATTTTTGATGCCCATGAATGCTCCCCCACAAGAAGGAAAAGATAGCTTTCCTCAACATATTCAGAATAGATTTTGGACATATGGCCAAGGAAAACCAATACACTACAAGTGCAATGAGAACTGATCTAATAAGAATAACTCTGCCACCCAGAGATAGTAACATGTAAGACCAGTTCTTAATCTTATTTTCAAACATTTCCACCATCCATCTCCAGTTTGATGATCGATACCCCAAGGGTTTATGGCGATAACCCAAGTATTTGAAACCGGTTTGGATAGGTGCCATACTGTAGGGAAGGAACTCAATAATTTGGATTTGAATATCTTCATGAACATCCTGATAAATAAAGGAAGACTTTTCTATGTTGAAAGCCATACCCATAGCTAAGCAAAATAGGTCTAGTGCATCTTTATATGCTTTCCATTCATTGAGAGTAGAAATACCAAATAAAAGGACATCATCAACAAATAACAGGTGAGTAATAGATAGATCATGAGAGTACTAAAATCCTTTGATAAGACCTTTTTGTTGAGCATCCAATATAATCCTGCTGAGACTTTCAATAATCGGGATGAATAGTAAGGGGGATAAGGGACAACCTTGACGAATTCCTCTTGTGGCTGGGAAAAAATGTGATGGTGTTCCATTGACTAAGACTGCAAAACAAGCATTAGTAACACAACCCATAATCTAATTCACACTAATCAAAGGTATGTCAATCTGGAGAAGCAGAAGTCTCAAAAAAAGTCCAATTAACCCTATTGAAGGCTTTGACCAAGTCAAGTTTTAACACCATGACATTAGAATTCTTGGTTTTAATAGAGTGCAATATTTCCTGGGTTATGCCAACAGGTTCTGTAATTTGCCTATCCTTAAAAAAACCAAATTCTTGAGCTGATATAGTCTTGTTCAGTAAAGGCTTCAGACGAAGTGCTGCAATCTTGGAGATGATCTTGTAAACAAGGTTGCATAATGATATAGGGAGAAAATCAGCAAAGGTAGAAGGCTTTTCACACTTAGGAATCAGAACACAAAGGTTGAGTTTAGTGACCCAGGAACTTTCCCTCCAGTTCTAGCTTGTTCAGCAACCAAGACTAGTTCCTCCCCAATGAGATCAAAAAAAGCCAAGAAGAATTCAACTGGCCATCCATCCGGGCCAGGGATTTTATCTTTCCTGAAGCCCTTAAGAACAAATTCGACTTCTTGAATAGTTATAGGCTCCAGGAATCTGTCTACATCCTCTTTCTCAATCAGAGTGGGGAATAGCCTAATCACCTTCAGTTGATCAGAAATATTTGTAGTTCTATCATCCTCAAATAGATCACTGAAATGTTGTTTCCCAAGCTATTTTAGAGGTGCATCCTCTAAGACCATGTTACCATTCTTATCATTTAGGGACAAGATAGCATTAGAATTTCTTCTTGCAGATGCATAGGAGTGAAAAAACTTAGTATTTGCATCCCCTTCGTTTATCCAGAGCACTCTTCTCTTTAGTCTCAGTGAAGTGATCTCATGAGCCCAATATTTTCCTTTCCTATCTTGTAGAATTTTAAGCCTATCTGAATTCACAATAGATAGTAGACCAGAGTCCTTCTGTAAAATGTCAGAGATCTTATCATTTATATCTAATATCAATTGTTTCCTTTCACCTTTTTTCTTCATTTCCCATCTTTTCACTGTACTCTTGAGTCTACCCAGTTTAAGAGAGAAAGATTCCAAATGATTTAGAGGGTCCGAGGTCAGAGGAGCCTTCCAAGATGAAGTAACTAGAGGAGAGAAGTCATCTTCCAAGAGCCAAGCTATATTGAATTTGAAAGGATAACACTGGGAAATAAGTCTTGAGCCCCATTCTAGATAGATAGGATAATGATTAGAGACATCTGAAGGAGTATCCCAAGATCTATAGCACTCTAGGATGGGGAGGAGATAGTCAGATAATAAGAATTGATCAATTCTTTTTCTAATGCTTGCATCCCCCAGACGACCATTCCTCCAAGTAAGGCTTGGGTAGTTCATTGAGAGATCAACTAGATTGTTATTAGTAATAAGCTAGGTGAAGTAAGAATCCAAGGGGTCATACCTTGCTTGAGTACCCCAAAATTCAGAAGAGGAGATATTGAAATTTAGATCACTAGGCAAGAGTAAATTGGGTAAGGATAACAAACCACCAGCCAAAATGTTATCCCAAAATACAGTTCTTTGGGCATAAGGCCCATAACAGTTAATAATGGTAAGGATTTCAGATATCCCCCTTATGCTAGCTCTGAGCACAATGCCAACAATTGAGGAAAAGACCTTGCAGTGAACCAAGAGAGGGTTCCACCTTGCAAGGAGACCACCAGAAAGTCCTGTAGCATCTAATGCATAGAAATCCCATCCAGGTTTTATTATTGAAAACAGAAGGAGTGACTGAGAATAATTGCACATAGTTTCTTGAAGTAAAATCATGTCTGGATTTAGATCAGAGAATAGTGAGCCCAGGTATTTTTGTTTGGAAATCCCTCCAAAACCTCGAATATTCATGGATAAAGTTTTCATGGGGAACCTGACCCTTGAGGTGTTCTTGCTCTAAGTACCTGTGATGTGGAAGAAGATGAATGAGACGGTCTGGCTACATTCTTTAACTGCAAATATATAGGTGTATAGTTCCCCAAATTGCCCGAGTCCACTGAGGAAGGATTCTTAGCCTTACGGATGGTCACATTTTTTAAACGAATGAAGTCCAGGGTGAGCTTGGAAGGGGAAATAGGGTATTTTTCAGAGAATATCGAGAGGGATTTTAGGAGAGAGGGATCCATGAATGTGGGCTCTTCTCTGGGACTGGAAGGTAAGGTGTTCACAGGTGAATAAGAAGTGCCAGGTGAGAGAGAGATATGGGAAGCAGAGGGAGCTGGGAGTGAGGGATAATGTTCCAGAGTAAAGGGGGGAGGCCCCTCCTATGGAGGATCATCAAAAGAAGAGTGGGGCTCCAATACTGAGTGCTCCAGGGGCATAACAAAAGTCACAGTGTGAGAGTGATGCGCACATACTTCTATGTCTTCAATAAACATGAGTTCTCATTTGGATAGTCCTTCATAAGGTGTTGGTGAGGAGGAAACATAAATATCCTCAGGAGAGCGAACCAAGGGTTCCAAAGGGGATTGAGTGTCATCAGGTAAGGGAGAGACAAGACCAAGACTAAGAACAAAACCCCTCTTAACCGGACGACCCTTGTGGAGAAGAGCACAGGAATTGCGCAAATGCCCATTCTCATGGCAGTAGTTACACCTGAAGGGCATGTTCAGGTAATCAAGCCTCTGAGCAATAACATGATCACCACAGATAATCTTAATCTCAGGAAGTTATCCATTAGATATATCAAGCTCAACTAGGACCTTTGTTGTCCGCTTGTCAAATAACAAGTGAAATTCCTTTTCGAGGGAAACAAAGCACCCAATTGAGTTTTTCAGGCCTGTGAGAATATCTTTATTCCATAGAGGGAAGGGTAATGCAGGAAGGAGAACCCGCAAGTGCCGAATAGTGACTCTTTCTGTAAGTAGATTGAAGGTGGAATGCCAACAGTTCAATACTAAGGAACCCTTCTGGATAGTCCAAATATTTCCTAAGATGTGGGTGGCATCAATCTCTTCAATAAATACAAAAACCAGCCAACTATTAGCTAAAATACTGACAATGGGCACATAGTGAATGATAGGTTTCCAATGAATGGTCGCCCACTCGACCCATTCTTCCTTCGTCAAGGATCAGTACTCTTGTATTCCAATAAGGGCTCTGCGACAAAGGGTTTCAACCTTGTCCATGTATACATCATGACCTGATACAAACCAGTGTTTTAGGTCAAGAGCCTTAAGCGATTTTTCTTTCCGGTGGGCACGTCCAAGGTGCTGTGAATGAACCCTCATAGGGCACCCGCCAGTCTCCATGGAGGCACTAGGGTTTCCTGAGGTCAACATGAGGAAGCCTAGAGAGACATGGGTTAGGTCACATAAACCCTCAGGAGAGCAACAATCAATACAGACAATAAGGACTTCCACCCGAAGAAACAAAGACAGGCCGAGCACTAAGAACCAAAGGACCAAATCCCAGGGACAACAGAAAATAGGGTCAACCAAAGGAGAAAACCTCACAGGAAGCCAGTCAACAACTGTCAAGGTTCAGACAGGAGGAAAAACGTTGAAAACCAGGGTTACCGATAGAAACCAAAACTAACAAAAATAAGCAAACAAAAGGCAAATTCCCACTTCATAATCATGGTTGGTACTAACCCTCAGGAATTGAGGGTGAAATCCATGTGCAGTGGCCAGTATAATCCCATAAACCATTAGAATAACAGTTTACACCAAGCCCTAGACCTATCACAAGGAAAAAAATAAAAAGCAATGAATTCAGAAAGTACTTGGTCCTGTTTGCTTGATGTCGTAGACCGCCCAAGTCAACCATAAGCGACATCACCCATCAAATCCAGAACCCATTGAGACCACTCAATCAACCAGCCGGAGTGAGAGGACAAGAACCGTGCATTTACCAGGTCAATCAACGAGCATGGCTAGTATAACCCCAAAAGGTGGTCAACTGAACCCGTAAGACAACAGTACCAATATACTCCATGCCATAGGAATCAGATCGTGACCAAACAACAGTTACACACCGACAATCAACAAAAACCAATGTTGTAGGGGATCTAGATTGTCAATTCAACCCCAAAAATGAGCATCAGGACTATTACCACCACCAAAAATCAATCGCAGAAGGTGCAGGAGACGCTACATCCGAACCCTAACCCTAACCCGAAGTGAGCCATTCATTCAAATTGGATTTACACCCTGGTGTCTCCCATTCATTCCAACGTTTAGTAATCTTTGTTACCTTAGGGCATTCAATCTTTCTATCATTTTTCCTTTAACATTTCTTTGTGTGATTGTGTTTAAGAAATCAATAATTCAATACACTAAGAATTATTCCATTGTCATCACATTATCATTCTTACACTAAATATTTTTTACTTTGAGATTGTTTATGTGACAGTTTCAAATCTTCTACTCCTTGAATATAAATATTATATAGTGCATCTCTTTTCATTTATCTTTCTTCATATAAACCACTATTTAAATGTTGGCATTCATGTATTATTCTATATTACCTACCATTCTTTGTTTAATGTAGGATTCATTTTTATTGTCGGTTGCATGCACTTGAAGAATAATCTTTGAGTCTTAATTTTAGTTGCATTTGTTTACTAGTCATTTTAAAAATTTATACATTCCCTTATTGCTTTGATTTCCTATTGGAATCCATTGAAGGACAAGAAACTAAAAGATAGCTACTCATGATTAATAACAACAATATTCATACATGAAATATTGTAATTTGAGCCTTTCTAGAAATTAGTTAATCTTGTGTCCCAATAAATGAATCCTTAGTTTTTATTTCTCATAGTTTGCATTACTTTGCTTTGATTTGGTTTTCTCATAGCTTAGCCAACCACTACAGAAATAGGCCATTGAAGATCAAGATCTAACATGGGAGATACGATCTTGTGATCCAGTGTTAAGCTGTTACAAGTGAAATGATAAGAAAATAGTCTCCCAACATAGGAGACATGCTTCTTTCTTGCATTGCATCAACTGTAGCAAAGGCGGTATGCACCAAGTCGATAATCCCAACAATAATTGCAACAATATTTTCTACGATATGTTTTCAATGGAGTAAAAATGTGAAGAAAATTGACAACATTGAAAATTCCAAGGCTTTTGTCAACTACCATGTTGCTTGATAAATATTTCAAGGTGGACGAGATCCTACCATAGCCCCAACTCCGTGTAGGATTCAAAATGACATCCAACAACCAACCACTTTTACACATTGGTTTTGTGACTCCTTGATCCATGATTTGCAGATTAGGAGGCAATACAATCCCTACAATACAATGCATATTACATTATACATCGACCTTTAATGAACTGGACGATAAATGATCCTTGAATTCCCTGTAGATGGTACGTTTAACATTTAAACAAGTTGGCGCATTCCCATCGCCTTGTGGTTGAAACACATAACTAGGAAGACGTCAACCTAAAACAACCAATCAAATGTTAGAAATTTGTTATTTAAAAAATTGTTTTTGTAAAAAAATTACATTTCCAATATTTGAACTATTGTTTTTTTCTTAAATTTGACAATCAACCCTCAACTAATATCCCCAAGTGAAAACTATATGTCGGGGACATAATAAGAAAATAGATAATAGTATAAGTTATACAAATCATAAATATCATTGAATGTGTTTATAAAAAATTGTGCTAGCTAAAAGAAGATTATATGTTAGTGATAAGATTGCATTAAGGTTGAAAATATATTTATAAAAAAGGACTTATTACATGTATGTTTTGTTCTTTGACATTATATTACACTTCTATGCATTACATATCAGAAAGATCTCTACATATGAAAGGGTTCTACACAATGTTGCACATGAGAAGAATCTAACAAATTATGATGCAATATAGAAACATATAAAACATCATGCATGTGTTTGAGAGATGGAAGTAATGCAAGTCAATATGCAATTGGTCCCACTTTTTTAGTGGTTAGAAATGGACCTTCAAATCTTGGTGACAATTTGGATCCATTTCCAAATTTTATTGAGCTCCTTTGCATTCTTACATACAAAAATACTTTTTCCCAACTTCGTAAGTTTTGTTTGTTTTGTGAGAATTTGCATAACTCTTTTGTATATCTTGAACTTCTTTGAATATTCTCTTAATCACTTTCATTTTCTATTCCATTAACTAAATTATGTCTGTACCAATTGAAATTCTATGTTCTATTCTATCCCGACTAAGAGGTGTTCTACATGGTCTTCTGGATAGAAACTCAAAAGGTTCCATCTTAATTGAAATTTGGTAACTGTTATTATAATAAAAGTATGCTAATGGAAAGTATTATTCTTGATGATTTTGTTGATCCATAACAAACATGCATAACGTGCCTTATGATACTTGATTAACTCATTATGTTTGACAATTTGTTTTTATACCAGCGTAGATCCAAATCCTAGGCTCTATCAAGTGTCGAGAGGGATCAAATCTCTTAAGGTGTAAACCTCTTCTTAGATATTGCACTCAATGAACTATCAACTTTGGTGTGTCCTATATATGGCCATTGATTTGATTCAAACCAAAAGACACATCTTTTTATTTAAGGTCCACATAATATTTTTATTATTAATATTTAATATTATTTATGGCCGACATATAATATTTTTTATTATTTTTTATTTTTTTAGGATTGAACATTACAACATTTCCCCATACATGGTTTTAAAACCATATGCAATGCCCTTCTACAACCATGGGTTGTTTAGGAGGCCTTGCACATGGTCTTAAAACCATTTGCAAGGCCCTCCTAAACCATGTACAATAAAATAATGGGTTGCTTAGTAGGCCTTTCACATGGTTTTAAAACCATGTGCAAGGCCTTCTAAACAACCCATGGTTTTATTGTACATGGTTTAGGAGGGCCTTGCACATGGTTTTAAAACCATGTGCAAGGCCAACATTTTTTTGCGGATAATTCAATTTTTTATTTTTTATTATCTTGTTAGGTAGGAACATTACAACATCTCCCCCATATTGTGTTTTTTTATATCCCCCATAGTAGGTTTTTTTTCTGGTCAACATTTATTTTGGCCTTTAATTAAAAAATTTAATTTTTATTAATAAAAATAATGTTAGATAACGTTATGTAATGTTACAAGATCTTCCCCATACTGGGTTGTAGAGCGCCTCTCGGTGCAATGATAATTATACTTAAATTAAGCTAAATCCCCATAACATGGTGAAAAGTATTCCAAAATCTCCCAATAAATATAGATCCTTTATCATAAATAATCTTTTTCAGTACACCATTTAATCTTACTATTTCATTAATAAATACTCTAGTTATTTCTAGTGCTTGATAAGTATTTTTACAAGTATTAAGTGAGTAGTCTTCGTCAAAATATCTATTGTTACCATGACTTGATGGCATCATTGGTAAACCCACTATAAAATCCACTATAATTACCTCCCATTTTGATTTAGGAATTACAAGTGGTTGTAACAATTCTGCTGGATGTCTATGCTCAACTTTTACTAAATGGCATTCCAATCATCTAACTACATAAGCTACTACATTCTTCTTCATTCCATTATAGAAAAATAATGGTTTCATATCTCCATACATCTTATTTACTCCTAGATGATCCATAGTATATGCTTTGTAAGCTTCATTCAATATCAATTTTTGAATTTCACCATTTTATGGTACATATATTTTTCCATTATATCTAAATAATTCATCATTATTGAATGTGTATCCTTGGTATTTTGGAACTTTCATCACTTCAACTTTAAATTTTTCCTTCACTTCTTGATATCGTCCACCTTCCTTTCGTAATTCCAATATTCTCTCTTAAATTTGTCTTTAATGGTAAAGGTGAGAAAATTCAAGGTCTCGGGATTAGAGTGTCAACTACTTTGTTCATTCTCCCCTTAATATAGGTAATATCAAAATTATGTTTGAGCACCTGAGTGGGCGTAATGGTTAAGAACATGTGTTATCTCCGTGAGGTCACAGGCTTTGAGGGTAGGAGGCCTAGGATAGAGGCTCACCCCATTGGGATTCGAGACAATCGAACCCTATTGAGTGAAAATTTATTGGTATATCTGGCATGCAGGCTTTTGGATATACATTTGGGAGGTTGTTGTTACCATAGTTTAAAAAAATATATCAAAATTATATCCACATAATGATTATGACCACATTCTTTGTCTAAAATTCAATGCACTTTGCGTAAAAATATGTTGTAATCCATGATGATCATCCTTTAATTCAAATTTTCTACCAACTACATAATGTCTCCATATACTGAATGTGTGCACTATTGCATCTAATTCTAAAGCATGTGCATCATAATTAATTTCATGGAGTCAAAGCTTCCTAGAAGCATAGGCTATAAACCTACCTTCTTGCATCATTACTCCTCCCATTCCTTCCTTTGAAGCATCCATACATACTACAAAGTATTTATCTATATTTGGGACCCTCAACACTAGAGCGGTTGTTAATAATTGCTTGAGTTGTTAAAATTCTTTCTCACATTGTTTTGTCCATACAATGTTTTTTGGGAACTTCTAAATAAAGATATGAGCGTGAATGTTCAATTATCAATTAAGAATATACACATATAAATAAAATGACGTGTGAACCTTGGTTTCATATTCCAAGAGGTATCTTGAACATCCTACAACCCTTCATATTCACCAATGTGACTTTTGCTAACCCTAATGGATTAGGTTTCCAACATTCCACCCCTTAATCCAAAGTGGTGTTTTTTAGTCCCAAAAACTTTTGAATGAGAGTTGAAAACTGGATGTGAACGGATTCCAAAGGTTAAACATCTCCTACTTGACAATCATTCCATGCACCAAGTAAGCTAGCATAAACTGGAATCTTCTACCAAGTGGGAAAAATGAAGTGATATCTAAATTGGTGGTTTTGGATGGCCACAAACCAAAAGGTTAGGAGAAGCAATAGAGCCTAATTTATCTTCTACTAAATTGTGGTTTTAAGCTAACCACAAACCAAAAAGGTGGTTTTGGATGACTACAAAACAAAAACTAGAAGAAGTAAGAAAAGGTGATTTCTTCTACAAAATGGTGGTTTTAGGTTGACCACAAACCCAAAATATAGTTGTAGGATGACAACAAACCAAAAAGGTAGCATAAGATTATTTCTTGTACTAAATTAGTGGTTTTTGGCTGGCCACAAATAAAAAAAGTTACTGGAATATTATGTCTTATACTAAATGGGTTTTTTTTGAATGACCACAAACCAATGGGTGGTCTATAACGCAACTCTAATTCTATCTTATGGCTATAGCTCTGACTCTCACTCTAGCTGATCTGGGCTTTGATTATTGAACCTGGTTTTGACTGTAGCTCAGGATTTCTTGTTTCGACAGATGACAGGGATTTGAAACTTGAGACTTTACTATCAATCAACGAAAATCCCACCTATAAGATACAAGGTGGGAAGTAGGAATACTTTCTATGGGAAGTTGCATAAAAAATCAAGATTGAATTCTTCGATAAGACTGATATGTTTTCTTAGATGTTGATGACCATCACCGAGGATTGATTCACCTATAGTGAATCTTTAGTCTTGTACGTTTATTCAATTTTGAACATCTATATAAAGAATAATTATGCTTTCCACGATGCTAGCAAGAATGGAGATCCAAACATCGATCCTCCATGTGTCCAATTTCTATGCATTCATTACAGGGAGTGTTAGAGCTTTGAAGGAAACCAAAACTTTGAAAATTAATTTGGCTTGGAAAACTTTGGAATATGAAATATCACTTTCTTATCATAACTAATACCTATTATGTGTCTATTTTTCTTGATTTCTTCCCAAGGTTTGATGATGGCATTAGAATGATTATGTTGAGCATGTTCACGATGATCTTTGTCTTCAACATATGTCCTTGTTTCACTTAAATGGTCCTTTACTGGCAGCTGATATGAATCATTATCAAAATAAAAAAGAGGGTTGTTCTAAACAATAACTAGTTCATAATGTTGATTATTTCACTGTATTTTGTCATTCTGGAGTTGTGATTTTGTATGGAGAAGGTCCACTTTGGCTTGTGAATGCTGCAAACATGTTACAACATATTGGAGAGTTTCTTTACTATTTGTGATAGTACCATCAACAATAGTAAGTATTAGAGTGTTCAATATGTCTAATAATATTTTAGTATCACCCATTTGAAATACCTAACTCATACCTCAAAGGGATTCTTGCAACTCCACCCTTTAACCGTAAGACTCAACATTAGATGTTTTAGACTCAAAATATAGAGGGTGTTGTGTTCAACTGAGAATGCACCCAATTACAAATATAATTCAACTTACTTTAAAAAATTGCAATTAAACACACAATGGCTATGTGAAATTTACAACTTGATGTAGAATATGAATCTAAATTGGTATTTAAAATAATGCTTTACCTTTGTAGAATTTAAGTCTTGGTTGTAGTCTCAAAGTATAAATCAAACTTTTGGGAATCGATGGTTGGTTCTGCTTGGTGCCAAGGCCATTTAATTTTTGAAATATGAAATCAAACTTTCTTGAAAATATGTAGGATTCCAACCCACTACTCCTATTCGGGATCAACATCGCCCTCCAAGAAAACATTATGAATACCCAAAACTCTCTCTTTCTAGTGACACAATGGTATTTGATTTGGAACTCAATTTCTGTAAATTTCCTAATGATTTGATCGAAGAGATGTGAATATGAATGTAGTGGACTATTTTTACAAATTTAGCAGCGTGTACACAATGGAATGTGCTCTTTTTATAACTTGATTCATTACTAAAAAAATGGTCTAAGGAACCCCCAACAAGAAGTTGTTCCAATTTGTAATCGCAACAAAATCAAATGATATATAATAAATGCATAAATTTCTTAAAGAATCAAGCCCAAAAATTAACCATATAAGAAATCATGGTGATAAGAACAGTCTCAAGGTACATATCTCTAACACTCACTATGATGAATGCATTGAATTCATGGTAGAAATTAGTGACTCGTCTTATGAAGTGATCATTTTATCATTGGAAGTGGTAAATACCGTGTTTATATACCATCATCCCAATTTTGACAGGGAGGAATGTATTAGGGAAAAATTTTGGCTTTGAAAATATTGTGCCAGAAAATCATCATTGGTGGTATAGGCCATGTGGGCCTCTTATGATATCCTCTGTTAGTTCCCAAAGGATAGTTATATTTATGATTTTCAAGATGGAGATATTGTGATGAAGTGGGAGATATAAAGACATGCAACCAACATGAACTATTCTATCCCCCTATAATGAAGAAATAAAGGAAAGGTAGTTGTAGAAGAAACTATAGATATCACCATTTGTTATGTTAATTCAATGAATCATCATACTTTATTGTGTGTTACTTTTCCAGGAAGATATGTTTCATCTCTTCATGTGCATAATTATGTTGAATGAGGTGGCGATGTAAGACAAAGCGGAAGTTCTTCAGAAGTGGGATAGTTCCCTAAGGTCAATTCATCCACCAAAAATATCAAACCCTAAAATATCAATTTGAAGATAGAACCAAAATGCAAGCCAGCACTTTTAGAGACAAGAAGTTGTAGAAAAACATCACACAAATTAAACGCCTAGGTCTCAAAAGTTAATGGAGAAAATTGTGTAAACCCTTTAGAAAACATGAAGAAGATGAGGATGATGTAGATCATTGTTGTTGGGATCAAGTTTCACCATTTTTCCACATAATAAGTCTTCCATTTTAAACCATTTTCCCACACTTCATCCATAATATATGACCATCTCCATGAAGAATTGATGGCTACTAAATTTTGGTACATATCAAGAAAGATATTCCTAGAAGTGTCGACAACTTGGGAAGGGTCCCTCAATGTGATTAAGCGTTGCTATATTTCTTTTGGTTCAATACATTATTTTTAGTTCATTGCATTTCCATTTTATCTATGCATGGTGTAATTTCCAATTAATTTTTGTTCAATTGTAATTTTGATTTCAATTAGATTACTACTAGAGATATATTCTTCAATTGTTTGAAAATCCATTTTCATTTATACAACTATATTCCTTTCACAATTAT
Organism: Pseudotsuga menziesii; assembly: GCA_001517045.1. Taxonomy (NCBI): domain Eukaryota; kingdom Viridiplantae; phylum Streptophyta; class Pinopsida; order Pinales; family Pinaceae; genus Pseudotsuga; species Pseudotsuga menziesii. The sequence continues at coordinate 344,115 of LPNX010895796.1, read as the reverse complement.
AGTTGTTGCTTTATCTATATTTTGTAATTATTTTGTCTTGCATATACTTTGTTTTGACACACACTTAACAACAATGATCCTTCGCATCTACAAATATAGGATTATAGAAGTTATATCACCTCCAAAAATCATGATAATAACACTCAAATCATGTCTATATATCACTATTTTGTATACTTTGTTTCGCTAAATGCATTTACCCCAAAATCACCATTTTAATTTAAAACCTTTCCTTCTCCAAATACACTCCACTTTAACCATGGTCCCTCCTAATTCATTGCAAAACTTCTATGTTTTATTATCAAATCACAACACTTTCCTTTCATCCCTCTTAGCCATGTAATTCTCCTCTAAAAATCCCTACAAATTCATCATATAGCCCCTCTTTCATGCTGGCATAAAAGTTCTATTAGTAGACATAAACTTACATTTAGTTTCCAAAGTATCTTATGTGTGTGTTCATAAAACAATAAAATCCTAAAAAAATGAACATTCTCTCTCATAGTTGCACCCTCATTTCCTCATACAAATCAATTGATTCTTAACCATAGTGCACATTCAAGCAATCGATCCTTTCCTACCTAGCACTCCATCAATAATGCAAACCTTCTTTGACCAATTGCACTCATATTATTTGAGTTATCAAGAGGTTGCTTATGAAAGTACAACGTTTCCATTCTAGCCTTTAACATTTATTTGTGTGATTGTGTTTAAGAAATCAATAATTAAATCTATACAATATTGTTCCATTTCCATCAGATTATCCTTCTTACACTCTGGATTCCTGACTTTGAGATTGCATATGTGACAATGTCAAATATACCACTCATTAAATACAGAGATCATAGAGTGAATCTCTTTCCATTTATCTTTCTTCATATAAACCACTACTTAAATGTTGCCATTCACTTAATATTCTAGATTTTCTATCTTTCTCTAGTTTTTGTAGGACTCATTTTTTCTTCTTGTAGCATCTACTAAGAGAATTATCTTTGAGTCCTGATTTTAGTTGCATTTGGTTACTAGTCATTTATAGAATTTCTAGATTGTCTTATTGCTTTGATTTCCCATAGCTTTGTAACACTACTGAAATTCGTTGAAGGACAAGAAACTAAAAGATAGCTATTTCCCAATGAATGAATCCTTAGTGTTTATTTCTCATAGTTTTCATTACTTTGCTTTGATTTGGTTTTCTCATAGCCTATCCAACCACTACAGGAATAGGACAATGACGATCGAGATCTAACTTGGGAGATATGATCTTACAATCCAATGTTGAACTACATCCTGTGGTGTTAATTTTTATTTGATTTTATTTGATCTTGTTAATTTCTATTTTTATTTAAATCATTGCATTTTGAAGTGTGCTTTCTAGTATTAGTTATTATTAGGCTATATTAATATTTAATCATGCACTTCTTATGGTTGCACCTCTAAGTTTATGAACTCTCAGATGATAATTTATTATCGATTATTTAACACTTAATTTAGCTCGACATTTTTTGCATTGTTTCCAAGGAGATACTAAAGGGATTAGAGCCTAGGTATATAGGTAGGTTTCCTTTAAATTACACGACTTGGGGTAGGATAACTGGTAAGATGCAAAGGCACCCTTACTTCTAAAATTCTGAAGCGGTTCTAGCTCAACACATTCACTTTGGTGAGTTTCTTAAAAACCTTGTTACTTCCTTTTATGCAAGTGTGTTTTCTTTTGGTTTGATTCATGGAAAATAAGAGAATGCAAACATGTCTAAACATATAACATGGTGACAACCATGGGGGCTTCACTTGTTGACCAATATACTATCACATTAGTTCATATTGTGGGTTTTAAAATTATAAAAAATTGAACCAATATATTGCAGGTATTGGGGAGATGAGGGGTTTAAGGTGGGGCTGGGTAGGGTGGTTTATAAGGATTTAGCTATAAAGGGGGCGATGAGGAGGTTTTAAGTATTGGGAGGGGGTTTCAACAAAAAAAATTTGGGTCAATATCTCTCGAAATTAAGGGTATTCTTTAATATCCCATGATCGCACGTGCTATGTGAGAGGTTCACTAAGTGAAGTCCCCATGGTGATGACACGGTCTCAGTAGCATACGATCACCCAAGTACAAGACTAAATTTTAAATTGATTTGAGTAGTGTGCTTTAATTTTGCAATTAGTTTCATTTCATTTTTGTTTCAATAGGATTCTTGAAGTTAAATTTAAATTATATGTAGTGTTGTAAGAACCTTTTGTAATAATCCACATGTGAGACAAAAACTCTGAACCTGTAAAATATGTTAAAGATATTGTTAAGTAGAAGGGATCATGATTATAAGGAATTTCTTAAACCCTTGTTACAATGTCAAAGCTATAACTAGAGGTGGATCTGGTTTTCAAGAAGAGAAGAAAACCCATGATAAAATATAGAAAGAAATTCTAAAAGGCCTTCCTATCTATCCTTGCAAATCTGTAGAAGAAGCTCAAAAATCATCGACTTCAGTTATTGAAGAGAAAATGTTGGAACCATAAATTGAGAGTTCCTAGTAACTTTGTCACTATATTTAGATCCCTTGTGCATTCCATAGTTTGATGAGACAACTTCTAAAAAAATTCATGGCACAACAACTAAGAAGAGAACCAGTAAGATAAAGATTACATGGAGACATGGTTTCAAGAAGTAGTTAGGCCTCATCACTCCATTCATCAATGATTCTTGGAACCATCAACATTAGTGCAATTTGTCCCTCATGTTATAGCATCTATCAAAGTATATATTTCAAACCTGAATGTGAATATGTTTGTAACCTCGTTACGCACATGGATCCACTAAAAATATTCCTATACTTGAATAGGGTTCCTTCTCTTAGGTAGCGTAGGATAATAAATAAATAAATGATGCATATAGTTGTCAATTTAGCTTAAAGTACATTTCAACATCTTTTCATGTTTTTGTTTGAATAAGTAAAAGTTGTCAGGCTGAGAAACTAGTTCTAAGGGAGTCTTTTACCAGATAATATTTAATATGTTTTCAGCTGATAGTTATCCCTAATACTAAGTTTTCTAAATAAAGTAAATTAAGATAATTTTGTTTGGAATCTTGTGGAAGGTGATCTATAACTCCAAAGAGATAAGGATGCATATTCATTGATGGATGGCATACTTATGAAATATTTGAAAGTTCTTGCAGTCATATTGATTCGTTAAATATGTTTTCCATTTATTCTTACTTTATCATTATCTATTTATTCTAAGACTACTCTCTGATAAAAGATACCAACATAGGTAACTTTTGAAGAAGTATAATATGAAAAGGAATGAAATTGAATATTAATTCCAAAATACCTTGTTCATAGCTAATTTGATCATTCTTTTAAGTTTTTTATTCTTCCCTTTTTCTTCTTTCTACCAGATTTTTTATTATCAATAACAACAATTTCTCATAATCTAATAACTAAAACTATTATAGGGATTAAATAAAATTTAAAGGTCTATTCACTGACATCAATAGGAAACTTGTAAATAATAGTCTAAACACCAAAGATTTTTATCTGAGCATATTAATTGCCACTAGCAATAGAGTTAATGAATTTTATGCTCATGGTGGATTAACTCTACTATAATTTTACATGAAGACAATGGTGTAAGGACTCTATACATCTTTTAGTTATTCTCTAGTTGCCTCATCCACTTTGCATTAATGTGGTTCATCCATTGTGTGTATTATGAGTGGCTAACTCATGAGAGCAATTAACAAAAGGACATTATATAGGTACTTAAATCTTACTCTTGAACATGTATCATCCTATGCCTTTAAGATTCATTCTAGATCATCCCCCCATCCATCCATTCATTGTGGAAAGAAATATCTCTAATAAAAATCCAAAAGGATGGGAGAAATGGAACCAGAGCATCTAGTGTAAAATGGGTTTAAGAGGTTAACGTGTCAAGGCAATAGATGCATGCTAGCGGCAGGTATTGACCTATGGTACTTCTAGGAAAACCCATTGGGGTTATGGTTGCTCGTAAGAAATGGGGAATTCTTCCTATATAGGGTAATCAAAAGTCATTACTAAAAGGTGCCGTCCCTTACACTTAAGGGGATTTTTTCAACTACTCCCCCATTCCCTAACCATATATATAATCTATAAATATTAAATGGGGAGAAACATGGGACTATATATTTCAGAGTAAAACAGGAGCAAGAGTTTACCTCGTTGAATTTATAGATGGTTTTTGGCAGTGGGTACTGACCTATGCCACCAATAGTGGCCAAAACTAAAGCATGTATCCATATGAGCAATTATTACTTGTGATGTTATGTCAAGAGGAAGCATGTGTAGCTAAATCTAAGGTATTAAATGAACCACGTTTATTGAATTTGGAGAATGGCCTTAAGGTGACATTCATACCTCATCATTTAATTCACACCATATCTAAGATGCACTATATGAGACCCATGATCATAGAAATTTGATAAGATTAATTGTGACTCTTACATACATTACTTGGAAGATTGTAATCCTTTAGGATTTTTAATAGGTGTGACTGCGTTTCTATTAGTCTATCATTTATTAAGATCACTTATAATCTGATGCTTTCTATGTTTAAGGAAAAGATTAAAAAAAATACCCTACCTTATCTTAATGGATCCCTAAGCTTAAGAAAGTTAAAAATTGGTGAAATCATGTGTGATGAGTAAATAGGATCTCTTTTGTAGTACATAAAATGCATATTTGTTTTAAAGATACTATTTGTAGGTTATTCTAAAGTAATTGAGGTCAATTGTTTACAAGGAAGATCATATAAGCAAGTTTTTAAGACTGTTCCAAAGTTCGGAAAACAACTTGTAAATTCATGTACCAGTTGGTACATGAAAAAACATAAATGCATTTTAATGATTTTGTCAATGGAATTAATATGAATAAGAATAAACGTTTACTTTCTTGTGATTATGATGTGTAATGCATCACATGTTCTTTTAATTGGTTTTAAAAACTTAATTGTTTGTATCTAAAGTGACAAGTAAAATTTTATAATCTTTCAATATGATTACTATTTTAATGATCTTCCTTGCATATGCTCAGTTCCAACAGTAATGTGATTTGGATCAGCTCTTATAGTAAAAGGAAGCTTTCTCATTCTATTTTTTTTCAAGTGTCCTCTCGTCTCTATTCAAATGGTCAAAGATTCCCTACTATGTTTTCTAGGACATGCAAACCCTTAGGCATGGGGGATAAGTGTCCATCATCCTTAAGTTAGCATGTAGTTTATAGGGCACATCAAGAATCTAAACAAATATTTTTATGCTTGGCATGCCTCATCTTTCTATATTCATCCACCTTATGATCATGTTCTACAAAACCTCTATTTTAGCTTGGAAGAGACAAGTATTAATTATATCATTAGAGGAATTTTGAGGTCTAAAATGGGCCTCCTAAGGAAAATAATAAAATAATAGTTAAAATAATAAAATAATATTTATTAATTTTGGAGGAAGAAAGAAAAAAACTACTTTTTGTGTTCGTATTTTCGACATATCTCCCTGTGTTTTTACTCAAATTTCGATCGAGAGAGCTCATTGGATGCAGAATTTGATTTTGCATCCAACGAGTACCCACATTGCATACTTTTGACGGACTCCGCCACCCAAAAAACAATAAATACCTGAAAAAACATGATGCTGACATCATCATCACATTTTTCAGGTATTTCTTGTTTTTGGGGTAGCAGGGTCAGTCAAAAGTATGCAATGTGGGTACTCGTTGGATGCAGAATCAAATTCTACATCCAACAAGTTCTCTCGATCAAAATTTGAGTAAAAACACAGGGAGATATGTCAAAAATACGAACAAAAAAAGCAGTTTTTTTTATGACAAATATGTCAATTCAACCATTATGGTTGACTCATTTTATTGAAATTCTATTGGTTCTTGAATTCCAACTCACAAGAACTTATTGTTGGCACATTTTCTTATAAGGCCCATTTTAGACCCCAAATTTCCTCTAATGCTTCATGCAAAGGTAACCTGATGTAAAACAGGTATAAACTATTTAATTCACTAAGAATTTGGAATAAATGATGGAAACCACACTCATCATTCATAAAACATCATCATCATCATCATTCATTAACCCCCCATTTTTAGTTCACCTTCCATACATCATCATGTTCATTAACTTTTATCATAAGATCATGTACATGAAAATAAATGCAAAATCATTGTGGTATATAACTAAAAAGGAGAATCAACATGCATTATATTTCCCTCATGCATTCACAAAGTCATTATTGAATAAACTCATGGCTTCTAACTAAAATAAATTACCATAAGTAAATGATGGTCTTCAAGTTAAAAATATGATCAAGTGTAATTTGTCCAAGGATAATCAATTTGCAAAAATAAAGAATCGCACCTCCTCACTCAGTTGGCATGATTACATGTCAATCCTTAGGTGTGTGGGACTGTTGGGATCCAATTTCACCATCTTTTCCACATAATAAATCTTCCATTTTAAACCATTTTCCTGCACTTCATTGATAATACATGACCATCTCCACCACCAAACGTTCATTTAAGCCTAAACATGACCATGTGGCTAATACATATGCTTTTCTAATTTTTTAATGATTAAAGATATTTTAACTAAGTTTTTACTAATGACGGTCATGTTCATAATTCTTGTACTATCATGTTCAAACTTACAGTACCAGTTCATGTGCCAGTTTTGGCACCAAATCCATGGTTAACATACTTTAACATATCCAGTTTGGATTATAACACTTATATCTTGTTGTTGGACCTCCCAACATGGATTTGGGTCACTCAAATTTCACCCAACTCACACATGTGATTGTCCATCAGGTGGTCAAATATTTCATATTTTTGGCGCTAGTTTCAAACAATCAACTTCTGCCTCGATTTTCGTGAAGATGAAGTCGAATATTAAAAATATAAGACTTTTTTCGTAGCATGGAACATTAATAATTACATGAAATATTTTCAAAAATAATCCATGGTTTGAGATATATCGATAGATCTTCAAGGAAAACTTACCCAAAATGATGAAAAACCTAGATTTTTAAGAAACCAAATTTATTTGTTTTCCAACTGGTAGAACGACTTCGCTAGGTTGTTTTGGGTCTATTACTCACATCTCATCTATAAATAGAGGTGGAAGATAGTATAGGGTATCAATAATTATCATTCATGAAGCTTTTATTGTAGATAAATTCATTTTTCTAATAAAAGAGCCAAGAGTTGATTGTTGACCAGTTTGTAATAGAGTTTTGATGTTAATGAAGAGTTGATGGTTGCTGAATTTTTGTACGTATATTTATCTTAACTAGGTATTCCTAGCAGCGTTAGTCATCTGAGAGGGGACCTTTGGTGTGATTAAGAATTGTTATATATTTTTTGGTTCAATAGATTAGTTTTAGTTCATTGCATTACCATTTTATTTATTCATGGTATAATTTCCAATTAATTTATGTTCAATTGTAATTTTGATTACCATTAGATTACTACTTGGGATATATTCTTCAATTGTGTGCAAATCCATTTTCATTTCTACCACTTTATTCCTTTCATAATTAGAATCATTGTTTTATCTCTATTTTTTAATTATTTTGTCTCACATATACTCTGTTTTAACACGCACTTAACACCATCGATCCTTCTCATCTACAAATAAAAGATTATACAAGCCAAAATATTGATAATAACACTCTTAAATCAAGTTTATATATCATTGTTTGTATACTCTATTTGCTAAATGCATTTTTCCCCAAATCACCATTTTAACTTATAGTCATGCCTTCTCCAAATCCACTCCACTTTCACCACAATCCCTCCTTATAATTCTTTGCAAAACCTCTACATTTCATTACCATATCACATCATTTTCCTTTCATGTCTCTTAGCCACAAATTTCTCCTCTAAAACACCTCACGAATTCTCCATATCGTTCCTCTTTCACGCTAGTGTAAAAGTTTTGTTAATAGACAGAAAGTACATTTAAAGTATCTTTTGTGTGTTCATAAAATAATAATAAATAATAAAACACAAACTTTATCTCTCATAGTTGCGCCCTCATTTCCTAATACAAATTGATTGGATTCATAACCATAGTGCACATTGAAGCAATCGATCCTTTCCTACCTACCACTACATCAATAATATAAACCTTCTTTGACCAATTGCACCCAAATTTGAGTTATCAAGAGGTTGGTCACGAAAGTATAACTTTGTGTTCTAGCCTTTAACATTTCTTTGTGTGACTGTGTTTAAGAAATCAATAATTCAATACGCTGAGAATTGTTCCATTGCCATCACATCATCATTCTTACAATAAATATTTTTTACTTTGAGATTGTTTATGTGATAGCTTCAAATCTTCCACTCATTGAATATAAAGATTATATAGTGCATCTCTTTCCATTTATATTTCTTCATATAAACCACTAGTTAAATGTCGACATTCATGTAGTATTCTCTATTACCTATCATTCTTTTTTTAGTAGGATTCATTTTTATTGCTTGTTGCATGCACTTGAAGAATAATCTTTGATTCTTAATTTTAGTTGCATTTGTTTACTAGTCATTTATAAAATTTATAGATTCCCTTATTTCTTTGATTTCATGTTGGAATCCATTGAAGGACAAGAAACTAAAAGATAGCTACTCATGATTAATCTCAAAAATATTCATACATGAAATATTGTAATTTGATTATTTCTAGCACTTAGTTAATCTTGTGTCCTAATGAATGAATCCTGATGTTTATTTCTCATAGTTTGCATTACTTTGCTTTGATTTGGTTTTCCCATAGCTTATCCAACCACTACAGGAATAGGCCATTGAAGATCAAGATCTAACATGGGAGATATGATCTTGTGATCTAGTGTTAAGCTAAATCCTGTGGTGTTAATTTTCATTTGATTTGATTTGAATTTGTCAATTTTTTGTTTTGCTTTTATTCATAGTATTTTGAAGTGTTCTTGCTAGCATTAGTTGTTAGATTGGGCTAAATTACGCTTTAACCCTACACTTCATTTTATTACATCTTTGGGTTTATGAACTCCTGGTCAATAATTTAATGTTAATTATTTAACATATAATTTAGCATGACAAGTATATCCCCATCAAGGAGTGAAGAATAATGAATCTCAAAATTTTGAAATCAATCCAAGGTAGTATCTTGTACAATGATAATCATGTGATGGAACGAATTATATATAGGAAGAAACTAATTTCCATGAGGGATTTGGAAAAGGGAATTTAGTATCATGAACTATAGAGAAGAAGAAGAAAAAATTGTGAAACCGCCACCAATACAACAAAGGAAGGTATCTTCTTCATGCAATAGTTCGTCACTACTATGGTGGTTGTTAATATAATTAACAAGCAGGATCACTAGTATGGAGGTGAAGAAAATAGGGCACATAACTTGGCAGCATGCATAACAATGCCAAAACACAGATGCAAAGAAATATATACCAATAGCATGCAGAACACAATAGGTATATACAAATGCAAAGAAATAAATACAATATGACAGAGATACAACCTCAGTGTAAACAATAATACCAATGCAACATTAAAAGGAATTAGTTGAACAAATAAAATGCTCAATCGATTCCTCTGATGGAGAAATGGGGCAATAACCGCAATTTGTCGTGGAGTTGAAGATGTCAAGCTCTAATACCACTATTAAAACACCCAAAATAAATATAAGTGTGAATGTTCAATTTTCCATTAATAATATACACATATAAATGCAATGGCATGACCCTTAGTTACATATTCCAATAGGTCTGTTGGACTTCCTACGACTGTTCATATTCACCAATGTGACTTTTACTAACCCTAACTGAATAGGTTTGCAACATTCTATAACTCAGTAATTCGGTTTGCAATTTAAAAAAATCCTTCTACAAACCTCCTATAATACCCCGCTAATCCCATAAAAATGTGTATCACGTTTACATTTGTAAGCGTCGTCCATTCCAATACTGATTCTATCTTTTCCAAATCTACAAAAATTTCATCTAGAAATTGCATGTCCTAAATAATAAATTTTAAATTCATAAAATTAACGTTTATAGAGTTTAGCATATAGCTTATGCTTTCTTAAACATTGTAAAACTAACCCTAATTTCTCTTCATGCTCTCCCCTGTCCTTTAATATATCAATATATATTAAAAATACTTGAACATAATTATCCAAATATTGTCAAAACACTCCATTCATCAAACTAATGAAAACTCCTAGTGCATTTGGTTAATCCAAATGACACCACAACAAATTCATAATGCCCAAAGCGTGTTTTAATTGTTGTTTTAGGAATATTTTCTTCTTTAATTCTAAGTTGATGATAACCTAATATTAAATCCATGTTTGAATATATTGTCACCCCTTTCTTCTAATCAAATAAATAATCAATATTGGTAATGAATATTTGTTCCTTATTATGGATTTTTTCAACTATATGTAATCTATGAAAAAAACCTCCATGATCCATCTTTCCTTTTAACAAGAATGGCGAGTTCTCCCCACAGTGACATATTAGGTCTAACGAAAACCAAATCCAATCATTATTGAAGTTGCATTTGCAACTCTCTCAATTCAGGGGTTGTCATTCTATAAGGTGCTTTTGAAATTTGTTCAATGCTAGATTTGATTTCAATAGTAAACTCAAATTCTCTCTTGGGTGGTAATGCCAACAATTTTTCATAAATACATGAACAAATTTTGATAAGATAGGATATTGTACTACATTCTCAACATCATGTTTTTTCTGTTTATTATCATCACAACATAAATCTCACCTCCCTTTCTAAGAATTTTCCTCATTTGTTCAATTAAATAAATCTCAAAGATATCCCTTTATTAATTCCATTCAAAACCCTTTTTTGTCCTTAATTATATGTGAAGTATAATTTCTTATCCTTGCAATCTAGTATTGCTTCATGAGCTTCCAACCAATCCACCCATATGATCATGTCATAGGATCCTAGTTGAGTAACATATAGTGACAACTGAGCTATATAAACTTCAATATTGACTTCATAATAGTTTCACTCCTGAGGCCATTTCAACCAAGTTGATATCATTTTGAGTATTCGGCGCTAACTCACATTTATAATATGCTTTATAAGAAGTATAACTATCAGTGGCTTCATGATCTATTAACAATGAAAAGTTTTTACCAGATATTTTACATATCATCTCCAAAATAGTAGACCAATGTTCTACCTAATTATTGTTGATCGCAACATAAATCATGTGTGCCCTACCAAAATCACCTACGCTAGTTTGGCTATATTTTATGCCAACTCCCTTAGATGTATGTAGGAAATCTTGTTAACAATCATAGATCCATCTTAAACCCAGATCTATCAAGCACTCGAGGGATCCAATTTCTTGAGGAGTTTTTTTTTAATATTAAACTCAAGAAATTAGATCCCTCTCTTGCTTGATAGATCCATATTTAAGTTTTATTTTTATATTTATAGGATGACATGGATTTTTTATTACTTTTCATAATTTTTTATTTTTTGGGCCAACATGAAATTTTTTAATTACTTTTTATTTTTGGTAATGTAACGTTACGTTACATTACCTTACGTGACAAGATATCCCACATACTAGATTGTAGAGAACCTCACTCCTCTTGGTGCAAAAATGTGGCTCTCCACAAGTCTAACACCCCCTCTTAGGTGGTTGCCTCTAACTATTATTCTAAGAAAAAGTAGTCCTACTACTTTATTGTGTATCGTGTGTCCATTGTACTAGTGGTCTGTATCGTGGCATATTTCCTCAAGGTTGATGTCTATGTGCTCCTATCAATGGTCCTCCTGGCACAGTGCTGGCACACCACTATGTCATGTAGATGGTATCAATGTATCCCTTGACTATGAATCCTATTGTTATCCTACTAATCCCATAGGTATAGATAATCTCATTTGACCACCTCCTAAAATCTCATCCTTGGCTGCAATAGCCCTCTAAACTACCCCATGCTTGGTTTGTGGCATAAAAATACAAACTTTGGATATTATGTTGTAATTGATGCCATAATCAAGCATGTTCACTAACATTATTTTGTATTCAAATGTGGCGCATTTCTCAATAACTTCATGTATCGATCCTCATAGTCTGATACATATTTATAAGTGTTTATAACCCTATTAATTTCAACAACTATAACCTCTACCACTATAAAATCCATACCCTCGAATCCCTATAATACATATTAACCTTAAATCCCATATAATCACTAACCAAAACTTATCTATCCATAATCTCCTAATGCTTAAACATGTCCCATGTAATCATTAATATCTAACTCAATTAAATATTGATTTCTAACTCTTATAATCCATAAATAGTGAACAACTAATTAGCATAACCCTACACCTAAACTAAAACCCAACCTATATAACCCTAAAGACTTTACCTTTCACTAATAGTACTTATATCCTCACGGTACTTATATCCCCATTGACCTCTTAATTTTTAAACCTTATAGCATTTATTCCCATTAAAAAAAAATATATATATATATATATATATATAAACACTCACCTTCAACATTTAAACCCCAATAACATATCATCTAAGTTTTAACTATCAATATCGTTAATTATTAATAGATAACACCTAACACATATAACTATTATAATCATTAACCCCTATAATAAATAAAACATATAATCTTTAGTCCTTATAACACATATAAACCCCAACACATAAATACATGTATTATGTGTATCTTCCCCGTGACCCGTAACTATTAAACCAAACTCCTCTCACATATAACATTTAACTATTTTTATCATAAATATTGTAATCCCAAATCCACATGCTTTATAACTCTAAATCCTTACTAAGACACAATAGTAAAACCACTAAACCTTATAACTCAGATAACACAAATAACTAATTCTCTCTTATAACATATAACGTTATAACCTCAAATCTTAGTACTTAAGTTATAACCTTTAACCCATAAGCTATATAATCTTAACATCTAACTCTTATAAACCACGGTTGCTAACCATTATAATCTTTGATATTTGTATTTTGACAATCACCATTAACACATATATAAACCCTTAAACACATACACCTATAACCTCTTAACACCAAATCTTAACCCCTATAACCTCTTTAACTACTAATTCACTACCTCTTATAATCCCTTAACACTTAAATGGTATATCATTAAATATTTAAGGGTTGGTGCAAGGTGATGATATCCACTTATGACACGTTAGTTGCAATGCACTTATGGAAAAACAAAAATCGGGTCATTAAAATGAATTATTAGAGGTACCAAAACAACTTTTTAGGATATGGTGTAAAAAGTTGAAACATAGACAATCATATCACCTTCCAGAATATATAACTTGTATTTATGGAAAATAAGTATAAATCCCATAAGTGTCGTTCTTCTAAGATTGATATATTATTTTTTCTCTAAAACATAATGTATATGTTCACGTTAGGCCCTAGGTTTGGTATGTAAATTGTCAAAATTTGTGAAAAAAAATAGGTAGAGTTGTAGATAACATGTGGTTCTTGTGAAGCTCTATTTTTCCAAAATTTTCAAAGTTTGGTTTTTTATTTTTTAAATTAACGAAACCAACTAAGCCCTAAAATGACAAGGTCGAGTGTTACGCCAAGCTATCATGGTCTTAACGTAATCAATTAACTTTTTTTTAGTGCATAGGCCTTCCAATATACTTGTGTGAGTTCTTTTTCATTTTCAAAATAGGCGAGCCAATCGAAAGTTATAGACGAAATACATGACCTATGTTTTATATAAATCTGACATGAGTGCAAATAAAAATGAACAAAAAATAGAAAAAAAAAACAAATTTAATAATATATATATATGTGTGTGTGTGTGGAATCTGCACACAAATTTCTATAAATATGTGTAGTTTCATTAGCAGTGGACAAGTGGAGCATATACAAAATTGAAATTAAAAAACATGAAGTTACATGACATGATTTCTTTTTGTATAATGCAGTCAAATCCATAAGGTTTGGAAATCCAAAGCTAGAACCAAACCTACCAACTCATTAAACATGGAAATGAAAAAAGGAAAGTGTGCCAAAAACATTAGCAGCACATGTGTTTCCTTAGCATGTGTATGTTAATAGCATGTGCACATTAATATCGTGTGTATTCAATTGCATGCACGTGTTACTAATGAGCATGCAATACTATATAATGTTTTCATTGTTGTATTTCATTTATTCACCCCCCCCCCTCTTGATATATATCCCTTTCTGTGTATAATCCTCACACCCCTCCTCTATCTAGTCTCTCTTTCTCTCACACATGATATCTCTCTCTATCTATCCCTAACCCTCCCTCTCTTTTACCCTAAACCCCAAAACCTCTTTCTCTCTCCCCACCCACTCANAACCCCCCCCCCCCACCCTCTCTCCTTAGTCAAACTAATGTCAATTGTATTCCATCTTCATGGGAGACATTCTTGGACACTGTAAATGGTCAAGAAATGCAACCAATATTTAAAAGACCGTGTCATGATTTCCTACAAGAAGAAGGGTGAATTTTAAGGAAAAATACTTCCTCTAAAGAAGAGAACCTTGCTCTTACAACAAGGTTAAAGAGAGGAAATAAATAATTTTCTCAGAATAAGTTTCCTCATCAAAAGGCAAAAGAAAACAATAAGAACTTCGATAATTCCAAATTCAAATGCTTAAACTTCAATAAGAAGGGTCTCTTTGCAAGAGAGTTATGTGAAAATAAAATAGGAGAGTTCAAGGGTATATTTCATGCTTTTATTGCTACAGAAGATGAACCTACAAGAAAGAACTATTCCAATGATCAAGAGACAAGGGAGGAGTACTATCCTGTATCATCTCTACTTGGATACATTACAACTAGTGCTGAGACATGGTTGGTGGACAGTGGTGTGATAATTGATTCACAGTTGGATCTAGAAGCCAAAGAAACTCTCATGGTTCGCTATAGTTTACAAAACATGCACAAAATAGATAAAATACTGAAATTTGCATACACACGTGAAGTCAATAACATATATTATTATGACTATCCAACATGAAACTATGTCTGGAACTTATATATAATACAATAGGGAAAAATATTGAGGCCTTGTAGGCCATGTGAATGCATACAAGTGTCAGCTCAAGATTTGACCCTCTAACCCCCCCCTAGGTGGACCGATGAGCCTCTTAATCATCCCAAATGCTCACGAATGCATGTGTGAACATGGGAAATGCATTATGGAACATCAATGAAAGTATGATAGGAATGGGTGAGCACATGGGTGAGTGGGAGTGTCTCTAGGAGAGCAATAAATTCCCAAAACAATCCAAAATCCACTAAAACCAAGCACTAGCGCCTCACGTTGGACCAAATCCCTGAAATTGGGGAAGGTGAGTGCATGCCGATTGAATTTCATCAATTTGGGTGGCTGGGTTGTCATAATGATCAACCTGGAGTGCCTCAACTCTGCAGAATGATCAACCAGGAGTGCCTCAACTGTCATAATTGTCAATTTCCCTAATTCTAAACCATAGAAAACACTTCATAGAAGCAAGTGAATGAGTCTAAGGTCTAAGACTATGGTACTAGGATGGATTATTACTATAACACCCCCCCTTAATCCTTACTTGGTATAGATTATGCAAAAATATAATGGATTCCTTGGAAACAAAGGCTCAAGTCACCTCATACAATAGAAATTTGTATTTGTCCATAGAAACAAGGTAAGGAGGAAAACCACATGGGAACAAAACCTCCCCTAAAAAATGGACATGGAGACAAGTTTGAAAGTGAATGGTAGCCATCACCATGCATCACCCACTGCAAGAAGATATCTCAGATAGGTGAAGGTCTTCTCTATGAAACACTTGGTGAAAATGGCAGCAGTTTGCTCTGCAGATGGGTAATACTGCAAGGTTATCACATGATCATGCACCAAGCTCCAGATGTAGTGCATGTGTATCTCAATGTGTTTGGTCCTTTGTATCTACACTAGATCTATGGAAATATTGATTTTACTTTGATTATCACACCAATTGACCATGGGTGAATCAAATGCAACTCCAATTTCCCGAAGAATACCTTGCAACCACACACATTGTGTAGATGCATTCACTGCTCCTCTATACTTGGCCTCTGATGAAGAGAGGGATATGGTGTGTTGTTTCTTTGTTTACCAGCATATGGTACCTTTTTCTATCATGAATACATAACCTGAAGTGGACTTCCTTTCATTGGGATCACCAACCCAATTAGAATCATAAAATCCCACTAGTTCTAGCAGAGAACCAGCAACATAGTGCACCCTGAAGTGTTTGGTTCCTTCCACATAGTGAAGGATCCTGTTGAATTCCTTATAATTGATATCATGATGCTTTTGCATACATATTTATACATCACCTACAACATATCATAAATCATTTCAAGAATGAGTAAGATACAACAAACTCCCGATTAGTTGTCTATACAAAGAGTTTTCTGCCAATGGAGAGTCTCCAGCTTCACCTAGTTTGATACCAAAAAGGAATGGTCACTTGGATGCCTTAAATTCAGCCATATTAAACTTCATTAACAGGTCTTAAGAATACTCTTTTTGGATGACCTTTATTCCTCTTTCATATTTCTCAATTTCCAAACCAAGAAATTGCTTCAACAATCCAAGATCAGTCATTGAAAATTCATTGTGCAAAGAGGCTTTGATTGACCCAATTTATTTGATGCATCTACCTATAATAAAAATATAATCAACATAGAGTACAATGACATACAATACATCACCTACATTCTGAAAATAAACATTAGGATCATATTTGCATCTTTCAAATCCAAATGATAGCATAAAATTGTCCATCTTGGCAAACCAAGCCCTTGGGGCTTGCTTGAGGCCATAGAGAAACTTGTTTAACTTGCATACAAGAGAAGTATACTATTGGAAACCTTAAATTTGATGCATATATATCTACTCCTGTATCTCACCATGAATAAATTCACTTTTGACATCTATTTGGTGAACCTCCCAGCGCTTGGAGGCAGGAATGACTAAAACTAGCCTGATAGAGTCCATCTTTGCAACCGGTGCAAATGTCTATATAGTCCACTCCTTGGAATTAAGAGAAGCATTTGGAAACAAATATATCTGTATAATTTATATCATACCCATCAGTATAAACTTTGGTCCTATAGGCCCATTTGCATTTCACTAGCTTCCTCTTGGGGGGAAAGGGAACCAATTCCCAAGTCTCATTTTCTTGTAGAGAGTTGAACTCTTATTGCATGGTTGTTTGAAATATTGGGTCAATTGATGCTTCCTGATATGATTTAGGATCTTATCCAACCATTATGAAGCATTTCTCAACAATAAAAACTTCACTTGCAAAGGAAGCGTTATGAAATTGTGATCTAGTCTTCCTGGGATCTAGTGGATTTCCATCTAAATCCCTAGCTGATTCTATGGTTTTCACAGCCCATTTGGGCCGAATGGATGATACATGATCATAAAAAAAATATTTATCCATATCAGAATCAGAAATATCATAAAAATATTCATCACTTACATCATCTTGTGGTGGAGGAGATGAGCATTCCCCCTATGCTAGTTCAAAATATGGAATGACTTCTTCTTCGAATTGCACACTTATTTCTATGAAAGTATTTTGATTTGAGGGATCAAAGAGCTTGTAGAAATTTATATATTCATCATATCCCACCATGATGCACTCCTTGCTTTGTGTCTATAAATATTTTCTCTTTTTTGGGGGAATTCTATCCCAAGCCCTTCAACCAAAAATCCTGAAATGTGAAATATTCGGCTTGTGACCAAACCGAGCCTCGTATGGTGTTTTTACATATACTTATTTGTGAAGAGACATATTTTGAATGTATGTAGAATAGTTAATGTCTTCATCCCATAGATTAGGACTCAAATCCGTGGATTCAATCATACAGGTTGCCATCTCCTTGAGCGCCCTGTTTTTCCTCTCTACCATGCCATTTTGTTGTGGTATGTAGGGGAATGAATGTTGTATTTGGATGCCACATTCTTCATAGAGGTGTTGAAAACTCTTTTTCAAATACTCTTTACCATTATCAGTCCGGAGGAATTTGATCTTGTTCCCACATTGATTCTCAACTAGGGATTTACAAACCTTAAGAGTCTCAAAGACTTTAGATTTGAGTTTGAGGAAGTAAACCAAGCAATACCTTGAGAAATCATCTATGAAGTTCAATACATGTCTTGATCCTCCATAAGATGGTGTGGGAAGAGGCCCAATAATATCTGAATGCACTAAGACAAGCACTTGAGTAGCTCTCCTTGCTTTCCCTTTCTCATAGATGTGCTCTGGATGTTTTCCAACCACACAACCAATGCATGCACCATTGGAGGTCTTGATAGGAAGAAGCCCTTACATCATGCCTTCTTTGCTCAATTCCTGGAGGTATATGTAGTTCATATGGCCTAACCTATCATGTCATATATTGTTGGTTTCATTGGCACGAGACAGAAGCGCTTCCCCTCTGGAGTAAGGAAGGAAATGAGAAAATTTGTACATCCTTGCTTGATGATAAACAAACCCCAATGCCACCACCTTGTTGGTAGAGATTTCATCTATATCCACTTTGTCTGGAGTAAATATTACTCTCTTGGCTTCACCAGTGTGGGCCATTTGATACACTGATAGTAGGTTTGCTACCAAGTCTAGTACAAATAGAACATTATTAAAATACCCATATTCAAGATCGATCATACCAATCCCTTGGGATTGGATCTCTGAATCATCACCCATTCGAACAGTTGGGCCACTATCTAAATACATGGATGTGAATAGATCTTTGATAGAGTCCATGTGTCTTCATGCTCCTAAATCAATGATGAAGGATGAATAATATGAAGAACCAGCAACCAATGCATGGCACCTCTCTTTGTTGTCTGAGCATGAACCCCCATCCTTCTTCCTTGTACCCTCTGGGACTGGGATGTTGTTCTTTTCCAACAGCTGAGCCATCATGTCTATGGTATTCTTCATACATGCAATCTCTGGATGCCACCATTTGTAAAATTAGGTTCATTTTGTCTTCTCCTTGTTCTTCTTGTCCTTTCCCTTGCAAGGATTCAAACCCCCATCAGGAAATTTGGGTCTGTCTTGCCTCTTCTTGTCTTGTTGCTTTGAATCCTTAGCTTTATTCTTGCCTTTGGATGGATTCGAAACCCACGCAGTAAGAGACTAGTATTTACTGGATTTGATGACGCCCATATGCACTATCTTATCTTGCTCTTGAGTCATAGACTCCATTAAGTTAGCTAGTGATGGAATTTTCCAGTTTCAAGCTATGAGCTTACTTGAGTGAAATGTGCTCACGGCTCGAAACTGGAAAATGCCATCACTAGCTAACTTAATGGAGTCTCTAACTCAAGATCAAGATAATATAGTGCATATGGGCACCATCAAATCCAGTAAAGGCCAAGTAAAGGTTCAATATTCATCTATACTTCATTAGGATTTGTTAGACTCTCTAGATGAAAGAGCAAGTCTCTCAAAATGCTAAGACAAAGCATTCCAAATGCTTCATCAATCTCGTTGAATAACTTTGATTTCTCAATAGAGTTTGGTTTGACCTATGACCCCATGGTCACCTTGTACAGGCCTTTTGACCTCAGTTGGACAACCATTTCAACCTTCCATTCGAAGTAGTTGAATGGTGTTAACAAAACATGGGTCTGCTCCATTTCTACTTGTGGTCTTGGTGGCAAATTGTTGAATGTACCCACGATGAAAACTCTCGAATCTATCTGGAGAATCCCTCTTCCAGCAAATAAAACACTATGGAATGGATTTGTAGTTTCAATCAACCCTGATACCATGTGAGAATTGATTCATAGCTAGATCTAGAACCCAAATAAACTCTCACAATTCACTATAGTTTAAAAAACATGCACAAAATGGCTAAAAGACTAAAATTTACATACACACATGAAGTCAATATCAGACATTATTATGACTGTCCAACATGTAACTATGTCTAGAACTGATATATAATACAATAGGTGTTAGAAAATTAATCCATCATTAGTACCTTAGCTACACTAATTAGTCAATTTTATTGCTTTTTAAGCTTTAATACATTATGAGGCGGACTAGGGGTGCTTAGTTGGACATATGCCATGTCAATTTGAGTTTCTATGACCCACATGGGTACTCCAGCCTATTCAACCAACCACATATGCACATCCATCATTTCTGGTGTGCTCCCATTCATTGAATGTGGACATGCGAGTTGACTTGGAGCGTTAGAGTGGGATTTTGCCCAAATTTGGCTTGATTTGGTGCAATTAATGTTGCATTGAGACTCTAAACCATCCATTTTTCCACACCCATGCTGTCCAAGGTGTATTCATTGACCCAAAACACATCATACATGCCACTTCAGCAATACGTGGCCATTTGGAAATATTTGGGGCGAGATTGGCCCACCTAGGGGGGTTTGATGCCAATTTGGCAATTTTGGGTTATTTGTTCACAATTGGCTTCCAAATCCATTTGAAACTCTTATGATGTATTTATAAACATGTTAATAACAATTTCATGGTTAGACAGTCCAAAATTATCTTGTTTCCAGCTATCATTGTGTGTAATTTATCTGTAATTTGATGGCTTTTGTTGAATCTTGCACCCAAATTTGATCTGTGAACCTCACTAATGCTCCTAGATTCTCCTGTGGTTTGATTTACTCACTTTTTGGTTCAAATTTCTCACATGGTATCAGAACAGGTTGGATATTTTTGAGTTGCAGACCAAATTCTTAGTGGATTTGAGTTGCTTTGTTAGTGAATTCCAGATAAAATCGAATTGTTGTGTGTAAACGAGTTATAAATTTCACCACCATCAGCGTAGGTAGTAATGGAGGATACCCACATCATGCTAACACATTTCAACTTCTTTGAATGGAAGGCAGAGATGGTGATTCAATTGGGAGCCAAGGGGATTTTCAAAGTTACCATGGGAACTGAAGTGGAACCAAATTTTGTTGTAGAGAAAGCCAAGTATTTTAACAAATTGGATGAAGCATATGGTTTGTTGTGTCTGAGCATCTCAAGATATTTGTTTTTCCACCTTGACAGTTTGACACCACTAAAGGAGGTTTGGGAGAAGCTTGAGTCTCTATTTGGAAAAACTGATGAGCTACGTGGTCACCAACTTGAGAATGAGCTGATAAGCTTGAGCCCAGTGCACTATGATACAATTTAGGACTTCTTCACCAAGTTAAAATCACTTTTATTGTAGTTAAAACAATGTGGGATTGAGAAGAAGGAAGATCAAGTGATCTTGTCTATACTTTCGAAGTTGGGGCCAGATTTCTCAGTCTTTGTGAGCACATTTCAATCAGGCAAACTCGCCCTTCGAAACTAGAAAATGCCAAGTCTGGAAAATTTCATGGAGTCACTCACTCAAGATCAGGACAAATTGGTCCAAATGGGTTCCATCAAGACCAAAGATCAAGCACTAGTAGTGGGGTTTCGAATTCAGCAACGGGCAAGCCCAAGTCCAAGAATTCAAAGTTGTCGAACAAGAAGAAATTAAAAAAACCCAAATCCAGTGAGGGAGCTATGAATACACCAAAAGAAAAGGAGAAGAAAGGAAAAGAGAAGGCCAAATGCACTTATTGCCACAAGGGATGGCATCCAGAAAGTTCATGCATGAAGAAAACCATAGACACCATGGCGCGTCTACTGGAGAAGAACAACATTCTAGTTCGTGACAGTGCAAGGAAGAAAGATGGCAACTCCAGTTCAAGTGAAGTCGAGGAGAAATGTCATGCATTGGTGGAAAGTACTTCTAATTCCTCATCCTTTATTATTGATTCAGGTGCTTCCATGCATATGGTATCCAGGAGAGAATTCTTCTCCTCCATGAGCTCGAATGCTGGCCCAGTAGTTCGAATGGGAGATGATTCTGAACTCTAGACCAGAGGGATTGGGATAATTGATTTAGACCATGGGTTCTTCAGTGATGTACTATATGTACTGAATCCTGTAGAGAATTTGTTGTCAGTCTACTAGATGACCCATACAGGAGAGCCAAAGAGAATAATCTTTACTCATGACTCTGTAGAGATTTCTGAAATCTGAACAGATCAAGTTGTTGCAGTTGGGTATGCTAATCATCATGAGAGAATGTAGAAATAATCTAATTTCCTCCCTACTTCCAGTGATCAAGCACTTCACTCACATGCCAATGAGGTTTCCAAAATATGGCATGAGAGGTTTGGCCACATGAATTACAGATATCTCCAAACATTGCACAAAGAAAGAATGGTGACCATCTACTGGAGCATGTATTGGATGTGTGATTGGGAAGCATCCTGAGTAGAGCTACGAGAAGGGGAAGGCAAGGAGAGAAACACAACCACTTGGGTTGGTGCATTCTTATTTTATTGGTCCACTACCCACTCCCTCATATGGTGGATATATGTATGTACTTACATTCATTGATGACTAAAATCTAAGGTGTTTGAGCAACTAAAGGTTTGGAAAGCACAAAGTGGGAAGAAGATCAAAGTCCATAGGACTGATAATGGAAAGGAATATGCGAATAAGAATCTACAACAAATTTATGAGGAGTGTGGCATCCAAATGCAACACTCAACTCCCTACACACCACAGCAAAATGGTGTGGCAAAGAGAAAGAATAGATCTCTAAAAGAGATGGCAACTTGCATGATAGAAGTGAGGGAACTTAATCCCAAGCTATGGGTTGAAGCCATCAGCTATGATTCTCACATTCAAAATAGAGCCTTCCACAAATCAGTGAAAGGAATGACACCCTACGAGGCATGGTTTGGTGAAAAACCAGATGTTTCAAATTTTAGGATATTCGGGACAAAAGCATGGGCAAGAATCCCTTCAGAGAAAAGGAAAGCCTTGCAACCACAAAGCAAGGAGTGTCTAATGGTTGGATATGGTGAGGACATAAAAGGGTACAAGCTCTTTGACACATCCACTGGAAAAACCTTTGTTGAAAGAAGTGTCAAATTCGAAGAAGAACCAATTCCTGATTTCGAACTTGCACCGGGGGATTGCTCCTCTCCTCAACCATTCGAAGATGTAAGTGATGACACATGCTCTGTTTTTTCTGATAATTCTGATATAAATGTTTATGAATATGATATTACTGTAGATGACTCATCATCTAGGCCAAAATGGGCTGAAAAAAATGTACAAGCGGCTGGGGAATTGGCGGGCATTCCCCAAGAGCCTAGGAAAACTAGATCACAAACTAGTAAGGATTATTTTGCAAGTGATAGCGCTCTTGCTGAGCACTGTTACATGCTGATCAGCTCTAACCCTCAGACATATCAGGAAGCTTGTACATACCCAAGATGGAAGTAAGCAATGGAAGATGAGCTTCAATCCCTCCAAGAGAACAATACATGGGAATTGGTTCCCCTTCCTCGCAAGAGGAAAGTTGTTCAATGTAAATGGGTCTTCCGGAATTGCTGCTCATGGTTCTGATATAAAACATAAGGCTATATTAGTTTCTAGGGGATATTCTTAGGTCCATGGTGTTGATTACACAGAGACCTTTGCACCGGTTGCAAAGATGGACTCAATTAGACTAGTTCTTGCACTAGCAGCTAATAAGTGTTGGGAAGTTCACCACATGGATGTACAAATTCCATTCTTGCATGGTGAGCTACAGTAGGAGATATATATGCAGAAGCCTAAAGGTTTCCAAGAGGATCCTCCATTGGTATGCAAGCTATAAAAATCATTGTATGGACTCAAGCAATCCCCTCGGGCTTGGTATGCAAAAATGGATGCTTTCTTGCTTTCAATTGGCTTCACAAGATGCAAATCAGACACTAATGTGTATTTGCAAAAAAATGATGTTGATTTTCAGGTCATTGTTCTTTATTTTGATGATCTTATCATTACAATTAGCTGCACTAATTCAATTGGACAAATTAAGAACTCTTTGCACAGTGAATTTGCTATGACAGACCTAGGATTGCTAAGGCAAATTTTGGGCTTAGAAATTGAGAAAAATGGTAAGGGAATCATGCTGAGTCAGCCACAGTATGTTTCAGACCTGATGAAGAAGTTTAATATGGCTGAGTTTAATGCATCCAAGTCTCCCTTTTTTTATGGTATTAAAATGCATGAATTTGGAAATTCCCCAATGGTGGATATCACACTCTACAGGCAACTAGTGGGCAGCTTGCTCTACCTCACTCATACAAGACCTGATTTGTCTTATGTCATGAGAGTTGTAGCAAGACATATGCACCAGCCACATGAGATCCACTGGAGGGCTTCAAAAACAATTCTTCAGTATGTCCAGGGAACTAAGAAATTCGGGGTGCACTACAGAACTAGTTCCTCACTTCAACTAGCTGGATTTTCTGATTCAGATTGGGCCAGTGATCCAATTGATAGAAAGTCAACATCAGGTTTTTATATTCATGTTTGCTGAAGGTCCCATTTTCTGTTCAATTAATAAATAGCACACCATCTCACTTTCATCAGCAGAGGCCGAATACAGGGCAGCAGTCAATGCTGCAACACAGTGTGTTTGGTTGCAGGGAATTCTCCAGGAGTTTGGTTTATTCTCCAACCAACATTTGGGTGGATAATCAGAGTGACATCAAGATATCTACTGATATAGTATAGAGGCAGAGGACAAAGCACATAGATATTCACATGCATTACATTCGGTGCTTAGTGCATGACAGGGTGATCTCACTGCAGTATTTCCCATCCACCGAGCAAACTGCTGACATTTTTACCAAGGCTTTCACTGAGAAGACATTCACTTACATGAGATATTTGCTTGGGGTGAGTGAAGGATGGTAATTTTCTATTATATTATTGTAGGTCCAGCCCCATTTCCATTCTTGAGGGAAGGTTTTTCCCATGAGGTTTTCCTTCTTTCCTCGGTTCACATGGACAAATAAAAATTGTAATTTCTGATTATGTACTTGAGGTGACTTGAGCCATTGTTGCCAAGGCCTTCATCATTTTGTGAGCATACTTAGTTGTTGTATTAAGGGAGGGTGGTAGAATAGTAATCCATCATTAGTACCTTAGTTACACTAATTAGTCAATTTTATTGCTTTTTAAGCTTTAATACACTATGAGGTTGACTAAGGGTGCTTAGGTGTACATATGCCATGTCAATTTGAGGTTCTATGACCCACATGGGTACTACATCCTAGTAAACCAGCCACATATTCACATCCATAATTTCTGGTGCACTCCCATTCATTGAATGTGGACAAGCAAGTTGACTTGGAGCGCTAGAGTGGGATTTTGCCCAAATTTAGCTCGATTTGGTGCAATTAATGTTGCATTGAGACTCTAAACCATCCATTTTTCCACACCCATGCTGTAAAAGGTGTAATAATTGACCCACAACACATACACCATTCCACTTCAGCAATTCGTGGCCATTTGGAGATATTTGGGATGAGATTGGCCCACCTAGGGGGGTTTGATGCCAATTTGGAAATTTTGGGTTATTTGCTCACAATTGGCTTCCAAATCCATTAAAAACTATTATGATGTATTTATAAACCTGTTAATAACAATTTCATGGTTATACAGTCCAAAATTATCTTGTTTCTAGCTATCATTGTGTGTAATTTATCTGTAATTTGATGGTTTTTCTTGAATCTTGCACCCAATTTTGATTTGTCAACCTCACTAACGCTCCTATATTCTATTGTGGTTCAAATTACTCACTTTATAGTTCTAATTTATCACAATAGGTAAAAATCATGAGGCCTTGGAGGCCATGTGAATGCATACAAGTGTCAGGTCAAGATTTGACCCTCAAACCCCCCTAGGTAGACCAATGAGCCTCCCAATCATCCCAAACGGTGAAAAATGCATTTGTGAATGTGGGAAAGGAATTTTTTAACATCAATGAAATTATAATAGGAGTAGGTGAGCACATGGGAGAGTGGGAGTGGCTCTAGGAGAGAAATAAATGCCCAAAACAGTCCAAAATCCACTAAAACAAAGCACTAGCACCTCAAGTTGGACCAAATCCATGAAATTGAGGAAGTGGAGCGCATGATAGTTGAATTTCATCAATTTGGGTGCCTAGGTTTTGAGAACGATCAACCTGGAGCACCTCAATTGTGCATAATGATCAACCAGGAGCGCCTCAACCATCATAATTGTCACTTTCCCTAAGTCTAAACCATAGAAAACACTGCATAGAAGAAAATGAATGAATCTAAGGCCTAAGAATATGGTACTAATATGGATTATTACTCTAACAAGTGGTGCATCTAAACACATTATTGGATATAGGATCGTTATCATAGATATGAAGAAAAATAAGTTCTCCTATCAGGTGGAGCTTGGAGATAATACCACCTATTTGATACAAGGAGTTAGATCCACTTATTTTTAGTTGAATTCAAGTGATTTACTCCATGTTGATGATATTCTTATGTTAATGGTCTGAAGAAAAACCTCTTGTTTGACTCAATTATAGAAGATAAAGGTTTTATAGTAATCTTTATCGACAACAAAGCGCTCTTGTGGCCGAAGAATACAACCTTGAATTATGTTGTTGTGATTGGAGTTAGAGAGGGAGGTCTCTACAAAGTTACTGGAAATTTCATTAAATCCATGATCCATGAAACAATTAGTACTTGTGAAATGTGGCATAGGATGCTTTATAGTTATCATTTCAAAGCGCTACCTAGTATGCAGAAGATGGTAAAAGGAATGCATGTGTTTCAATATGAGCATGATGTTATTTGTAGAGGTTATGCTCTTGGTAAGAACATTAAAAAGAGATTTACAAAATGTACTAAAATATCCAAAGGGATCTTGGACTTTATCCATTCATATCTATGTGGTCCCATGTTAGCACCATCCTTGAGTAGTTATCTATACTATGTGATTTTCATAAATGACTTCTTTCGCAAGTCATGGATTTATTTTCTAAAGGAAAAGAGTGAAACTTTCAACAAGTTTCAAGAGTTTAAATCACTAGGTGATAATCATACTAGAAATCAGATTTGTTCTTCGAGATATGATAATGGAGGAGAGTTTGAGTCTCATGATGTTAATTATTTCTACCGAGATGTAGGTAAAATAAGACAGGTGATTGTACCTTACAACCCCCAACAAAATAGGCTTGCTGAAAGAAAGAACATGAAAATATGTGAGGCTGCAAAATATATGATGTGTGATCAAGATATATCCACTTACTTATGGGAAAATGCCTCCAATACTACTATTTACATTCAGAAAAAAAAATTCCACACTCTATCCTGGGACAAAATATCCCTAAAGAAGTTTTCACTGGCGAAAAACCAAATGTTGGACGCTTGAATATTTTCGGTTTCCCTATCTACATTCATGTTCCAAAAGAGAAGAGGAAAAACATGGAGCCATTTGAAAAGAAAGGCACATTTGCTGGATATAGAGAATCATCCAAAGCTTATAGAATCTATGTTCTAGGTTAAAGACACATTGAAGTCAACATAAATGTCACATTTCATGAAGAGAATTCCCTCAAGCTCTAAAAAGAAATTTTTTGTGATTCAAATATGGAGGAGCACTAGACTCCCAAGATGGAGGATCCAGGTTCTAGTTCTCCCCTTTTAGATGTCGAGAGGGAGAAGCTAGAAGAGTCCTTAAATTCGCTTGATCTTGAAGAGTCAGTAGAACTGGTAGAAAGATCTCTTGATGAGACTCCTGCTAAGAGGAGATTTGCCTAGTGTCGAGACATTTTGTAAGAGGTAAAAAATAATTGAGTAGCATCATGCACATCCAGATAGAAAGAGAGACTTGAAATATATCTAGGATATGTAACTTAGGTGAGTCACATCAGTGATTCAGAACCCACCACTTATGAGGAAGTTGCTAAGAAGCATGGAAATATGCCATACAAATCCATCATGAAAAATGATTTGTGGGAAGTGGTTTCTAAACTAGAAGTTAAGTCTATAGTAACTTCCAAATGCATTTATAAAATTAAACATGCAACTAATGGTGGTTTTGAAAAATATAAAGAACAAATTTTGGCTCGTGGTTTCTCATAGAAAGAAAGAATAGACCATGATGAGACATTCACTCTAGTGGCAAGGTACACCACTATTCGAGACATGATTTCACTTACCTCGGTTCTGGGGTGGAAGCTTCACCAGATGGATGTGAAGACTTCCTTTCTCAATGGTGAAGTTGAGGAAGAAGTATATATATAACCACCTGAGGGGTTTGTAGTTCATGGGAAGGAGTCCCATGTATGCAAACTTAAGAAATACTTGTATGGGATTAAGTAGTCCCAAAGGGATTGATATTTAATAATTGACATATATCTTCAAAGCTTGGACTTGTCCAAAAGCGAGGATTAACCCAACCTTTACTTCAATGTTGTGATGAACCAACCATTAATCTTGGTTCTCTATGTTGATGACTTGTTCCTTACTGGAGAGGAATGACAGATAGATCAGTGCAAGGGGGAGCTCACTTCTGAGTTCGAAGTGAATACTTGGGACTTATGTACTATTTTCTTGGTTTGGAAGTTTGGAAAATTAAATATGAGATATTCCTTTCACAAGGAAAGTACACAGTTGTTGTGTTGCACAGTTTTGATGGGATATAAGTTCATGTCTACTCCAATGGTTTCTAATTTGAAGAAACTACACAAGTCAGATTCTAGATCAAATCCAGTGGATCCTACCTTTTATAGACAACTATTTGGTTCCTTGATGTATTGGATACATACTATAGCATAAATATATTGAGTCAGTTGATGTTTGAGCCAAGACATAGATATTGGGTTTCTCCCAAGCATGTTCTTAGATACCTTTAAGGTACTATTACTTATGGACTCAGATATGCTTCCAGTGGAGGAGTGATGCTACTTGGTTTTGCCAACTCTAAATAGGGTGGTAGTATTGTGAACTGAAAGAGTGCATCCAGATTTTTTTTATAGCTTGGGATCAACTATGATCTCTTGGTCCAGTAGGAATCAAGGATCCATATCCCAAAGTACGACAAAAGCATAATATATTGCAGTTAGTACTGCCTTCCGAGAAGTTGTGTGGATTAGGAAGCTACTTGCTGGGTTGTTCAGTGAGAAGCTTAAGACTACCGTCATTTGCTTTGACAATCAGAACTGCATTAACTTCTCAAAAATCCATGTGCTTCATGACAAATCGAAGCACATTGAGATGAAATAAATACCACCTCATTGGATACATGGTCCAAAGAGGTGTTGTAAGACTTCAGTACATTGTTACTGATGATCAGATAACATATATGTTGATTAAGCCTTTGTCCTTACAAAATATAGGTACTTCTAAGACAAGGTTGGTATGGAAGAGAATGCCTCCCTTGCTAAGAGGGAGTGTTAAAGGTACAACATCATGGGTCATTCTCCAAGTCAATCTTGTGTGCCAATATTGAGCCTCATGTTCTAAGCTAGTGCCTTAGGTAAATCGAGTTGGACTCAGGAATATTGGAATAGATTCTCGAGTTGGACTCAAGAATGACTAAGCATTATATGTAAAGGTTAAGCCTCATGTGTTGAGGTAAGTGCTTTGTATGTCAATGTGATGATGTTGTACAATCTTGCTTGTCAAGGCTAAGGTCTTGTGTGTCAAGACAATATCTCCTGTGTTTAGGTGGTGCCTCATGTGTTGAGGTATTGCTTTGCATGAAGGGTGTGTGATGTACTACTAACCATCGTCTTAGATATGTATAAGCTATTAAGTCTCCTCTAGAGATCTGTTACCTCTATAGTGAATTAATTTAGAATATGACATTGCACCATGGGTGATTTATATAATCTGCTCATTGTAAAGGAATTCTCTGCTATCTATCAATATACTAAGGAATATTTTTCTAGGTTTTTCCCTCTCAAGTTATACAGGGTTTCCATAGGGTAAATTTTTTGTCTCGTGTGAATTTTTATGCTTATGATTATTCATTGATTTCAAGTACTACATTAATTACACAATTAAGATTAAATAAAAATCAACAAGGAGGAGCAACAACCAATATAGGAAGGAGTTGGAGTACAATGGGGCTTTGGTTTGAAAAATATGAACAAATGTTGGTATTTTGTTTCTATATCATGTTGATTTTTATTCAATAGTAACAATTAGGGGTTTGCATAAGAGTAACCTAGGAGTTTACAACACCCACTAAACATCTAAATGGTCGAGCTTGATTGTATGTAGAGACCTCCATGTGAAGCAAAACAATGAAAATGTTCCTCCTCAATCCTTTTATCAATAGTCCTCACCCTTCATACATTAATACTCAATCATCAAGACAATTAGGTGGGGGAGAATTGAGATATATATAAGTGTGGAATCAAAGAGGGAGCAACAAGAAGAGGGGGTCATAGTTACAATATAATGGAATTTTGATTCGAAAGGTTCATATACTTTGATTACATGGTAAAATGGTGAAATGTATGATATTAAATACCTCCTCTAAGGAGCAAGGCCAACATCCCTAATTTAACCAACAAAATATTTACACCTAATTTTTTTTTCAAACAGAAAAAAATGAAACTTGTTGTTGGGCCAGGAAAGGTGCATAGAGAAGAAGTTGGCGCACAAGCAAGGAAGGAAAGTTGTGCGCATGACAAGGAAAGCAGGCCGCGAAGGAATAAAAGGGACCAGTACAGAAGGATAGGACATGCGTGCGACAGAGGAAAGGAAAGATTGCAAGAATACAGGTAGATAACGGCCAGAAATAAAAAAGTTAGGAAGATCGTGGCTGTTAAAGACAGCGTAAGCCTGTAGACAATGCACGTATGAAGGAATATTTGTAAGTTAGGATGATAGTGCCTTGTGTCAGTCCATGCCATCTTGTAACCATTTTTTATAGCTGAATGTGACCTGTAATAGATGACCAGTATGTAGTCGACCCTGCGTGGTTCTGAAGAAGTTATAAATATGAAGAATATGTTCCGTATAGGGGATGGGTCTTTGTTGTTGTCTATTTGGTTAGTTGTGGGTTGGTTGTTCATTCGCCAAGTCACTCAGTTTTGTTAATGAAGTTAGGGTTAGAGAAAAAGAAGACTCAAAGAAGAGTCTGGTAGAAGTAGAAGGCTGTTGAGCCACGGATCTTGCAGCTGTGTGCACAGATCACTAGAGGTAGAAGGAATTTGCAGTTGAGTGCGCAAATAGTAGGTAGAAGAGTTTATCTAGGTTGTGTGTGGATCAGTAGGAGTAGATAAAAGAATAAACCAGAGATCATGAGAGAAAGAATATTGAGTCAGAAAGACATATCATAAGATCAGCCTGTAATTCGCAGACTGCAAGGTGCTATATCCATTTCTCATGCCAGATGAAGAGCACCTTGGTGGTTTTTCCCAGATGGGTTTCCACGTTACTTCCTGTGTTGAATGTGTTATCTCCTGAAAACAAATTTCTTTTTAGTAAGTCCACTTAGACAATTTATTTTTGATAGTGATGAATATTTGAGGTCATATTATGAAAGATATTGGGGTGACTAACAAGGTTGGGATATCTAATGTTCTGTTTTTTAAGAAAATTTGAAAGTTTTAGCTTTCGGTGTCTTAGGCGAGTCTTTCAACAACTCATTAGCATCTGAAAATCTCACCTTTCGGCAGCTAATAGTTTTTAACACAGGACCATGTTAACCACCGAAATCCTGTTGATCACATTTTTTGTCAAATTTTGGAAAAAGGACTTTCGGTGGCTTAGGAGAACTTTCCAATAGCTCATTAGCCACCAAAAATCCTTGGTTTCAGCAGCTTAGTGAGTGTTTCCGAGAAGACATTAACCACCAAAAGCAAATGAAATATGTTTTTGGAAAGAGAAACTTTCGGTATATTAAGCGAATGGACCAAAGGTTCATTAGCCACTGAAAGCCCCACTTTCGACAATTAATGAATTAAACCCTAAGTGCTTTTAACCGCCGAAAGGCTGAGAAGGGAAAATGGTTATTTGTCCATCAAAATCAATTTCATCAACATGAGGCATGGCATAATTTAGCATGATTAACCACTGAAAAGACTGGGGAACTAAAATGAATCATCAATTGATGGTTAAGAGGTCGTTATTATTTTGACATGACTGATGGACATCTAAAACCCTAGCCTACACTCCATCTGTCTCAGGACTGCAGTAAACCTCCACGAAATACCAGGTTCAACTTAAAAATGATTACTAAGTTGTCTGCCTCGTAGATATCACCAGAATCTATCATCATCTCATTCAAGTACCTATCAAGTGGTTAACCCCTCAGAATCAATGCCATACCTTTAGTACACTCCTCATTGGTTGCATGCATCCTTACTGCTCAAGGTCATCTCTAAAAACCAGTCCACTAACCTCCTCCACAGAACTTGAATTTCGATTTTTGCAGGTACTAACAAATACAGTGCAGAGATGAAGAAAGGAGGACCTGCTCTCAGGCAGGAACTAGGAGACATCAGCTACCTAGAATCTCATCTAGAAGTCTGTCAATTCTTCAAAGATGCAGGCTATTACATACTTTGTGAGAAAATCCAAGGTTCACACCAGCAGGTTGCAAAAGCATTTTCCCTTTCTTTTAATGGCTCCAAGGCACTGATAGGCAAGGAAGAATTCTTAGTGGATGAAACCCTAATTGTAGAGGTGACAGAACTCCCAACAATCGGGGAGAAGTGGTTTAAGACCACCATTACTAAAGATGTCGAGTTCAGATCATATTTAAAACCTGAACACAGAGATATTGTATGGAAGTAGAGTGTTCCATCCACCTGGCTAGAGGAGAGGTGGCAACAATTACTGAAAGCAATTTTGGTGTATATTACCTATGAAGGCAAGTACAACAGGGCCATGATATATCACTTGAAGCCGATTAACCAATTTATAGGAAGGAGCCCCTTAAACCTACCCTTCTACCTCTACAAGAGCTTAACAAAGATGGAACACTAGGTAAAGGAACAACCCACCAAAATAGCAGGAAGATTATCTCACCATGGCCTAATACAACTTATTGTCCAAGAATTGTTGCAAAGGAGAAATATATCATGGACATATTTTCTATTCCGGAATGAATTTTAAATAGGCCTGCAACCAGAAGATAAAGGAAAGTCACCTTCAAAGAAATCCACTACCCCCAGGAGTGGAAAAAGGAAGAGTAGGGCTATCTCACCAGTTACAGTGGATCAACCTTATCCCACTGCTAAAACCCACCCAGCTAAAAGAAACCTGGACCTCAGTGAAAAAGATAAGGAGGCCCCATCACAAAGTGGAAATATTATGAACTTACCTTACTTAGACTCAGAAGAAGAAAGGGAGGAGGAAGTTAACCTAGCAGAGTAGGTTCTAGCAGAAAATGAAGAACTTCCATCACCCACACCAAAAGAAGAATAGGGTGAACTAGTGGAAAAGGCTTCCTCCAGCAAGCCTAGGTCACAAAGAGTCAACCAGTTGTTGAGGCAAGTATATGAATTGGAAGTTTTGGAGAGAGAGATAAAAAGAACTAATGTATTGTTAACCAAGAAAAACACTCAATTGAATAATTCCCTGCTAGAAATGAAAGGAAGGTATTTTTTGCTGTAAAAAAGGAATCAGAGGTTTATGAAGGACAACACCAGGCTTTACAAGATGATCAGGATTCTGAGGCTGCAGGCGAAGAATTCCAAATCAAATCCTAGCTCTCATACTCACTTTGCACTAGAAACCCTAGCTGAGGCAGCAGTGAGCCTTTAGAATCCAGAGGTAGCTCGGGATGTAGCTGTTTTTCAAAACCTTATGTAGGCTGAAGGAATTCCAAAAAATCAACAGTAAAGATGAAAAGGGACGATTGGGAGGATGATTACATTTTTGCATAAACAGGGATTTCAGTGGCTTAGGCAGATGCAGCAGCAGTTCATTAGCCACTAAAAGCAGAGCTTTCGGTAGCTAACAGACCCAGGATTCAGCTTCCTTAACCACTGAAAGCAGAAAAGGGTGCAGAAAGATGTTTTGGCACACATAACTAGTTTTGTCAAATATAACTATCTCAGGGATGAAATTTGCTGATAAACACCATTAGAGGAGGTTTGTTCATGTTTTTGAGGAAACAATCAAGCAGAAAAGGGTCACAAACCCTACGTGTTTTTACCAGCAATGGCTTATCTATCAGATGATAGGTTACAGCTCTACTTCAGTACTCACTGTAGTCATCAAAAGGTTCTATGAGTGAACAAGAGTTCAAGTTAGATAGACTAATAGTTAAATTAGGGTTTCTGACCTAATTTTGCAAAAAACATTAATTTTAGCTATTTTTAGTAAAATAGATCCAATTTTTTAGGATCTGAATATTTTTGTAAAGGCTATAAAGCCTAATACTTATTTGAAACAATGGTTCGAATTCGAGGACCTATAGACCATTATTATTATCAAGCTTCTCATATTGTTCATGACCTAATATAAGCTCTTTTTCTATCATATGTTCAGCTTCCATATCTTTTCTGTTTTGTGCATGTGCTTGAATGTTTGATTCAAGTTTATTCATGTTATTCAATGTCTGATAGCTGTCATCCTATATGTATGTTGATGAGTTGAATGGCAAGTAATTTTCCTTGTTATGATTAGCCATTTATATGTAATTGTTTTATATATGAATCTACCATCATAGTAAGTTCTCCATCTTTTCACCCTATTATCCAACCTCTGAACAATGGTAGTTAGAACCCTTATCTTTGATTGAGTTTTATGCATTTCTTGAGAGTGAGGTCCTGTAGGTCATCTGACTTGATCCAGTTAGAAAAACCATAAAAACGTTTAATTTACTAGGCATCTTAGAGCTGAAACCTAGAGGAGTTTCCTGGAGTGATAACAAATTGGCGTCGTTGCCGGGGAGAGGATATTGAAGCTCAGATTCCCTGGGAGACGACATAGATCCTATTTTGATGATAGACAAAGTCTGAACACTATTCTAGTTTTAATCATCTATCCGGCGACTCCATTGGGATAAGGTGGCTTCAAGAAGACCAAGTACCAGAGCAAACCCTCAAGGGCCACCAGTAATTCCTGTTTCATATCCCGAAGAGATTATAAGAAGAGTCAGGGCTTCACTCAGACAAACCTCTAGAGATGCAAGAAAAGCCACATCAGGTATTTCAAGAGGTATTTCTGTTGTTATATCAAATAGACCTCCATTTCAATCTTTTCCTACTGAAACATATAGTTCTCGGGAATTTATATTTGAATCATAAAATTTTAGGGTTGAGGAATCTTCAAGCACTGTTGCTTATCTAGGTCCAATCCCTGGAGACTCCACTGGGATAAATCCACCGCGAATACTCTCTCAGCTACCATCCACACCAGCAGAAGCTTCTTCTACCCTTTCCATACCCTTTTCCAACATGGCTGCCCCTTTGGCCAAAATGGAAAGGATCCTAGTAGCCAGGTATGCCCCTCTGAATTTACCTGACCCCCTCTCTGCTATGCCTACTGGAGATTATCTCAAATACATGCCTAAATTTACTAGAGAGGGAGTTTTCACAGCTGAATAACACCTAGAAGCATTCTACAGTTATGCTGAGAACATAAACATAGAACAAGAAGGTGTGTGGACTAGGGTTTTTTTGCAAAGCCTATATGGTCAAGATAGGAAGTGGTTCAAAGAGCTTCCTGCTGAATCAATAGCAGACATTGAAACCCTAGATGACATATTTTTGAAACATTGGGGAGAGAGAAGAGACCGCCTTTATTATATCACTGAGTTTAGCAATCTGAAGAGGGAGAATGGTGAATATGTTTCTAACTTTACCAAAATATTTAACAAGATGTTCAACAAGATCCCTGCTGAAATCAAGCCCACTGACACCTCAGCCAAAATCACC
The DNA here is from genome assembly GCA_001517045.1 of Pseudotsuga menziesii. NCBI lineage: Eukaryota > Viridiplantae > Streptophyta > Pinopsida > Pinales > Pinaceae > Pseudotsuga > Pseudotsuga menziesii. The sequence goes on along the minus strand of LPNX010895796.1, from coordinate 308,256 downwards.
TATGCCAATGCCTTTGATTCTAAGTTCTACCTTCTACTTAGAGAAAGAAGATCTGCTTCCCTGTCACTCATGTAGGATGTTTCCCTAGAGGTAGAATCCAAAATCAATGCATATTAGAAGGTCAAGGGAAAGATAGATAGGAAGAAGCATCCCACAGGATCCTCTTGGGGCTTCTTCATCAAAGAACAAAATTGACAAGATGGCCAAAATATTGGATAGTTTAACTGCTGAAATGTCTAGGATAAAATACTGAGGGAAAATACCTGTGAGGGGTAAAGGGCCAAATGATTTTACTCCTAGAAACCATAATTTTGTCCCTTACAGAAGAAATAACCCCCCAGCTCAAATCCTTCAAAGGGATAGGAATCAAGATGCGGATCAAAGAATAAGAGCTCCCTTTCAGAATGTTGTACTAGAAGAAGAACTAGACTTCACTCAAGAAGAAGGAGAGGTAGAAGACAACATCAACTACATGAAGGATGAAGTTGATTACTCCTTCCTGACACAAGCAGACTATGAGGAAGCCCTCATGAATGAGCAGATCATGGAAGAATCTCTGTATCAGGAAGATGATTAGGAGGGGTATAATTTGAGATCTAGGCTTGTTACTCCCCCTAAGAAGAATGTTGTTCCTACAAAGCAGCCTACTACTCCAACTAAGAGGATTGTTGTCCCACCCAAGAAGATGGTTGCCACTCCAAAACAACAGCAAATTTCATTGCAACCATCATCTCATGATCCTATTCAGCTCAAAGCCACACCACAAGAGGTAAGAACTTCTGACAAGTTGTCCTATGCTTTCAATCTTGATTCAGAAATTTAGAAGTTAAAAATCCCTTTTCCCTTGATAGAACTGATGAAGAATGAGGCCTTCAAGATGTCCATATTGAAATCCCTTTAGCCAAGGACTCCCTTAGATGCTGACTTTGTGAACTTGCAAGATGATAAGCCCACAGTAATCCTAGGCCCTATGATTGAAGAGTTGGATTAGTCTTTCCCACCTTTCTGCATATCTCTGAATATCCATGATAAAATCCTTCATAACTATTTGGTGGACTCAAGAGCTTCCCATAACCCAATGCCCAAAGTTGTGATGGATGAGCTTGGCCTCAGCATTACAAAACCCTACCATGATCTGTTCTCATTTGACTCCAGGAAGGTCAGATGCTTGGGCCTCATCAAAGACCTTGTCATATACCTCTCCCAGTTGCCTTCAAAAAGCATAGTGATGGACATAGTGGTAGTTGATATCCCACCTAAGTTTGGCCTCCTTTTGTCTCGTTCATGGAGTAAAAGGATGGGTGGTACCCTTCAAATGGACCTCACATATGCTACAATTCCAATGTTTGGAGTGGAGACCAAGAGACTCTACAGAGAGAACCAATTCACCTATATCATCAGTGATGCCAAGAACTCTGTAAACGATCCAATATATGCAATAGACACAGACTTTGGGTCATGCATCCTACAGACAAATGATTTCCAGCCAACATCCATACAGCTTACAAAGCCCATCATTCAAAAGCCTGAACAAATAACCACCTCAGTTTGGAGCATGTTTTTTGATGGGGTCAGTACTCAAGCCTCAGCAGGTGCAGGAATAGTCCTAATTTCTCCTTCAAAGGAAACCATACATTTGTCTTATAAGCTAGATTTCAAGACTACTAACAACATAGAAGAATATGAAGCATTGTTGTTAGGGGTGAAGGTTGCCAAGGAAATGGGGATCATGTGCATAAAGATTTTTGGAGATGCAGATCTCATCATACAGTAGGTCAACAACACTTTTCAAGCAAAGAATGCCAGACTGAAGGCTTACAGGGATGAGGTATGGAAACTCAGGGACTCCTTCATGTTTTTTACTCTCATATATACATAGGGCTATGACTCACCTAGCTTATTCCCTTGTTGTCTCTGCAAGTATGTTTATTCCCTCTTTACCTCCTAAGCTGAGCTACGATATCCAAGTCAAGTACAGGCCATCCCTACCTGATAATGTGAAATTTTGGAAGGTCTTTGAGAATGATGATGAGCTCAAAAAATTCCTCCAGGTAGTAGATGAATTTTCTGATATGCACGTTGACCAAGAAAACCTAAATATGGAAGAATCTCATAGGCTCAAATTAAAAGATAAAGTAGGTGATCAGAACATTGTTCAATTACCTAGTAAATATATACCCCGGGGTCTGGTACTCATGGAGGAGCTATTTGACCATAATGATGTCCCTTTTAAGCCTGCCAAAAAGGAGAAAGATCCTGCTGTCCAGGAGAAAAACATAGGTAGCCATAGTTACCCAAAATTCATAAGTCTGTCCACTAAATTGACCGCTGATCAGAGGTCCAAATTTTGTATCCTAATGAAAGAGTTTGCTGATATCTTTGCCTGGGAATACAGTGACCTGAAAACCTATGACACTAGTATCATCCAACACAGGATTCCCCTGGAGAAGGACACCATCCCTTTCAAACAAAAACTCAGATCCATCAGTCCTCTCTTCCTGCCTGTGATTGAAAAAGAAATCCAAAAGCTCCTTAAAGCCAAAATCATAATTCTCCTCAGGTATTCCAGATGGATTGCAAATCTAGTGGTGGTAAGGAAGAAGAACGGGGAGATTAGGTTATGTGTGTATTTCAGAAACCTGAACAAACTATCCACTACCCAAGATGGAACACTTGTTGCAAAGAGTCTCAGGGGCTAGTGTCATGTCATTCCTGGATGTTTTCTCTGGATACAACCAAGTTGTTGTGCACCCTCATGACCAAGAAAATATTGTGTTTACCACTCCCTGGGGCACTTTCATGTATGCCAAAATGCCATTTGGGCTGATGAATGCTGGGGCCACTTTTCAAAGAGCCATGGACCTAGATTTTGTGGGATTGAAAGACAAATTTGTGCTTATATACCTAGATGACCTCACTATTTACTCCCACGGCCATGAAGAACATTTATAGTAATTGAAGAGGGTATTTCTGAAATGTAGAAAATTTGGGATATCACTGAACCCGAAGAAGTCTCAATTTGCACTCAGTGAGGGCAAACTCCCAGGTCACATAGTCTCAGTTGAAGGTGTGAAGATTGATCCTATTAGAGCTGAAGCAACGCAGAAGTTGTCCATACCTAGGTCAAAAAGGGATATTCAGTCATTTTTGGGTAAGATAAATTTTGTCAGGAGGTTCATCCCTAACTTTTTTGAGTTGGTAAAGCACATAACATCTATGTTGAAAAAGGATGCTGAAATCAAATGGACAGAGCAAGCAAGAAGTTATTTTGAAGATAAAAAGAAGGCTATCATGGAAGCTCCCACTCTTATTAGTCCAGTTTATACCAAGGGTTTATGCATCTTCTCCTTTGCATCCTATGACACAGTGGCAGCAGTTCTATTACAAAAGATGATGAGTGCCTTGATCACCCAATTGGATTTTTCAGAAAGACATTGAGGGATGTTGAATTGAAGTATGATCCCATTGAAAAGTAGGCTTATGCTCTCATCAAGTCATTGAAAACTTTCAGGATTTACATTCTACATGCAAAGGTGCTAGCCTATGTCCCTTCAGCTACTGTAAAGGATGTGTTGACTTAGCCCGACATTGATGGGAAGAGAGCTAAATGGATTTCCAAGATTATTGAATATGACATAGAAGTAAATCCCACCAATTTAGTGAAAGGCCAAGGTTTGGCTAAACTCATGGCTAAAGAAAACAGTGATCTTTTGGGGATGAATTTCACTTGTGTAACTTTAGCAAATTTACAGACTGAAGGAGCAACAGAAGTAGTAGTAAAAGTAGTTCAGGATCAGAATGACATTCAACAAGTAGCTAACAACTTGTCCTTGTGTGAGTGGTACTCAGGTATTATTCATTTCCTGCAAAAGTTAGAAGTTCCTACTGGACTCACTCTAAATCAAGCACAGGCTCTTAAACTTAAGTCTGTTAAATTTTGTGTAATTGATAAACTACTATATTGGAAAGATCTATCTGGTGTTTTGTTGAGATGCCTAGATAAAGAAGAGTCAGATCAGGTCATGCATCAGTTTCATTCAAGCACATGTGGAGGCCATCATTACTGGAAGACCACAGCCCATAAGATTCTGAGGGCTGGGTACTATTGGCCTGTTCTTTTTTCTGATGCGTGTACGTTTGTGAGAGCCTATGACAACTGCCAAAGATTCATAGGGAAGCAGCAGCTCATATCCTTGCCCCTTAGACCTATTGTAGTGAATGGTCCTTTCCAGTAGTGGGGTCTTGATTTCATAGGTGAAATTAACCCTTCATCTAGTGGTCAGCACAAATGGATCCTAGTAGCCACAGACTATTTCACCAAGTGGATAGAGGTAGTACCTACCAGGAATGCCACTCATCAGATCATCATGAATTTTTTATATCAGAACATCTTTATCAGGTTTGGTTGCCCATTAAGGCTAGTAACTAATAATGCACCAGCTTTCAAGGCAGGGGCATTGGTTAACATGTGTGAGTCAATGGGCATTCCACTTACTATTACCCTCAAGGAAATGGCATGGTTGAGTCATCCAATAAAATCCTAGTCAGGATCATTAGCAAACTATTGGATGCTAATCAGAAAAGCTGGGATTCTAAGTTAAAGTTTGCTCTATGGGATGATAGAGTGACTAACAAGAGATCCATAGGGACTTCTCCTTTCAAATTAGTTTATGGTACTAATTCCATTTTTCCCATTCAGCTAATTCTGCCAGTTGAAAAATTCTTTCAGGAGGAACAAGATGAACCAAATGATATGGTGAGGAGGATGCTTGAGTTGGTGCAGTTGCAACAAGTCAAGGAATAGGTGATAGAAAATTCAAAAGCACATCAATAGAAGATCGAGATTATTTTTGACAAAAGGGAAAAAATTGGAAAACTTTCAGGTTGGAGATTGGGTCCTCAAGTGGGATACTGTCAAGCAAGACAAGGGAAAGCATGGAAAGTTTGACTCTTCATGGATATGCCCTTTTGTGATAGCTCAAGCGTAGCAGAACAACACCTTCAAGTTGCAAAATCTGGAAGGAGAGGAGGTGTTTGATGGCCCAGTAAATGGGCGATTTCTGAAACTCTATTTCATCTAAGGCTTTGAGGCCTTGTTATTGTAAAATATTAGTTAGTAGATTGTTTTTGTTTACAAAATAAACTCCATGCCCAATGGAATGGTAAAATATAGGTTAAATTATTATTGTTTTTCAGGAAAGGCATTTTTGTCTGAGGTTCTTGGGACCTCACAGGAAGGTTCCCATCCCCGAGCAGGAGCCAGATGTTATCTCCTAAAAATAAAATTATTTTCAGTAAGTCCACTCAGAAAATTTATTTTTGATAGTGATGAAGATTTGAGGTCATATTATGAAAGATATTGGGGTGACTAATAAGGTTGGGATATTTGATGTTGTGTTTTTTAAGAAAATTTGAAAGTTTTAGCTTTCGGTGGCTTAGGTGAGTTTTTCAACAACTCATTAGCCACCAAAAAGCTCACCTTTCGGAAGCTAACATTTTTAAATCAGGACAATGTTAACCACCAAAATCCTGTTGATCACGTTTTTTATGAAAGATTGGAAAAAGGACTTTCGGTGGCTTAGGTGAGCTTTCCAACAACTCATTAGCCACTGAAAAGCCTTGGTTTCGGTAGCTTAGTGAGTGTTTCTAGGAATACATTGACCATCGAAAGCAAATGAAATACTTTTTTGGAAAGAGAAACTTTCGGTGGCTTAGGCGAATGGACCAACGGTCCATTAGCCATCGAAAGCCCCACTTTCAACAGTTAACGAATTAAACCCTAAGTGCTTTTAACTGCTGAAAGGCCGAGAAGGGAAAACGGTTATATGTCCATCAAAATCAAATTCGTCAGCATGAGGCATGGCATAATTTAGCATGATTAACCACCAAAAAGACCAGGGATCTACAGTGAATCATCAACTAATGGTTAAGAGGTCCTTATTATTCTGACATGACTAATGGAAATCTAAATCCCTAGCCTACCCTCCATCTATCTCACGACTGCAGTAAACCTCCACGAAACTCCAGGTTCAACTTAAAAATGATTACTAGGTTGTTTGCCTCGTAGATATCACCAGAATCTATGATCATCTCATTCGAGTACCTATCAAGTGGTTATCCCCTCAAAATCAGTGCCATACCTTCAGTACACTCCTCATTTGTTGCATGCATCCTTACTGCTCGAGGTCATCTCCGAAAACCAGTCTGCTAACCTCCTCCACAGGATTTGAATTTTGATTTTTGCAGGTACTAACAAATATAGTGTAGAGATGAAGAAAGGAGGATCTGCTCTCAGGCAGGAACTAGGAGACATCAACTACCTAGAATCTCATCCAGAATTCTGCCAATTGTTCAAAGACGCAATCTGTTACATATTTTGTGATAAAATCCAAGGTTCACACCAGTAGGTTTCAAAAGCATTTGCCCTTTCTTTTGATGGCTCTAAGGCACTGATAGGAAAGGAATAATTCTTAGTGGATGAAACCCTAATTGCAGAGGTGACAGAAGTCCCAAGAACTGGGGAGAAGTGGTTTAAGACCACCATTACTAAAGATGTGGAGTTCAAATCATATTTAAAACCTGAACACAGAGATATTGTATGGAAGAAGAGTGTTCCATCCACATGGCTAGAGGAGAGGTGGCAGCAATTGTTAGATTTTTATCATTCAAGCTAGCATTGTGATCTTAGGATCTTTAACTGAGAGAATAACATGCACAACAATAAAACACAAGAGACAAGAGACACAAAGAATTTTCCTCGGGGAAACCATAAAGGAGAAAACCCCACAACTTCCTCAGAGATAGAATCAACACCAAAAGTAAAACCTGAAAACATAAAGATGATCTCTTGATAGCAGTAGTCTCTCTCTTGTCTCAGCAACTTCTCTCTCTCACTCATGCACCCTAGTGAGTGAGTGTGTGTGTGATAAATAAAGAGGCTCACTCTCTATTTATATTCTTTCGTTCACTTGAATCCCACTCCAACATGTCAGCCTCACTTAACAATTACTTACTAGAGCCGACATCTCTAGGAGTGTCTAATAACCCTAGTGCCCCACAACTTGTGGGGACTTTGCCCCTCCAACCAACAAGGAGGGTTATCCTTAACATAATGGTGGGGACTATTGCCCTGAATTACAATAAATCACCTAGGGTCGACTTCTCTAGGATATTCTAATAATCCTAGGCCCCCACAACTATGGGGACTTTAACCCTTGACAAATAGGAGGGTTACCCACAATGACTTGACATGACTTGTTTACATTATAGAAAATCTCGATCGAAACATCGAGGCATGACATGACTCAATTACATTACAAACACTTCCTGGAATAAACATTGGGGTACAATACATAATATATACAAGTGAATACATTCCGAAGTTACAATTACATCAACACTCCCTCTTAACTCGAAAGGTATTCTCTTGACACAATTTATCAGCACAAGTATTCTTCTCTATATCATTTGTATCATCATTGAGTTCTCATCATCTTCATCTTCAAGTCATCTTCATCTTCATCTGGATCATCACTCGATCTGGACCATCATCACTCGATCTGGATCATCATCACTGGATCTGGATCATCATTGCTGGATCATCATCATGGGTGCTATCTCATGATTCTTCTTGTCACAGAAAGTTCTACAGAGCCAGCCCTTTTTCATGTTGGTTGTAGGCCTATCCTCCATGTAGGTCTTTTCCAGCACTTATATCTGACCCTAAGTCAGAATGGCCCACCTAGCACTTATATCTGATCATGTAGGAACCAAGCCTATAATCATATTAGAAAGGCACGCCCAACACTCACATCTGACCATGTGGGAACACATCCTACAGCCCTGTCAAAAAGGCCCAGCACTCACATATGACAACCAATGTCAGAAAGGCTCAACACTTACATTCGATCATGCGAGGAACCAATCCTCCATGCTAAAAGGCTCTGCACTTACATCTGACAACCAATGTCAGAAAGGCTCAACACTCATATCTGACAACCAATGTCAGAAAGGCTTAGCACTTATATTCAACCATGCAAGGAACCAATCCTCCATGCCGAAAGGGCTCTGCACTTACATCTGAAAACCAATGTCAGAAAGGCTCTGCACTCACATCTGATCATGTAGGAACCAATCCTACAGTCGCATTAGAATGGCCCTCAGTCCCAGACTGAGCTTTCCTGGTAACTGACCAGGTGCCTCCATTCCAAGAATGGCATTCAGCGCTTAGATATGATCATGTAGGAACCAATCCTACAGTCACATCAGAATGGCTCAACACTCACATCTGACATGGAAGGAACCAATCCTCTCACCATGACAGAATGGCTCAGCCCTTACATCTGACCATGGAAGGAACCAATCCTCTTACCATGTCAGAATGGCTCACAGACTCATCACTTCCCTTTGGAGGGAACCTCGATCTGGAGAACACCAAGCTTCCCCCTGAAGTACTCAAACTTCACTCTAGCTAATGGCTTTGTCAACACATCAGCTATCTGTTCGTCTGTCGCAACATACTAGAGTTTCACTGCTCCCCTCTGCACCATATCCCTGATATAGTGATACGTGATATCGATATGCTTCGACTTGTCATGGAACACCGAGTTCTCTGACAACTTCACACAACTCTGGTTGTCGCAATGTATACAAGTAGCATCCAACCGGAGATCAAATAAATAAGACATTAGCTTCCTCGGCCATACTGCCTCACAACTAGCTGAACAAGTTATGACATACTCTGCTTCAGTTGTACTCAGTGCCACACAGGATTGCTTCCTTCTAAACTAAGAAATTACACCAGATCCCATACTGAAGCAACACCCTGAAGTGCTCTTCCTATCGATGGCACTACCTGCCCAATCTGCATCAACATAACCCTCCAAGTTAATCTTCTGATTCGCCTCATACTTGAGCCCATAATCAACTGTACCCCTCAAGTACCTCAATATATGCTTTGCAGCAGTCAAGTGAACATGTCTCGGATCTGTCAGAAACTGGCTCAAGGTGTTCACAACAAAGTGAATATCTGGTCTCGTGTTCGTCAGGTACATCAAGGACCCAATCATCTGACGATACATCGTAGCATCAACTGCTTTTGATGAAGCATCACTCAATAGCTTCAGGTTCAAGGCCTGGCTAGAGGAGAGGTGGCATCAATTGTTAGATTTTTATCATTCAAGCTAGCATTATGATCTTAGGATCTTTAACTGAGAGAATAACATGCACAACAATAAAACACAAGAGACAAGAGACACAAAGAATTTTCCTCGGGGAAACCATAAAGGATAAAATCCTGCAACTTCCTCAAAGATAGAATCAGCACCAAAAGTAAAACCCAAAAACATAAAGATGATCTCCCGACAGCAGTAGTTTCTCTCTTGTCCCAGCAACTTCTCTCTCTCACTCATGTGCCCCAGTGAGTGAGTGTGTGTGTGATAAATAGAGAGTCTCACTCTCTATTTATATTCTTTCGTTCACTTGAAGCCCACTCCAACATGTCGGCCTCACTTAACAATTACTTACTAGAGCCGACATCTCTAGGAGTGTGTAATAACCATAGTGCCCAACAACTTATGGGGGCTTTTCCCCTCCGACCAACAAGGAGGGTTATCCTTAACATAATGGTGGGGACTATTGCCCTGACTTACAATAACTCACCTAGGGTCGACTTCTCTAGGATAGTCTAATAACCCTAGGGCCCCACAACTGCAGGGACTTTAACCCTTGACCAATAGGAGGGTTACCTACAATGACTTGACATGACTTGTTTACATTATAGAAACTCCCGATCGGAACATCGAAGCATGACATGAATCAATTACATTACAGAAACTTCCCAGAATAAACATCGGGGTACAATACATAAGATATACAAGTGAATAAATTCCGAAGTTACAATTACATCAGTAGCAATTACTAAAAGCAATTTTGGTGTATATTACCTGTGAAGGCAGGTACAACAGGGCCATGATATATCACTTCAAGCTGATAAACCAGTTTACAGGAATGAGCCCCTTAAAACTACCCTTCTACCTCCACAAGAGCTTAACAAAGATGGCACACCAGGTAAAGGCACAGCCCACCAAAATCGCAGGAAGATTATCTCACCATGGCCTAATACAACTTATTGTCTAAGAATTGTTGCAAAGGATAAATATAGCCTGGACATATTTTCTATTCTGGAATGAATTTGAAACAGGCTTGTAGCCAGAAGAGAAAGGAAAGTCACCTTCAAAGAAATCCACCACCCCCAGTAGTGGAAAAAGGAAGAGGAGGGCTATCTCACCAGTAACAGTGGATCAACCTTCTCCCACTACTAAGACCCACCAAGCTAAAATAAATATGAACTTCAATAAAAAAGAGAAGGAGGCCCCAGCACAAAGTGGAAATATTTGAACTTACCTTAGTCAGACTCAGAAGAAGAAAGGGAGGAGGAAGTTAACCTAGCAGAGTAGGTTGTAGCAGAAAATGAAGAACTTCCATCACCTGCACCAAAAGAAGACCAAGGTGAACTAGTGGAAAAGGATTCCTCCAGCAAGCCTAGGTCACAAAGAGTCAACCAGTTGATGAGGCAAGTATATGAACTGGAAGTTTTGGAGAGAGAGCTAAAAAGAGCTAATGCAGTGTTAACCAAGAAAAACACTCAATTGAATAATTCCCTGCTAGAAATGAAAGGAAGGTATTTTTTGCTACAAAAAAGGAATAAGAGGTTTATGAAGGACAACACCAAGCTTTACAGGATGATCATGCTTCTGAGGCTGTAGGTGAAGAATTCCATATCAAACCCTAGCTCTCAGACTCACTTTGCACTAGAAACCCTAGATGAGGCAGCAATGAGCCTTCAGAATCCAGAGGCAGCCCGAGATGTAGTTGTTTTTCAAAACCTTATGCAGGGTGAAGGAATGCCAGAAGATCAACAAAAAAGCTGAAAAGGGATGATTGGGAGGATGATTACATTTTTGCAGAAATAGGACTTTCGGTGGCTTAGGCAAATGCAATAGTGGTTCATTAGCCACCAAAAGCAAAGCTTTCAGCAGCTAACAGACCTAGGATTCAACTTCCTTAACCACCAAAAGCAGAAAAGGGTGCAGAAAGATGTTTTGGCACACATAACTAGTTTTGTCGAATATAACTATCTCAGGGATGACATATAAGGATGAAATTTGTTGATAAACACCATTGGAGGAGGTATGTTCTAGTTTTTGAGGATACAATCAAGGAGAAAAGGGTCACAAACCCTACCTGTTTTTACAAGCAGTGGCTTATCTATCAGATGACAGGTTACAACTCTACTTCAGTACTCACTGCAATCATCAAAAGGTTCTATGAGTGAACAAGAGTTCAAGTTATATATACTAATAGTTAAATTAGGATTTCTAACCTAATTTTGCAAAAAACATTATTTTTATCTATTTTTAGCAAAATAGATCCAATTTTCAGGATCTGAATATTTTTGTAAAGGCTATAAATCCTAAGACTTATTTGAAACAATGGTTCAACTTCGGGGACCTATAGACCATTATTATTATCAAGCTTCTCATATTGTTCATGGCCTAATATAAGCTCTTTTTCTATCATATGTTCAGCTTCCATATCTTTTCTATTCTGTGCTTGTGCCTGAATGTCTGATTCAGTTTTATTTATGTTATTCAATGTCTGATAGCTGTCATCCTATCTGTATGTTGATGAGTTGAATGGAAAGTACTTTTCCTTGTTATGATTAGCCATTTATATGAATTGTTTTATATATGAATCTACCAGCATAGTAAGTTCTCCATATTTTCACCCTATTATCCAACCTCTGAATAGTGGTAGTTAGAAGCCTTACCTTTGATTGAGTTTTATGCATGTCTTGAGAGTGTGAGGTCCTATAGGTCATCTGACCTGTTCCAGTTAGAAAAACCATAAAAACATTTAAGTTACCAGGAATCCTCGAGCCGCAACCTAGAGGAGTTTCCTGGAGTGATAACAGAATAATTGCTTGATGTTGGATGTTTATGTGAATGACAAGTATTCGCTTACTGTAAGTTGATGAGTTACTGTTGAATGTATGGCACCATATTATTAATCAGTGAATGAATGATTGTTAAAGCATTGCTGTAATGTGTGAACAAGTTTATAGTTAATCTCCTTACTTAAATAATAAGTCACATACTCTCTGTCAGTGCAAGGAATCAGTTGCGTCGCACAAGTTGTGCCAGTTGTTAAGATTAAGGACAGGTTGTGTTGCGTGCACTGTCATACAGTTGTGCCTAGTCACGCAGTAATAGACTCCATCATCCTGTTGCTTTCGTCGAGCACCTTGGCCACGCTCCAAGGGACTATAATCCCTATCCAACTGTAGAAACATAGTTCTGGAAGTTACCCATTAGATATCTCGGGTGAGACTACTCCTTCCTCACAGGTGTCATCGACTAAGCTTACTATGTCGGGCCAATGTCTTGTGGTTTATTGTTGGTAATGTGGTTTTGTTGAATCGTGGGTCGAGACCCTTAATTATTTGAGTTGAGGGAAATGTTGTGGCACCCGATTAAGAAAGACATAGAGGACTAGTTGGAGTCTAAGATGTTAGTATTCGCGCAAGACGAGAGTGTAGGATCATGGTTGAGTGCAAAAAATTGGGTATACGAGTATATATACTCTAGTATCCAGGAGATATTCTTTGTAGAGTTCCCTGTTATACTGCACGAGTGGTTGTCAAGATTGGCGACTAGACAGACAAATTTCTAGAGAAGAGAAGTTGTAGAATGGAGTGATCAGTTGGTTCATGAGGTAACTAGTGTAAGTAACACCATATCCAGAGTTGTTGATTTTTGGGTTGACAGTATCTTGCAAGGATATATTATTGAGTTTGCAATAGACACTATAACCTCATATAGTGAGGCTGAAATAATTTTTTTCCAAGGACCCCGAAGAAGATATTTGCTATCTATTAGTACATGGATTAAGATGCTCGTCTATGAGAAGGGTATCTTACAGTTGAGTAGTTGAGTCGCATACCCGAGAAGGAGGATATGTCGCATACAACTTATTAGGAAAATGGGAAAGGGTGAGTTGATATGTTCACTGGAAGTACAGAAGCTAGATTCCTAAGGAGTGGAAGGAGATTCAGATCAGGGAAGAAAGACCGAAACAGGGCGACAAAATCCTAGTCTGTTCGAGGAGAGTGAACATGAACTTCGATAGTAGGAAGACGAAGGGTCTTGCGACAAAAAGGAGGACTATAGCCTAATATCGGAAGGAGCAAAGGAATCAGAAGAATCTATGAAGACACCAAGATCAGGATGTAACTAAATCAGACCAGGAATATCACCAGAGGTAAGATCAGTCTCATCCTTAGAAAGGACTACTAATACTGATAGTGTCAGTACTTCGACTAGAAGGAAAGAGAGTTCACCCCCTTTGAATCCCTTACCAAAGGAACCTGATGCCAACTCAATGGATGAGATAGATATTCAGTTACCCACATTCAATGGGAATGGAACAAAAGACCCAGAGCAGCATTGGTTTCTTTGTGAAGATGTTTGGATGGTTCACTTAGTCCATAATGCGAACATAAGAAAAGCGCAGATGATCACGACTCCAAGGGGTCGTACGCTAGATTGGTTTATGAATTTTTGTGCCACATCGGCCAGAACTGCGTAGAAGACCCTTGATGAGATCTGAGATGCGATGATCTCTAAGTTCAGAAAACCTAAATCGGAGTCGTAGTGCATTACTGAGATCAAGGATATAAAGCAAGCACCATTAGAGTCAGTTTGGGGCTTTGACCAATGGTTTAAAAATTTGATGGCCAAAGTGAGTTTCCAAAAGTCATATGTTCAGCATAAAGAGTGGTTTCTTGTTGAGCTATTACAACACATTCGAGGGTCGTTGATGCAACAAAATATTGAGTCACAGACATAAGCACTAGAGTTGGAAATGAAGTTAGAAGCCTCGCCAATTGATGACGTTGCTGCAAGAATGGTGCAGATTCAGTCACAGCTGGATAACCTGACAATATAGCTACAGGACATCAAGAAAGGTAAGGAAGCAATAGAATATTTATGGTGCACAAAATGTAGAACGGACAGACACACCAAGTATAATTGTCCGAACTTCATGAATTATGTCTCATCTAGTGCACCAAACCCATTAAATGGCCATGGAATACCCTGGTGTTGCATATGCCGATCTAGAGGTCATTGCGACGAGGAGTGTTTATATTTGCAAAAAATTGTAAGTACCCTAGCAAACCTATTTTGTAAATTCTGTAAGTCAGTAGGCCATGAAGAGAAAGATTGCAGAGCATATCAGCTCTTGAAGGAAAAGACTGTCGATACCTACTTAATGAAAAATGAGGGGCATCTTCAGGATGAACTGACACAAGCATCGTATCATCTTGCAGAGTTTCCACCTAATCAGTATCAAAACCAATATCAGCATCAGTATCTGCCTCAGCAGCCGTATGAGCAATAAAATCACTACCAACCTCACAACCAATAGAATCAGTATTTTCCATAGCAACCACACTTGCAGGGAAGGGGTGGTGGAAACTTCATAGGAAGAGGCGGAGGAGGAGGTTTTGCTAGACGAAGAGGTCAAGTCACATGCTATAACTATGGACAAACATGTCACTATGCTAGAGATTACTTAGAACCTACAAAGACATGTTCATATTGTAAGGGACATGACCATAATGTGGACCAATGTCCTCAGTTGATCGCAAAATGGAAAGCAAGGACTATCGCAGGGCCTAACACTGCACAGAACCCAAACCCAAATCCCAACATGAATGTTTAGATGATTGCGGTTGAACCACGAGATCCAAATGTCGTCGTCATAACACGAGGAGGTGCTGCGACTGGAGCTAATCAGGATAAACCGCAAGAACAACTACAGTCGTAGGTACGACCTGTGACACAGAAGAAGGTGCCATTCGACGTCCAGAAACAAAAAGAACTATTCTTGGACATGCGACCAGAGTTTGTGGATCTAGCAGAACCATCGACGTCAGAAGAATTCAGGGCGATGCCTGAACGATTTTAGTGCATGTTCCAGAAGACTGTCCCACAAAAGGTTAGTAAGCTAAAATCCTTTCTGGCAAGTTGCTTAACGCTAATACAAGATAAAGATGCTATTGCAGAACTACAAGAAATGATACAAGAGACACCCATAGACTCGCGGCTTGAAAATAAAGTTAACCAAGTGAGAAATAAATCCAAAACTCAGCGCGAGTTAAGAATGACTACACAGATAGGCGACTACGTCGGCATCGATTACATCATCTTAGACTTGGGGTCTGATGTCAATATCTTCACACAACAAACTTGGGAAAGTACAGGCAAGCTGTGCTTGGACTGGTCTCCTATCCAGCTGTGAATTGCAAATTAGGCGAAATTCCTACCCATTTGTCGGTTGAGTTAGGGCCTTGTTGGCATTGAAGGGTTGCATACATTTGCGGACTTTGAGGTCATGAACATTATTGATGACACAAATCCATATCTTGCATTGTTGGGGATATATTGGGCCATAGAGAACCAGACCATTATAAACTTCAAGAAAAGGATCCTCTCATCCGAGGATAATGAGATGAGAGTGGTGTTGACAATTAATCCATTAGAGGGACAAAGATATGTTGAGCCTATTTACATTGACAAACAAGTTTACTATCTCGACCAGATCTACAATGTCATTGCATTACAAGAAGACTACATCAATCCAACAGTGGATGGAAACCTGAGCTGGAAGAGTGCCATTTCCTGCACATCTGACTCAGGGGAGGCTTTGGAGAATTGGAAAAATAGACTGCATGAATTCTTTATGAGGAGGTGCGCAAGAGTTACAAGGTATGTGTGACGAGTGGAGAATGAGCTGTGAGAGATACCCACCTATGAGGGTTTACCTAACCTTACGACCTTCTTAACTGAGTTTGAAGGATTTGTAATAGAATCACAGTGTTTATCGACGCTAAATCATGCGCTAAAATCTACGCCCGTTAGATGGTGGAGTACGCATAAGAAGTCTATAACAGATTAGCCAAAATGCAGAAGGTTGATGGAAGTCATATTCGGTGAAGAAGTCACCCTCATAAATATCAAGTATTCAAGGTTGGAAAACCCTGTTGAACATATTAACCATTGTCGCATGGTATTTGCAGAATACCCACGACAAGAGTGGGTCCATCATTTCATACATACATTGGAAATGACACCTAGAACCTGGTATGCACCTATGGAATTGTGACAAGGAACTCAGGATTGGGAAGCACTCGCTAAGCAGTTCACATAGACATTAGAATTTGTTGATGAGAACCCTACAGTGGATGTTGCGCTTCAAATGATAAAGGAGAATACATTCGTTGAAATCCCCATTGAAGAGTCCAATTCTCACCAGTGCAGTGCGACCATTCAGCAATGGATGGCTTGCTGCAATCTGGTTGGAGATACAGATGATGATCTGACTAACATAAACATACCATATCAGAGAGCACATGCAAAGTAGAAGGGAGTGGTATTTCAAGTGACAAATTCCTTAAGCCATTGAAAATCAAGAAAGTTAACATTGGGTCTCCTAAGAAACCGAAGTTCGCCAATATAGGAGATTATTGGGACGAAGATACAGTCGTGAAGA
Organism: Pseudotsuga menziesii; assembly: GCA_001517045.1. Taxonomy (NCBI): domain Eukaryota; kingdom Viridiplantae; phylum Streptophyta; class Pinopsida; order Pinales; family Pinaceae; genus Pseudotsuga; species Pseudotsuga menziesii. The sequence goes on along the minus strand of LPNX010895796.1, from coordinate 291,642 downwards.
TCACAGACTTGTTGCATGAATATCAGGACCTATTCCCTACCAACTTCTCAGAGATGAAGGGGATAGTGGGAGATCTGGAGGAAATGAAAATACCCCTACAACCAAATGCTAAACCCAGTAAGCAATGACCGTATAGAATGAACCCCAAGTATAAGGAAAGGGTAAAAGCAGAATTGGATCGCATGCTCGACACAGGAATCATTGAACTTGTTGAGGAGTCAATGTGGATCAGACCTATAGTGATCCAGGATAAGAAAACAATAGGCGAAGTAAATATCTGTGTCAACCTGAGGAAGCTGAATGATGCATGCTTGCACGATCCATTCCCAACATCATTTACATATGAAGTATTTGAAAGCATTGAAGGCCAAGAAATTTATTCATTCACTGATGCTTTCTTTGGCTTCCATCAAGTCAAAATTGCGAAGGAGGATCGCCACAAAACAACCTTCATCACTGAATGGGGATGCTACCAGTATACGGTAATTCCCTTTGGACTCAAGAATGCACCTGTTATTTTTTCTAGAATAGTAGTCTCTACTTTTAAATATTTTATTCATAAATTTCTTGAGGTCTACTTTGATGATTAGATTGTGTTTGGTCTAGTAAGAGACCGTATTGAGGGTTTTTGCATGATGTTGGACCGTTGTTGCCAGTATCAGATTGCGCTCAATTCTAAGAAATGTAATTTTTGCACACCGTTTGGTGTGTTGTTGGGTCACGTCGTATGTCACGACGGTATTTTGGTCGACCCAACAAATATTATTATTATTCTTGATTTACCACCGCCTACATCAGTCACGTAACTCAGATCAGTGCTAGGACACACAGGCTACTACAGGAAGTTCATCAAAGGATATGTAGCAATCACTACACCTATGGAGAAACTGCTGAAGAAAGATGCAAAGTTTCAATGGATAGCATCTTTCCAGGAAAGCTTGGATAAGTTGAAGAAAGCAATGGCCACTATGCCAATACTTGTATTTACTGACTGGAAAAAGGAGTGTCATGTTCATGTCAACGCGTCATCTGTCGCGCTCAACATAGTATTGACACAACCAAGAGAGGGTGCACTTGACCACCCTATTGCTTTTGCTAGCATGAAACAATCAACAGCAGAAAAGAACTACACGACAATGGAAAGAGAATGCCTTGCTATGGTCTATGCGCTGCAAAATTTTAGACACTATTTGTTGGGTGGGCATTTTCAAATGTACAATGACCATTCAACGTTGAAATACCTAGTCAACAAGCAAGTGTGGGGGGGGAAGATTTGCAGATGGCTTCTCCTCTTTTAGGAATTTGATTTTGAGGTAGTTGTCAAACCTAGTCGGCTGAATGTTGGGCCCGACCACTTGTCGAGGATAGAAAGTGGTGAAGAACCAACCATCTTGGAAGATAGTTTGCCTGACACGCAATTATTTGTGATCCACATGAAGGACGATCAGAACCATGAGTTTAATGCTATCATTCACTTTTTTATCATAGGATATGCACCTGAAGGAATGTCAACTAATCAGAAGAAACACTTGGTCATCAGAGCTGCTGATTATACATTGATCGCGGGACATTTGTATATGCTGGATACAGATGAAGTACTGCGTCATTGTGTTTTTTACTATGAATGACCCTCGGTTATGAGTGAAGCACGCACATGGGCACTATGCAGGAAAAGAAACTGTGCATAAGATATTGCAGGCAGGACTATGGTGGCCAACCATACACATGGATACTAAGAGCTTCTGAAGGCACTGTGATATCTGTCAAAGAACAGGAAAACCGTCGCACCACAATGAGATGTCTCTTGTGCCGCAGATAACCCTCCAAGCCTTCGTCAAATGGGCTGTTGATTTTGTTGGACTGATCAGTCCACTAGGGAAGAGAGTCGGTGTGCCCTATATTATCACTGCGACAGACTATTTGAACAGATGGGCTGAAGCTCCGCTTGTTAAAGATTGTACCGCTGCGAATGCGACAAAGTTTTTGTTTGAAAATGTAGTCACCAGATTTGGTTGTCCAAAGATACTACTAAGTGACCAAGGTACGCATTTTGTTAACAAAGTAAGTGTTGAGTTGACTGCAGAATTTTAGATCCATCATAAGAAGACAACCCCCTATCATCCTCAGGTGAATGGAACAGTCAAATCTTTGAAAAAAATTCTGGAGAATGCATTCACCAAGGTATGCAATGCGCGCCGAGATGACTGGGATCAGAAAGTATCAGCTATGCTATGGGCATATCGCATGACTTGCAAGTGATTGACAGGCCACACCCCATTCAGATTGGTATATGGACAAGAGGCTGTTGTACCCATGGAGTATATTGTGCCAATTCTAAGAATTGCTACGTTGACGGAGATGACTGAGGGAAACGTTGTTCAACAGAGGTTGTCACAGCTCGTTCGAATGGAAGAGGAACACTTCGTCGCAGGATTTCATCATACAGTTGAGAAGTAGAGATAGAAAGCATGGCATGATCTCCATATCAAGGTCAAGCCATTCAAAGTCGGAGGACTTGTGTTGCTGTATGACAACAAATAATTCAAACACCTAGGCAAGTTGAAGACGCATTGGCTAGGGCCATATGTGATAGCGCATATCACTAATGCGGGCACAGTAAAACTGTAGAAACTAGATGCTATGTATGTCATGTGTATGGTGATCGACAGTTTCCTGAAACCATACTATGATGGTCATAACATTCATGGCTAGAATCGTGTCGCGCGAGGAAAAAAAAAGAGGAGGATCGAAAGACGTAAAAATTGTTTTGTCACACGTTTGCAACAGAACCAGTGCAAAGCACACGAAAAAGAAAAAAGTGCAAGAAAAGGCAGAGAGTGTTGCAAAAAGCAGAAAGATAGGTTAGCCGACATTAAAGTACAAATATCCAGCAAAGATTGAGGTGATTATGACAGCTAAGCATCATTAATTTGATGAAGTATGAGGAAAATGATAGCATGCTTTAAGGTCACATCTGACGATTCTTCCATAACTGCTCTGACAAGTACAACGTAGTACTCAAGTTAATAACTTAATGAAGGAATGTATTGGCCGAGAAGCCTGTGTGACTGATTAGAAATCAAGCTCCTATTGCATGAAAACTGCAGGATGCGTTGGAGAGTATAAGTGTAAGGCTTCACCATCAAGCATTCTTTTACGAATACAGACCGAGCAAGAGAGAACCAGAGCCGAGCATTTGCAGAGTTGAATCCTGTCATTCCTTTGTTAGTAAGTCGACACCCATGGTAATTGAGATCCCAAGTGAGAGTGAGCAATCAAACACAACCGCTATCTCAGGTTTCCCAATCGACGAGAAAGAAGAAGTCACGAGTCGCTAGAGATACAACAACCAGAGTTGCAACCAGACACTGATCAGATGGCGAGAACCAGGAATCAACCTGCCTCGGTGACTGCACCTAGACCTACGGCTACTCCTCAATCGGTGGCCAACTCCGTCAATATTCTAACCCCTGGTTTGCGCCCTATGTCGAACCCAGTTTAGAGACCGCCAGCTGCAACTGCGCAACCATTTAGAGAGCCAACATACGCTTGACAAAACGCACCTGGACAGCCATCCCAGCCTCAAAGGGTAAGGAAATGGAAGGCTAAGGCCATTATGAGCAATACCATCAAAGTGCCAATCGAGGAAGACCCAAAGGCGGAAGACCTCGTGGAAGAGGACCCACCACCATGAAAAGGACCTAATGCTGAGGAGGAAGATGACAATTTCTCTCATTATGTTCGGCCAAGGAGAGTTGATCCTGAGGAAGTGGAACTTCCAAAGAATGCCAATACAATTCTGGTAGCACCAAGGATCCCTCAAAACGTTCCCCTGTTGATGAATATAATGTTGAAGACCATCAAGTTGACCTTTGAGAACTTCAACACCCGAAAATAGGAAGTGTTGAAAAGAATGGACTGCATGGTCCCGAATCAACTCGACCTGAGTGGAGCACAGGTGCTAAGGCCAATGCAATGGGCTAAGGGTGTTGGCCACTTAGGTTTGATAAATCTACTGTTTATGCCACATTTCGACCACGATCTACAGGTCAACGCATACATGAAACAACTTCTGGTTTGTTTCCATGGAGGATTCCTATGGCTCGATCGGGCATACCCAGTCAACGTTGAGCTTATTGCTGTGATAACGGGCCTACCAAAGGAAGGAGAAGACCCCGCACCATACTTAGCCCATAAAGACAGCACCAAGATGAAGCAAAAGTATAACCTTCAGCGTGCAAAAAGGGGCTTCCTAATTGACCCCATCGAAGATGCAAGTGTGTGGTTCGCTGCAAGGATCCTCTCTTGTAAGCTGCTGCACAAGACGAGGTCCACTTAGTGTACTGTGGGAACAGTCAAGCTTGCAAAGTTGTGCATGCTAAGCAGGATTTTTAACTGATCGCGGTTCTTGTTGAATGAGCTAATAGACGACGCTGTGAATGCCTAGGATGATCCCAACTACAAATTTCATTACTCTTGGTTGCCTATCTTGATCTCATTCACCCTATGGGGTAACCCACCACACTATGTATAGATGGATGTCCCACTACCTTGCCATGGTGCAAAGTACCAAAACTTGTGGGAAAATAAGAAAGACAAGATTCGACAGAAGGATAACAACATCGAGTTCTTTTTGCAAGGAGAGGCGCTGCATGATGTTGTCCACCGATCTCATAAAGTATGGGCCCCAACGGTGCACATGTATGTGACCTTCGTCAATTTTTAGGCCCGTGCACATAACGTCATGTTAGAGTAGAAGAAGGACTTGGCCAAATAAATACACCATGCTAGATTCATGGTCACAGATGAGGATGTGGATGCAATCATCTAGGAATGGCCAGATGAATGGCGCGGCCCACTGGCAGAGCTGCTACCCGAAGGACAAAACGAAGAGGACCCACCAGTGCACCAAGTTAATGGCCAAGGAAATGAAGAAGGCAACGAGCAGGATCATCGGTCATAAGAAGAGGAAGAAAAATATGATAATGAAGATAGGCGTAGCTCTGATCATAGTGATTTAGAGTGCACACCTACTCCGGAGAACATCTTAACCCACGAGCAAACACAGCAACAAGGACAAGAGCCCCCTCGCAATAAAAGGAAAGCTAGAAAGATAGATGACATGGATACCTTGACTGAGGAGGATATCCACATGGTAGCAGAAGTTGTAGCTGCGGTCGCCAGGGACAGCCTCACAACTTTAAGGACGCAGCAGGAAAGCGTCATTGATCAGTTGTCGCAACACCTTAATTAGCTAGTAGAGTCCATAAATGACGTCAAATCCACTATTGAGGATGAGACATATGGCATGGATCCAAGTATCCCATTAGTCACACCTGAGCTGGTACTACCGATAAAGGTAAAAAACTAGGGGAACGCACTAGAAATAGGGACAGACACGAGTGCCTTTGATGATGTTGTCAAGGTGTTTTCCACACTGCAGCTCGACTTCTCCAAGCTGCCCTTGAGTGAAGTCTATGAAGTGCAGTAGGAAGGCGTGTTAGAAATACGACTGAAGGAAAATGCTATTGATTATTAGGAAACAAAACAACAAAGAAAGGTGAAGGAGCGCAAGGCCCTTCTTAAGCTACAAGAGCAAGAACTTCAGGGGCACCTCACCCTCCTCGCTGAGAAGGAACAAAAAATTGTGGTGTGCGAGCAAAACCGTGTCACATTAGCTGAGACTATAAAAAGCGTGATCACAGAGTCCCCCCGTCAAGCGAGCCAGGAATATGAGGATTCAACAACTAAGGTAACCAAGATCTCGTAGATTGCACAAGACTTGAAGAAGTAGGTTGAGGAACTTCAAGAAAGATAGGTGCCGAGCACACCCCCTGAGGTGCTCGAGGAACGAAGAAGAGCAGCGTCTGAAGCTGCTGGGAAGATAACTGAAGGAGAAACATTCTGTGCTAAGGCAGTGGAAGTGCTTTCCATGATCTAGGAAGCACTTTTGGAAGACATGAATGCCAAGAACATAACAGAAAACATGCACAAGGCTGAGGAGAAAATCGCTGCAGAGAAGGCAGAGATGAAGAAGTTGCCATTTCAATAGAAAATTACCAAGATGATTGAGGTCAAACAACTACAGTAGGAATTCTAGTATTTTTGTGACCAAGAGCGGGAAAGGGAAGTAGAAGTTGAGGCACACAAGTCATAAGCAACGCGGATCACCATCTTTATTCAGCCGCTGTAGCATAAACTTGGAACAATTATGTAGTCAGTAAAGGTAGGTCCATCAGAACATATCAGTTCTGACCGAGTGGAGCAGTTGGTCGCACAGGAACAAGAAGTAACAAAGGAAGTTGTTAGGGTGCAATAGATGGTGAAGGAATTTCAGGACAAGGTTGGTCTTGTGGCGCAGCCAACGCTCGAGACATAATTTTTTGGGGAGAAACATGAAGTTTTGCAGCAAAAAAAATTTGAGGAGACTTCCCTTTTTGCTTAGTGGCTCGGGATGAGCCACATGTGTGTGGTGGGGACCTGTTGGACCAGGAAAGGTGCACAAAGAAGAAGCTGGCGCGCAAGCAAGGAAGGAAATTTGCATGCACGACAAGAAGGAAAGTAGGTCGCGAAGGAAGAAAAGGGACCGACATAGAAGGATAGGACATGCGCACGATGGAGGAAAGGAAAGCTTGCAAGCATGTAGGTGGATAACGACCAGAAAGTGATAAGTTAGGAAGATCGTGGCTGCTAAAGACAGCCTAAGCCTACAAGCAACACATGGATGAAAGAATATTTGTAAGTCAGGCCGATAGTGCCTTGTGTCAGTCCATGGCAGCTTGTAACCATTTTTTACGGTTGAATAAGACCTGTAACAGATGAGCAGTATCTAGTCAACCCTGCGTGGTCCTGAAGAAGTTATAAATAGGAAGAACTCATTCTGTATAGGGGTTGGATCTTTGTTGTTGTCTATTTGGTTGGTTGTTGGTTGGTTGTTCATTCGCCAAGTCTCTCAGTTTTGTTAAGGAAGTTAGGGTTAGAGGAAAAGAAGGCTCAGAGAACAATCTGGTAGTAGTAGAAGGCTGTTGAGCCGCAGATCTTGCAGCTGTGTGCACAGACCGCTAGAGGTAGAAGGAATATCCAGTTGAGTACACAGACAGTAGGTAGAAGAGTCGATCCAGGCTGTGTGCGGATCAGTAGGAGTAGATAGAAGAATAAACCAGAGAGCATGAGAGAAAGAATATTGAGTTAGAAAGACATATCATAAGATCAGTCTGCAATTCATAGACTGCAAGGTGCTATATCCATTTCTCATGCCAGATGAAGAGCACCTTGGTGTTTTTTCCCAAATGGGTTTCCACGTTACTTCCTCTGTTGAATGATTTCTTGATGTTGAATGTTTATGTGAATGACACGTATTTGCTTACTGTAAGTTGATGAGTTACTGTTGAATGTATGGCGCCATATTATTAATCAGTGAATGAATGATTGTTAAAGCATTGTTGGAATGTGTGAATAAGTTTATAGTTAATCTCCTGAGTTAAAGCATAAGTCGCACACTGTATGCCAGTGCAAGGAATCAGTTGCGTCACACCAATTGCGCCAGTTGTTAAGATTAAGGATAGGGTCGTGTCACGTGTGCTGTCATACAGTTGTGCCCAATCGCACAGTAATAGACTCCATTGTCCTGCTTCCTTCATCGAGTGCCTTGGTTGTGCGCCAAGGGACTATAATCCCTCGCCAACTACGGAAACATGGTTCTGGCAGTTACCCATTAGATATCTCTAGTGAGACTGTGCCTACCTCACAGGTGTTTCCTACTTATCTTGCTCTGTCGGGCCGATGTCTTGTGGTTTATTGTTGGCATTGTTGGCATTGTGGTGTTGTTGAACCGCGAGTCAAGATAAGAAAGAGAAAGAGGCCAACACTTGTTATTTAACATATGCAATCAAAGTTACACAGACTATTCTCAATATAGCAGTAGTGTAGTGGGACTTCCACTCCTGAACCAAAAAACCAAAATACCATCTTTCAGTTTTACAACATAGTATAACTCCTTTGAAATATCTAAGACAATAGTATGAAAACAAAACCATATACAAAAATTTGGAATAGCCAAGTCAGTCTAAAATGATTACATTATCCCCAAATCAACCACAGTTCCATTAATGAGCTCCTCAAAATGCTAGAAACCATCCATTTCACCCATTTCCTTTTTTGAGAGCTAGTCTGCCTTTCTATTGAGCTCCTAAAATATACGAGTGAAAGAAATGTAAGAACAATTTTTTTATCAAATCCATAACTCTATTTCCCCATTGATCAAGATCAAGCACTTTTAATATTGAATCTCTCGCTTCCCATTCGATCACAACTTTGGAATCACGTGCAATTTGTACATCAATAATGCCCCTCTTCTTGATAAACCGCATAAGCCCCAAAAGTGCAATAAGTTTATTTTTTATGTTAGTACCATGATCATCATCCATTGATAATATGATCTCTTTTTATCATAAAAAACTATGCCAACACCACATAAACGATTCTTCGTTACTCCATCAAAATACAACATTTCCATTCTAGCCTTTAACATCTCTTTATTTGATTGTGTTTAAGAAATCAATAATTAAATCTATAGAGAATTGTTCCATTTCCATCACATTATCCTTCTTACACTCTGGATTTCTGACTTTGAGATTTCTTATGTGTCAATGCCAAATCTACCACTCATTAAATATAGAGATGATAGAGTGAATCTCTTTCCATTTATATTTATTCATATAAACCACTATTTAAATGTTGTCATTCACCTAGTATTCTAGATTATCTATCTATCTCTAGTTTCTAAAGGATTCATTTTTTCTTCTTGTAGCATCCACTGAGAGAATTATCTTTGAGTCTTAATTTTAGTTGCTTACTAGTCATTATATAATTTCTATATTACCTTAATGCTTTGATTTCCCATAGCTTTGTAACACTACTTAAATTCGTTGAAGGAAAAGAAACTAAAAGCTAGCTACTCATGATTAATCACAAGAACATGCATACATGAAAGACTGTGATATGAGCCTTTATAGCACTTAGTTAATCTTGTGTCCCAATGAATGAATCCTTAGTGTTTACTTCTCATAGTTTTCATTACTTTGCTTCGATTTGGTTTTCTAATAGCTTATCCAACCACTACAAGAATAGGCCAATGAAGATCAAGATCTAACTTGGGAGATATGATCTTGCAATTCAATGTTAAACTACATCTTGTGGTGTTAATTTTCATTTGATTTGATTTTAGCTTGTTAATAATCCATGTGTGAGATAGTAACTCTTAACCCGTGGAAAGATGTTAAATATTTTGTTAAGTAAAGAAGGGCTCATCACTATAAGGATTTTCTTAAACCCTTGTTACAATCTCAGAGCTATAACTAGAGATGGATCTTCTTTTCAAGAAGAGAAGAAACACAATGAGAACATCTGGAAACAAGATCTGAAAGGCCTTCCTAGTTATCCTTGCAAATCTGTAGAAGAAGCCCAAAAATCATGGACTTCAAGTATTGAAGAGAAAATGTTGGAACCATAAATTGAGAGTTCTTAGCATCTTTGTCATTATATTTAGATCCCTTGTGCATTCCATAGTTTGATGAGACAACTTCTGAAGAAATTTATGGCGTGATAATTAAAGAAGAGAACCAAGAAGATAAATATTACATGGAGACATGGTTTCAAGAAGTCATCAGGCCTCATCACTCCATTCATCAATGATTCTTGGCACCGTCAACATCGGAGCAATTGGTCCCTCATGTTCTGGTATCTATCAAAGTATATATTTCAAACCTGAATGTGAGTATATTTGTAACCTCGTTACGCACATGGATCCACTAAAAATATTCCTATACTTGAATAGGTTTCCTTCTTTTAGGTAGGGTAGGATAGTAAATAAATAAATGAATGATGCATATAGTTGTTGGTTTAGCTTAAATTACATTTCAACATCTTTTCATGTTTTTATTCGAACAATCACAAGCTGTCAGGCCGAGAAACTAGTTCTAAGGGAGTCTTTTGCCCAATAATATTTAATATGTTTCCAGCTGATAGTTAGCTCTATTTCTAAGTTTTCTAAATAAAGTAATTTATGATCATTTTGTTTGGAACCTTGTGGAAGGTGATCTATCAATCCAAAGAGATAACGATGCATCTTCATCGATGGATGGTATACTTAGGGAAATATCTGAAAGTTCTTATAGTCATATTGCTTCGTTGAATATGTTTTCCATTTATTCTTGCTTTATCATTATCTATTTATTCTAAGACTACTCTTTGATAAAGATAACAACTTAGGTAACTTTTAAGAAGTAGAATATGAAAAGGGATGAAATTGAATATTAATCCAAATTACTTTGTTCATATCTAATTTGATCATTCTTTTAAGTTTTTTATACTTCCCTTTTTCTTATTATCAATAACAACACTTTCTCACATTCTAATCACTAAAATTATTATAGGGATTGAATAAAATTTAAAGGTCTATTCAATGACATCAATAGGAAACTTGTACACACTAGTCTAAACACCAAATATTTTTATATGAGCATATTAATTACGACTAGCAACAGAGTTAATGATTTTTTTGCTCATGGTGGATTAACACTACTATAATTTTACATGAAGAAAATGGTGTAAGGAATGTAGATATCTTCTAGTTATTCTCTAGTTCTCTCATCCACTTCACATTAATATGGTTCATCCATATTGTGTATTTTTATTGGCTAACTCGTGAGATTATTTCACAAAAGGACATTATATAGCTACTTAAAGCTTACTCTTGAACGTGTATCATCTTGTGCCTTTGGGAGTCTTTCCAGATCATCCCCCCATCCATCCATTGTGGAAAGAAATATCTTTAATAAAAATCCAAAAGGATGGAAAAAATGGAACCATAGCATCTGGTGTAAAATGGGTTTAAGAGGTTAACCTATCGAGGCAATAGATGTTTGCTAGTGACATGTATTGAACTATAGTACTGCTACACAAGTCGTTTGGGGTCATGGATGCTTGTAAGAAATTGGGAATTCTTCCTATAGAGGGTAATTAAAAATAATGACTAAAAAGCGTCATCCCATACACTTAAGGAGATTTTTTCAACTACTCCCCCATTCCCTAACCATATATCTAATCTATAAGTCTTAAATGGGGAGAAACATGAGACTAGATATTTCAGAGTAAAACAGGTGCACAAGGTTACCTCATTGAATTTATAAATGTTTGTGGGCAATGGGAACTGACCTGTGACACCAATATTGACCAAACCTAAAGCATTTGTCCGTATGAACAATTATTACTTGTGATGTTATGCCAAGAGGAAGAATGTGTAGATAAATTTAAGGTATTAAATGAAACCCATTGATTGTAGTTGGAGAATGGCCTTAAGGTGACATTCATACCTCATCATTTAATTGACATCATATCTAAGATGCACTATATTAGAAGTGGGACCCATGATCATACAAATTTAATAAGCTTAATTGTGAATCTTATGTACATTACTTGGAAGATTGTTATCCTTTAGGATTTTAAATAGGGGTGGTTGGGTTTCTATTAGTCTATCATTTGTTAAGTTAACCTATAATCTCATGCTTTCCTTGTTTAAGGAAAAGATAAAAAAATTACCCTACCTTATCTAAATGGCTCCCTGAGCTTAAGACTGTTAACAATTGGTGAAATCATGTGTGATAAGTAAATAGGATCTCTTTTGTAGTACATAAAATGCATATTTGTTTTAAAGATACTATTTGTAGATTATTCTAAAGTAATTGAGATCAATTGTGTACAAGGAAGATCATACAAGCAAGTTTTTAAGACTGTTCCAAAGTTCAGAACAATTTGTAAATTCATGTACCAGTTGGTACATGAAAAAACATAAATGCATTTTAATGATTTTGTCATTGGAATTAATATGAATAAGCATAAACTTTTACTTTCTTATGATTATGATGTCTAATGCATAACATGTTCTTTTAATCAGTCTTAAAAGCCTAATTGTTTGTATTTAAAGTGAAAAGTAAAATTTTCTAATTTTTAAATATGATTACTATTTTAATGATCTTCCTTGCATACACATAATTCCAACAATCAGGTGATTTGGATTAGGTTTTATAGTAAAAGGAATCTTTCTCATTCTAAACATTTTTCAAGTGTCCTCTTAGCTCTATTGAAATGGTCAAAGATTCCCTATTTTATTTGCATGAGGACATGCAAACCCTTAGGCATGGGGGAGAAGGCTATGACGTGTGATCAAGATCTACCCACTTACTTATGGGCAAAAGCCTCCATCACTACTATTTACATTCATAACAAAAGCCCACATGCTATCCTGGGAGAAAAGACCCTTGTCAAAGTTTTCATTGGTGAAAAACTAGATGTTGGACACTTGAATATTTTCAATTTCCCTATCTATATTCATGTGCCAAAAGAGAAGAGGACAAACATGGAGCCATTCGAAAAGAAAGAAACATTTGTTGAATATAGAGAATCCTCCAAAGCTTATAGAATCTATGTTCCATGTCAAAGACACATTGAAGTCAACGGAGATGTCACATTTCATGAAGAGGATTTCCTCAAGCGCTCGAAAGAGATTTATTGTGATTCAAATATGGAGGAGCATGAGACTCCCACGATGGAGGATCCAGGTTCTAGTTCTCCCCTTTTCGATGTCAAGAGGGAGAAGCTAGAAGAGTCCTTAAGTTCGCTTGATCCTGAAGAGTCAATTGAACTGGTAGAAAGATATCTTGATGAGCCTCTTGCTAATAGGAGATTTGCTTGGTGTCCAGACATTCTATAATAGGCATAAAAGCATGGAGTGCCATCATGCACATCCAGAGAGAAAAAGAGACTTGAAATATATACATGATATGTAACTTAGATGAGTCACATCAGTGATTCATAACCCACTACTTATGAGGAAGTTGCTAAGCAACAAGTATGGAAAGATGCCATACAAATCCATCATGAAAAATGATGTGTGGGAAGTGGTTTGTCAAATGGAAGGGAAGTCTGTAGTAACTTCCAAATGACTTTATAAAATCAAACATGCAACTAATGGCAGTATTGAAAAATATAAAGAAAGATTTGTGGCCCATGGTTTCTCATAGAAATAAGGAATAGACTATGATGAGACATTCTCTCTAGTTTCCAGGTACACCACTATTCAAGCCGTGATTTCACTTACCTCAATTATGGGGTGGAATCTTAAACAGATGGATGTGAAGAATTCCTTTCTCAATGGTGTAGTTGAGGAAGAAGTATACATATAAAAACCTGAGGGGTTTGTAGTTCATGGGAAGGAGTCCCATGTATACAAACTTAAGAAATCCTTGTATGGTATTAAGTAGGCCCTGAGGGCTTGATATTCAAGAATTGACATCTATCTTCGAGCTTGTACTTCTCCAAAAGTGAGGCTAAACCCAACCTATACTTCAAGATTGTGAATAACCAACCATTAATATGGGTTCTCTATGTTGATGACTTGTTCCTTACTAGAGAGGAATGACAGATAACTCAGCGCAAGAGGGATCTCACTTTTGAGTTTGAAATCGGAAAGACTTGGGTCTTATGCACTATTTTCTTGGTCTGGAAGTATGGAGAAGGAAAGATGAGATCTTCCTTTCATAAGGAAAGTACACAGTTGATGTGTTGAGCAGATTTGGTATGATGGGATGTAAGTTCATGTCTACACCAATGGTTTCTAATTTGAAGAAACTACATGAGTCAAATTTCGGATCAAATCTAGTGGATCCTACCATGTATATACAACTCATTGGTTCCTTGATGTATTTGATACATACTAGACTAGACATCTGTTATGCCGTGAGTAAATTGAGTTAGTTCATGTCTGAGGCAAGACATAGACATTGGGTTGCTTCCAACAATGTTCTTAGATACCTTCGAGGTACTATTACTTATTGACTCAGATATACTTCCAATGGAGGAGTGATGCTACTTGGTTATACCGACTCTGACTAGGGTGGTAGTATTGTGGAATGAAAGAGTACATCCATATTTTGTTTTATCTTGGGATAAACTATGATCTCTTGGTCCAGTAGGAAGCATAGCTCCATAGCCCAGAGTACTACACAAGCATAGTATATTGCATCTAGTATCGCTTGCTGAGAAGCTGTGTGGATTAGGAAGCTACTTGCTAGGTTGTTCGGTGAGAAGCTTGAGACTACTATAATTAGCTTTGACAATCATAGTTGCATTAAGATCTCAGAAAACCCTATGCTTCATGGAAAATCAAAGCACATTGAGATGAAATACCACTACATCAGAGACATGGTCCAAAGAGGTGTTGTAAGACTTCAGTACATTGTTACTGATGAGTAGATAACAAATATGTTGATTAAGCTTCTATCCTAGACAAAATATAGGTACTTCTGAGACATGCTTGGTATGGCAGAGAATGCCTCCCTTGCTGAGAGGGAGTGTTAAAGGTACAACATCATGAATCATTCTCCAAGTCAATCTTGTGCATCAAGATTGAGCTTCATGTGTTGAGGTAGTTCCTTAGGGAGCTTGAGTTGGACCTAGGAAACTTAGAGTAGATTCTTGAGTTGGACTTAGGAATGACTAAGTCTTATATGTAAAGGTTAAGCCTCATGTGTTGAGATAAGTCCTTTGTATGTCAAAGTGATGATGTTGTACAATCTTGCTTCTCAAGGCTAAGGTCTTGTGTGTGAAGATAGTTCCTCATGTGTTTAGGTGGTGCCTCATGTGTTGAGGTAATTCTTTGCACGAATGGTGTGAGATGTACTACTAACCATCATCTTAGAGATGGATAAGTGATTAATTCTCTTATAGAGCTTGATTATCTCTAGAGTGAATTACTTTAGCATATGACATTGCACCATGGGTGCTTGATGTAATTTGCTCATTGTAAATACATTCTTTGCTATCTATCAATGTACTAAGGAATATTTTGCTAGGTTTTTCTCCCTCAAGTTATAAAGGGTTTCCCTAGGGTAAATTTTGTGTCTCATGTGAATGTTTATGCTTATGATTATTCATTGATTTTAAGTACTACAGTAATTAGACAACTAAGATTAAAAAAAATCAACAAGGAGTAGCAACAATCAATATAGGAAGGAGTTGGAGTACAATGGGACTTTGGTTTGAAACTATGAACATGTGTTGGAATTTTGTTTCTATATCATGTTGCTTTTTCTTCAATAGTAATGATTAGGAGTTTGCATAAGAGTAACCTAGGAGTTTGCAACACCCCCTAAACATCTAAATGGTGAATCTTGATCATATGTAGCTACCTCCATGTGAAGCAAAGCAATGAAAATTTTCCTCCTCACTCCTTTTCTCAATAGTCCTCACCCTCCAATCATTAATACTCAATCATGAAGACAATTAGGTGGGGGAGAATTGAGATATATCTAAGTGTGGAATCAAAGAGGGAGAAACAAGAAGAGGGGGTCATTATTACAATACATTGGAATTTTGATTCGAAAGGTTCATATACTTACGTTACATGGTGTAACACCCCGGTTTTGACCCCATGGTATTAAATTGCATATGATGTAAATATTGTATTAAATCATGGTGTGGAGTTCAAGACAAAGGCCCCACCATGGATTTAGTGTTTTATGTTTCAGTGATTAAAATTGATGCCGATGGTTTATGTGCTAGCCAGGCACAATATGTTTGAGACATCATTTAAAATGCAAATTAATAAAAATACCACAACTAGCTATGCACTGTAACGTTAAAGAGATGGGGGTATGATTTCACAAGGAATAGGGAGGGAGAAATAATCAAACACTTGAGCCAATGGGAAAAAGCCAAATGTCTAAGGGGAAACCCATAAAGTGGTCAACTACCCATTTTGTCCTTCTGTGCCTAGTCATCTAGAAGTGGTTGAAGAAGTTATTTCCTTGGGATGGGAAAGGTATGGAGGTCAAATTCGAATTTGGGGAAGCCACCATTTTTGGAAAACGTGTTTTTGACTTATGGGGCAAGAAAATGCTTGGAAATGCATGCCCAAGCCATTATGCACCCATATCTTTCATTCCTCACCCATTATCATTCACATGGAGGCTCTCTCACGTAGGGGAAGCTTGCTGAGCTCTCTCTCTCCCTCACAATTTGTTGTTTGTTTTCATTTCTCCATGCCCATAATTTGTTTTTCTGTGTTACTGGGCGAATGGGAAGAAAGGGGCCACGATTTTGGGGTTTGAGGAGGCTGTTTTGCCTTTGTAAGCAAGATGGGAGCTTCCCTCACGTGTTTATGCATTTTCCCTAATTTCTCCAAGTTGGGAAACTCGTTTTTGTGTGGTTCAATGAATGGGAAAAAAAGACCCATGATTTGGGTGTGCATGGAAGTCGCTTCAGCTCCTACGATGCCCATAAACGTTTGGTGAAAACATATTTATCCCACAGGGTGGTTTTCCCCATTTTACTGGGCCGTTTTTGGTTGCGAATTATGTTTTTGGTCATGCCCAACGGATGGGAGAATATATCCACGAGCTAAGGGTTTGATGAGGTTGTTTTACCTTTGAGAAGCCTAAGAACGTTTCCTGGAATCATGTTTGCTCATGCAGGGTTGTTTTTCCCTCATCCATTTCTTCTTGGTTGCCCAGAAATGTTTTGTTCATACCCAACAATTGTGTGTGGCTGTGTTTGATTAATTGGTTGATTGGGTGTTTGATGTAAAGTTTGCTTGGGTTGAGTGAGTCCAAGGAACCCATGTGTTGTTGGTTTGTTGCCTTAGCAGCCGGTGAAACCCAATTTCTTATTAGCTTGGTTGGACATCCTATGAAACCCAATGATGTGTTGGCTTGACCGTGGATGTATGTTTTTGGCTATGTGTGAGCCTGTTGTTCCCTAGTGCCTTATGGAATTATGCCCGACTCGGGGGTGGCAGTGATGTTGAGAGATTAATGAGCACACTAGCCTATGGTTGGGTGGAACTTTGCAATGACGTAGCTAGTTGCGGGCCAACTTCTTTTCAAGATAAGTATTCTTGTGCTTAATCTCTGCAAACTAATTGTTTTATGAATTAATATGAACATGTTGAATGCTTGAATGTGTTGTGTTGAAATTTATTTGCTTCCACTGTATTTACATGTCTTATGCATATGTATATGTTTTTATTCCAATGTATTTTTATTTTATGTTCACGGGGCTAGATTGTCCGTTTGATAGCATCAATAGCCTAGTCGTGTCCTCTCCATTGTTGAGACGAGGGGTGGGGACGTAACACATGGTAAAATGTATGATATTAAATACCTCCTCTAAGGAGCAAGGCCAACATCCATACTTTAACAAACAAAATATTTTCACCTATTTTTTTTCAAATAGAAAAAAACTACAACTTTTTATTTAACATACAGAATCAAAGTTACATAGACTATTCTCAATATAACAATAGTGCAGTTAGACTTACCAAATAAACAAATACCATCATCTAGTTTTACAGCATAGTCTAACTCCTTTGAAAAATCTGCAGCAGTAGTATGAAAACATAACCAGATACAAAAAAATGGGATAGCCAAGTCAGTCTAAAAGGATTACAACGTCCCAGAATCAACCACACTGCCATCAATGAGCTCCTCAAAATGCAGAAAACCATCCATTTCACCCGCTGCGTTTTTTGAGAGCCAATCTGCCTTTCTATTAAGCTCCTGAAATATGAGTGAAANTTTTTAATCAAATCAATAACTCTTTTTTTTTTTTTTTTTTTTCAGAAGAAAAAATCAGTCCTTGATATTCTTTATTAAGAATCAAAGGGCTTTGGAAACGGCCACCCAAAGGGGAAATACATCAGCACAGATACATCAATATAATACTGAATCACGTCCAATTTGCACCCGGAGGGAATGGAGTGCAATAAAAGTGTTCCCCAATAACTCAATAACTCAATAACTCTATTTACCCATTGATCACAACTTTTGAATCACTTGCAATTTATACATTAATAATAACCCTCTTCTTGATAAACGAGATAAAACCCCTAAAAATACAATAAACTCATTTTTTTATATTGATACCATAATCATCACCATCTACATTGATAATATGATCTCATTTTATCATAATAAAAACCATCCATGCCAACACCATATAAACGAATCTTTGCTACTCCATCAAGGATATAATCATCCAATTAAACCAGATTAAGTAATCATTTATTTTTTTGGACTCGTCTTTAAAATATCCAAAGAAACAGTTGGTAATCATTCAGCAAACCAAAAAGACTGATAGCTTTTTTATCTTCAAATATATATCTATTTTTTTAACTCGAAAATAACTGTACTTTATTAACTTATACGTAAAAGTTGCACAGCAGAAAATTGAATTTTTCTACAAATAGTCAAGAATAGATCAGTGGTCAATACAGCTGGTATCTATTTCCCATAAAGTAAATAGAATCTTATATTAAAAAAAATGCCAAAGTAAATACAATCTTATATTAAATAAAATGCGAAGGGGAAAATAGATAAAAGTTTCCATCAATACATACATTTTAACACACCGTCATGTCAACCATAAGGATCAAAAGGTCATATTCAACCTTTTTTAAAACAAAACTCCAATAGGGAAACAAATACATGTTTCCATGCACATCTAGTCACACTCCATGATTTCCAACCATAAAAGGCAGACAAGGGATATTCTCTAAAGAGTTAATTTATTTTGCCATGTCTTACTAGGTTGAAACACGTGTCTCTATGAAAATGATTTTTTATGATCGGAAAAATATATATTTTAAGGTCTGCTAAGCTAAAAATAGCTAAAAAAAAGAGAATATTTTGATGCAAGTGGTCATGTGTTGACCATGACTTGAACAAACTTGTGGACCAAGAAAACATGTACTTATGCGTCACGCGTGCGGCCCATCAATTTCCAACCACGTGGGCTTAAGATGTCTTTGAACACCAAGAAACCATCCTTGTGGCACGCACCAATCACTAAGAAAATATGTTATTAGAAGTACGAATTATTGTATAAAAAGATTATCACTCATGGAAATATCAATTGGCCAAATTCAATAAACACCATTATTTAAGTCGTATTTACGTTTATTAAATAGAATAAAAAAAAATTAAAAGTGATAGATTCAAATCTATAAAGATATTTTCCAATGAAAGTAAAAAGATTAAGATATACATCAATTTTCCATATATATAGAAAAGTTAAAAACCACAAAAATTTCCAAATATACATGAGACGATGTCACAAATTAATAATCATTATTATTTATATATCATTGACTTATAATTTATTTAAAATTAAAAAATAATAGATATAAGCCTTGAGATAATTGATTGAGAAATATGTAAATAATAAGTGATAAATACTGCTTAAAATAATGCCCCAACATCCGCTCCAAATCAGCCGACGAGTCTGTGTTCTTGAAAATTAAAAAAATCAAATTACTCGGGAAAGAGTGTTAGTTGGCGTCAGCCGCTCCATCCCTAACGAGCCTCCAGTAAACTTTATTGTTGTTGGATTGTATATAATTCACATAAGTATAAATTCATAGAAAAACTGCAGAAAACTTCTGAGAAAAACCTTCAAAAGAGAAAACCTGGCAATTTTATTTCAAGTCGCGCGTATATTTATGAATCCATGCGCGAATTCGATAACCATATATTTTCTTTTTTTTAATCTCACTTGTCTTTTTATACATTCATTTTTAGGTTTTTTGGCAGGAGCTATACCCAATCTCATCATAGCTTTGTCACACATGACCTGTACTATTATCTAGCATGCTACAAGTCATTTAATACTGCAGTAGCAGCACTAGAGTCGGTTGAATCAGCTTAAGATTCAACGGCAGGCAGGCTGGCTCGAATTCGATAACCATATATTTTCTTTTTTTTAATCTCACTTGTCTTTTTATACATTCATTTTTAGGTTTTTTGGCAGGAGCTATACCCAATCTCATCATAGCTTTGTCACACATGACCTGTACTATTATCTAGCATGCTACAAGTCATTTAATACTGCAGTAGCAGCACTAGAGTCGGTTGAATCAGCTTAAGATTCAACGGCAGGCAGGCTGGCTCGAATTCGATAACCATATATTTTCTTTTTTTTAATCTCACTTGTCTTTTTATACATTCATTTTTAGGTTTTTTGGCAGGAGCTATACCCAATCTCATCATAGCTTTGTCACACATGACCTGTACTATTATCTAGCATGCTACAAGTCATTTAATACTGCAGTAGCAGCACTAGAGTCGGTTGAATCAGCTTAAGATTCAACGGCAGGCAGGCTGGCTCGAATTCGATAACCATATATTTTCTTTTTTTTAATCTCACTTGTCTTTTTATACATTCATTTTTAGGTTTTTTGGCAGGAGCTATACCCAATCTCATCATAGCTTTGTCACACATGACCTGTACTATTATCTAGCATGCTACAAGTCATTTAATACTGCAGTAGCAGCACTAGAGTCGGTTGAATCAGCTTAAGATTCAACGGCAGGCAGGCTGGCTCCATGATTTTCAATATTGGATTGAAATTCTTCAAATAAGTCTGCGGATCGTCTTTTGATGTTGCTTTAAGATTTCGATGTCTTGGGCAGCTAATCTATGGACATGGTTGATTTGAAGAGTCCAAGCTTTTGTATACGTGGACAAGTTTTAAGTCTTTCGGTTCTTGTCTCCAGCGGCGTTGACGAGATTGGAATGCATCTTTAAACCTATATTTTCTCTCCATCCATTAGGAGGATCAATCGATAGGGATAATCATCAGGAACACAACTATTGTTATGAGTTAAATACAATTTTCCAACTGCACGCTCATACATTAGATTTTGATCCTGAGCCAATTGATTGTAGTGCCAAGTTTAGAATCCTAAGTTGGTTGAACTTATTTCATTGAAAGAGCCATGGAGAGACCTGGTTCAGCTCCCGTCGTTCATTGTAATGAGAGAGATTTGTTGAAGGAACCGCTTCTAGGTGAAAATGGTGAGGAAACACAGCTGCTTTTAACGTTCGGAGACGAACACAAATCTGGAATTGATCAGTTAGAGCCTTCGGATGATGTAAAATGCACTGCAGGGCTTGTATGGGAGGAAGTCAAAAAGCTGTGGTGGATAGCAGGACCTATGATTGGAGTGAATCTGTTGCAGTATTCCTTGCAGGTGATATCTGTTATGTTGGTGGGTCATGTGGGAGAGCTTGCATTGTCCAGTGCTGCTATTGCTACTTCTTTTGCAGGTGTTACCGGGTTTAGTGTGTTGGTATGATGACAAATCGTTGCTATTGTTATTTACTTTGCTATCATTCAGTGTTTTACAGTGTTAACATATGATTTATGAGGTTTATTTCATTAAAAACCCAGTATAGGGGAAGATTGACAAATCAATCAATTATCTAGTTTTATAGTTTTTGCTCTTCCCTGAATGTAAACTCACCAAGATAACGATGACCTTGTACCAACACATGATGTCTTTATTTGGGCCATCCTATTTCTCTTTATAAATTATGTGAAGTCTACTCAAGGTGGATTAAAATGCTGCAATTTCTACATATTTCTCTAAATACCTATTTGAATAAACGCTATTTGTCTTCATTTCATTTCAATTAGATCTTCTTGGTAAAGATTGATATTCCACTTGAATTAAATTGCTTATATATAATAAGTTTGCCCATGGGCATGTTGTGTGACAGGAAAGCAAACGGCTTTTACCTTATTCATTTGGTTTTAAATCTCACTAAGGTTTGTTGCTATGGAAGGCCATAGTCATGTCTGCTGGGTACTTGAAGGATCACTAATAAAATAGTAAAATACAGAACTTAAAGAACTTTTTTTTAAACTTAACCTTATTTTAGCAGCTTGCGTATGTGGTAAACCGCATAGAAGTGTTCATGAACCCATCTCAATTCACTTGCCAGTTTAAAGTGGCCCTTAATGTAGGTTTAACGTTGTAGTTGTTTCAAATACAAATTAATTAGGTTCAATATTTTGTTTGTAGAATGATATGTAAGTGAATGCACTTCAGTTTAGTTAGAAGTGAGAAATGGACCTTTCATGCTTTGAAAGTCCTGAACAGTAGACTGATTAGCTGTCCTTTTGTTACTCGTGTGCCTATGAACAGATGGGAATGGCAAGTGCATTAGAGACACTTTGTGGACAAGCCTATGGAGCCAAGCAATACCATTTGCTTGGGATTCAACTGCAGAGAGCAATTTTTGCTCTGATTTGTGTGAGCATACCACTTGCCATGATATGGGCATATATGGGACACATTCTTGCAGCCCTTGGGCAAGACCCTTTAATATCTTTTGAAGCAGGGAAATTTGCAAGATGGATGATTCCCAGTTTATTTGCTTATGCAATTCTTCAACCCCTTGTGAAATTTCTTCAATCACAGCGTATCGTCCTTCCAATGATGTTAAGCTCTGCAATAACTCTCGTTTTGCATGTACCCATCTGCTGGGTATTGGTTTTCAAAGTTGGATTAGGTAATAAAGGGGCTGCTTTGGCAAACAGCATTTCCAATTGGCTGAACGTAGCACTTCTGTCAGTTTATGTTACATTTTCCCCTGCATGCAAGAAGACATGGACATCCTTCTCAAGGGAAGCTTTATATGATATCAAGAGCTTTCTCAAGCTTGCTATTCCGTCTGCAGCGATGGTCTGGTATATGAATCCTTTCCCTTTGGCTGTAGAGAGTAGTTGAATTTGAAAAAATTAAGTGTTGCTTCAATCTTATTTTCCATTTTTGCTTATCCTACTACTTTTTGCCAGTACTTTTTGCCAGTGTTCCAGGGGGACGCAGGGACTATTTTATTTTTATAATTTTAGAGACGTCCCCACGTCCCCTCGAATATCCCTAAATTTGGGTGGTCTCCACCCGTCCCGAATGTGCGTGGCGTTTCCCCGGCGTCCCCCGTCCCGGAAACTTGGGGAACATTGCTTTTTGCGTTCAAATTTTTTAAATTATCTCTTCCATGGGAATCAATTTATGTATAAAACTCTACTTCATATTTTTAATCATGCTAGTATACTCTATTCCTAAGTCGATACTTTTATGATTGTCAACAGCTTGGAATACTGGTCTTTTGAAATGCTTATTCTCCTCTCCGGTTTGTTGCCCAAGCCACAACTTGAGATGTCAGTTCTCTCCATCTGGTATGTCATAGCTGACAAATTAATTATAGATAAAGCCAAATAATGACATCTTCTTTTCCACTGCCAATAGTCACTTTATTTTGTTCTGAGCTCGCTTTTGATTCTTTGCAGCCTTAATACTACTGCACTTGCATATATGATTCCCTTTGGCCTGGGTGCTGCTGTAAGGTTGGTATAACCGATTCCAAAGTCTCGCTAAAAGCAAATTCTCTAAGAATATTAAGTTGCTAGTCTTAAACTCTCTTCAAAATTTTCATTCTAACTTTTTGCATTGCAGTACACGAGTTTCTAATGAATTAGGAGCTGGACACCCACGTGCTGCACGGTTCTCAGTGAATGTCGCACTTTGGATGTCAGCCATGGAAGCCCTCCTGATAGGATCTGCTTTATTCTCTATTCGAAATGTCTTGGGGTATGCTTATAGCAACGAAGGAGAGGTAGTTGACTACGTTTCAAGCATGGTGCCGCTGCTTGCATGCACAACAGTTTTGGATGGCATCCAGGGTCTTCTGTCAGGTAGATAATCTTTCCCATAGATTTGATCAGATCTGGAAAAAGGTCTAGAATTATATATATAAACACACAGACTGTCTCTGAAAACACACGTACCTTCAGAGGTAATTTTTTTCTGAAACTTCAACACTTTCGCAGGTGTTGCAAGGGGATGTGGATGGCAAAAGTTGGGTGCCTATGCAAATCTTGGGGCATACTACGTGGTTGGCATTCCTATAGCTGTCACTTTGGCCTTTGTAATCCATGTTGGTGGCAGGGTCAGTCGTCCCTTCTCTCCCTGGTTTCGAGATTCTGAAATTTATCCTTCCAATGTATAATGTAAATGGTAACTTTAGTCTAATTCAAATTCGTTGATAGATAAGCAAAACCATGCTTCCTAGGAATGAGAGAATAAATGAAAGACTAGTTTGACAAGGTGATTGTTGTTATACTGACCACATTTCATTTACCATAGCCCATAGATATAATATGTTGATACATTTGATGGGATTTCATCTCTTCCCGTCTTTCCGAAAACATTTGCTCTTCATCATTGAAAGGGACCTCTGAAATGGATGCCTAGTAGCTCACCTACTATTGAGCGCTAATATGTTTGGATGCTCTGTTGTATTTTTCAATATTCTGGTGTAGATATACATTGAAATTGTTTGAAAATAGAAAGAAATCTAAAAGCTATGAGATGAAATTGCTACATTATCTTCTGATCCTCTGTAATAGCCACTGATACATTTTTCAGAGCTATAACCAATAACAGTGCTAAACTAAGACCAGAACTACCGACTACCAACACATAGATCCAGCATCATCATGATCTCAAAACATATAATACAGATAGCTATTTGAAGTAACAGTAGCAGACTCAACCATGTCATCAACGTTGAAGGGCCCATGGAATTGACACTCGAATGCTCCTATACAGAAACCAAATGAAAAAACCAACATGGATGGATGTTATACATCAAAAAAGTCATTCCAGTCTAAGAGTCTTAAAAGTGTTTAAATATAAAAACTCTGAGGGAGAATTTCCAAGTTTAAACTTTAAACATTCCGATTTTTATTTTCTTGATCACAACTCTGAGTTTCATTTCCAACTTCATATTCTGTGGTAAATATCTCGTCCAATGGGTTTTTTGCCTATGTCCCTAAGTCCCTTTGACAAGTGATGCAGCTCCTCAAGCTGCAGGGTCTTTGCAAACCGAAATAAAAAATCACTGCAGCAGAACTAACAGGAAAACAATAATTCTGGGGAGACACACACTTCAATACTCAGGAATATATTTTTTATTGAACAACTAGAATCTGATACATTCATTCAACCGCTTGGTTGCTTTAGAGGTTTTTCTTTTTGGTTATTTTCTATGTGAAGGGGTTTAGGTCAGAGTAAACAGGGTCCCTGTGGTTTAAGGGCAGGCTGCTGAGGCCTACGTTCCCATCTGCTGTGAGTGTCTAAGGACATCAAGTTGGCTAGAGGAAGCCATACCGAGAGTCAATATTGCTATAGTTATGTGTTTGCTTTTGCAGGTCAAATTGCAGCAAGTTAAAAATGGCGAAGGAGAAGCGGGTGAGCCAAGAAGAGAAAGAATGGATCAGGGCAGAGATACAAGCAATTAGGCAACTAATCAAAGAGCGTGAAGAAAGACTGCAGAGAAAAGCAGAGATCCGAGCCGTGAAAAGAAGAATATGGGCTTTGGACAAAGAAGAAAGAAATCAAACTGAAAAGAGGGAGATTTCAAAGGGGTCCTTGGTTGTGGAAGTGCTTTGCTACCCGAGAGAAGGTGAAGCACTTGAGGAAGATTGCATAAAAACTAAGAATGTGTGTGTTGTTCATAGCACGCAACAAGAGGCTAAGAGGATTGAACATGTAGAGAACTAAATGCATATAGATAAATGTGAGGAGAAGAAGGATGCTACAAATTACATCGCCGTAAAAAGTGAGGAGAGAGAAGAGAATATTTACCTTCTGGTGGAGATAGTTGTAGCAGACAGAGAAACTGTTAACAAAGATTACAATGTTGTTGGAGAATACATTGTTGTTGAAGAAGAATATAGGGCTGCTAAGCACATGAGAGTAAAAGAAGAGCAACAAATTCTTCCATTGGTGGAAAAACAAATGGCTGGGCAACTTGTGAAAATGTGGCTGAATTTGAAGATAGGCCATCAGATTTAGATGTTGGGAAGAAAAGATGTTACTTTGAATTCACAGTAAGTGCATTTGTTGACACTCAAGGAGATGAAAATTTGACTCCAGGAGTGGATAACCAGATCCAAATGTCGATTGGTGGAAAGAAGCATGAAGGAGAGCATATGGAAGAATCGCAAAATGTTTATGAGGAGAGGACTAATGACAATTTGAAAAATGAATTTATGTCAAGAAATTTTCAAGCCTCTTTTCAGTGTTCAGAAGGCCTCAGTCCCTAAAGGGATATATTAATCTGACTGAACCAACTAACAGGTTGGTGAATGTCTAGTGGAAGATCTTTATTTGTATGGCAAAAAAGGAATCTGCAATGGCACAAAGGTGAATTAAAGAGGAGAATTCATTATGGAGAAAGATGGTTTAAACCAATGTTTGTTGGTGCAGCTGAGTACATGCACACATGATTATATATGGAAGCTAATTGCTAACATAACGAAAACATGGTGGTTGTTGTTTAGGCTGCTGTTGTATAGAGTTTTGGGGCAATATTTTGATCGATGGAGAAAGTTAAGGAAAACATAATTCAAGGCTATGAACCAGGAGGTTCATAATTCTTTGACGAGGGGAGGATGATGTAGAGCACCTTTGAATAATGGGCCTCTCCAATGTCTCTCCAATGTCTTGTAACATACTTCTACATGTCTCACATGTTAGAGTTTTAATGGTTATACAAGATCTAAAAACATTTAGCATCATAACATCATAACCATATGCAATAGGATCACTGAAAGATAGACAAGCACAACAGAAAAGAGACGCAAAGACGTTATCCTAGAAAAACCCTCTCTTGGGAAAAACCCAACAACTTCTTCAGTATAGATTCGTCAATTAGTACAATGTCAAAGAAAGATAGAAAGACCAAAAGATAAGATAACTTCCGCAACTTCTTCTTCTTCTCTTCCCCAACGAATTTGTCTTTCTCTCTCTTGGAGCGAACTTGTTTGAGCTTGTAGTATTGAATTTTTAGCATTAGCATAAACTTAAAAAATTTGCAGATCCACTTAAACAAATCAGCAGTGCAGTATAAACACATTCATCACATCAACACACATGGACACAAGATTTTTCACTGGGGAAACCTTCAAAGGACAAAACCCCCAAAAGCATTAATAGCTCATCTCGTAAATGAGATGACTCAAAAAATTCTTCAAAAAAAGTTCCTCAAATCTAGATCTGGATTTTAACCACAGTTTACAGTAAAAATTATCAGTAAAAACCAGACTGATAATTTAGGCCACAAATCCACAAAATTTTAGATTTATAAAAATGATAAATACTGCTAAAAAAAATAGTCTGTCAGAAATAATCAAATCTGCCTGAAGTACAAGACAGGATGCCCAAAAGAATTTACAGACTGCCCATAAATCTTTTTACCTGCTTGATTACCTTTCTTCTCTGCCCAGATTTGACGATCCCTTGTGCTGCCCCTGCCCACTGGTCTGATAGTTGCCCGATAGCTTTTGGGCAGTCCTATTACTGCCCGAAAGGGCTGGCAGAATAGGCCTATGGCCTATGGGACTGTCTTGAGGGTCTGTGGAAGATCCGGCAACCCTCACGGGCTTGCCCATGAGTTGCCCGAGGGTGCCAAGAAGGCCCTAGCCCTCATGGGTATGCTTGCTACAGGTTGCCCGGAGGTGCTAGTGGCTGCCTGTGAAAAAGAATGGACATCCCGTTAGAGAGGAGAGGATGCCCTGTTAAATAAAACCAGTTGCCCGAAAAAGCTTGAAGACAGTCCAGTATCTAAAGATGGTTGACTTGGTTTAGATCTGGAAATTGAGCTGCCAAAAAAAATGCTGATAAAAACCCTAGCTGAGGGTTTGCTGAAGATGCCCTAGCTGAGGCAAGAAATCTTCTTCAAAAATATAGCAGCTCCACTTGTGAGAGAAAACTTGTTGTATAATGAGAAGACTTGATCTTCTTTTATAGCCTTCATTCACCTGTAAGTGGACAAGATTAGGAAAGATAAAAATAATAATATTTTTAATCTTTTCCTAATTTCACTTTCACTTTTACCAAAAAAGGTCCTTTTATTTTTTTCTTTGACTTTTATAAGAAGTCCTTATTTATTTTGACTTTCACTTGTGGTCATTTTCCTGTGGTCAACAAGTCTTTATTTATTTTGACTTTTGACTGCCTTTTTTCCAAGTGCCCCTGTGGTCCTTTTTTATTTCAAAAGTACATTATCTCACACACTGTGTGACACCTAGATCTGGTACTAGGGTAACTTAACCAAGGGTAGCTAATCCTTGGAGAAGCACACCAAGCCCATAAATCAAGGGTCAAAGTGCCACATACATGTCTAGACCCAGTCTAGGGCTTACATTGTCTTCATTCTCCAAGAGAATGGCTACTCAGAACTAAGCTGAGTCTACTAGTCCTAGACTGGTCTACTTCGTGGTCCCGGACCAGATGTCTACTCAAGACAAAGTTGAGTCTACCCAGGGCAGAGCTGGGTCTATATCATGGTCCCAGACCAGATATCTACCATTCAACAGAATGGTCACTCAACACTAGGTTGATTCTTCATCGTGGTCCCGGACTAGGTGGTCCCGTTCTCCTAAGAGAAGGGCTCTCGATGCTGTTCAGAAAAATAAACACTCCCTCTCAGCGAGAGAGGCATTCTCTGCCATACCAAGCTTGTCACGAAAGTACATGAACTTTGATGTTGTCAGAGGTTTGGTCAAGATATCTGCAATCTATTCATCTGTACGAATGTACTGCAACTTCAGAGCACCTCTCTGAGGTCTCCATCGGACCTCTGAAGATGCTCTAGGGTCCACCACAACGTACAGGAAGTACCTCCTACAGTGAGGGGAATCCCATGAGTTGCTTATTCTGAACGGCCTCCCTTGCTTCCTGAAATCTCACTCCTTCACGTGCTGGCCTTATGGGGGAGGGGCTAGTGTGGTGGACTACACTTTGGCCATCCAGAACCTACTCCCCTTCATTCGAGATTTCTTCGTCTCATCCATCCCACTAGCCGACCACGCACTTCTTTCTCTCTCCCTCCAAGTGGACAACCCCCCTCCAGCCTCGCTCTCCCCTAACAACCACCCCCCACCACCTCAAATCACCTTTCATTTCGACGAAGGCGATCCTGACATCTTCCTATCAGACCTTCGTCGGATTCTTCCTCCTGAAGACCTTTTCTCCTCGATCAACTCAACTACTACCAAGTACCAATGTCTCTCGTCTGCAATCTGTCAAGCAACACTTAACTCCTTCCCCCACTCCACCCGTACTTCCTCTACCACTCATAAATCAGGCTCCTACCCCATGAACAAGTGGTACGACGAGGATTGCAAAATACTTCATTGAGAACTTCGTCATGCCTTCCTCCACTCTCGCCCGACCTACCCTGACATCCAAAGATCTTACCGTCGTCTCCTTCATCGCAAGAAACGACACTATGTCTCTCAGAGAAGACGAGAACTCTCAGCCCTCCTTACCCGCTCCCCCAAACAACTTTGGCGTACCATTCTCTCCCGACGCTCTCCTCTGTCACCCGATCTGGACCCTACTTCCATGTTCACCCACACCTCCAAGCTTTATGATACTCCCAGCTAGGCTGATATTTATATTGCCTCCCCCCCTCCTCATGCGACCTCTTCACCAACAATGATGTTACAGAAGCCATCCAGGCGATGAGCAACAACAAATCAGCTGACAAGGAAGGCCACCAAGCAAAGTTCTTCAAACATGGTCTCCGGGTTCTGGTCAGCTACTTGGCTGATCTCTTCAACCATGTGGTGCAGGAAGGATTTCCACCAGTCTGGTCCCATCGCATCATTCATCCGATCCACAAGTCAGGAGCCACCTCTGACCCTAACAACTACAGAACGATCATGGTAGGTCACACATTCTCAAAACTTTATGCCACCGTCCTCCATATGAAGCTTTCCAATGATCTTGAACAGAGAACTCTTAGAGCTTGTGGCCAGGAAGGATTCAAACCAGCACATCAGACCATCGACCACATTTTTACTCTTCGAGCCGTGATTGAGGAGGCGCGACACTGCTCCTCGAAAGTCTACTGCTGCTTTGTAGATTTTTGAAAAGCTTAAGACTCAGTTTCGAGAGAGGATCTTTTGCAACGACTCAGAGATATTGGCATCTCAACGATCCTATTGACGGCTATTATGCTTCTTTACGAGTCTGTTCGGGGCCGCCTCCGCACAGCTCGAGGATTGTTCGAGTTCATTCGCAGCACCATTGGGGTGAAACAAGGTTGTCCGCTCTCCCCCACCCTGTTTGGAATCTACATTGACGAGTTGGAGACCTTCCTCCATGAACATACCCAAGAGACATATGGATGCCTTCTCCACCAGGTCTTGATCTCCATCTTGCTTTTCGCTGATGACATTGTACTCCTATCTTCCTCCCTGGAAGGTCTGCAAAGACAGCTTGATGCCCTAGCCCTGTTCTGTGAACTCCGGAAGTTGACTGTGAATCTGAGCAAAACTAAGGTTATGATCTTCAATGGGGTGAAGAAAACCTCGGATTTTCGCTTCTTATTCAAAGGAGAGGAGGTCGAGATCACCGGTACTTACACTTATTTGGGAGTGTTGTTCCCTGGCCCTCGCTTTAGTCTATGACCAGCTCTCCAGCCTCGAATCAACAAGGGGTACGGGTCCCTAGCCCTTCTTGAGCGACAATGTTTTTGTCACCACTTCCAGGCTATCTCATCCAAGAAGGATCTGCTAAACACCTTGATCCGTCCCACCGTCCTTTATGGATTAGAGATCTGGGGGCCTTCCTTACTCTAGTCTGATTGGGCATCGGCCGAAAGGGTCCAAACCCTCCTTCTCTGACGTATCATCAGATGTAAACAGACTGTACCACAACACATCATCCTCGCTGAGTTTGAAGCACAACCCTTCTGCCTCGAGACAGTCTTCAGACTGGTTTCCTTCCTACATCGGATCTGAGGGTTAGCCGATTCAACAAAAGGTCGGGATAGGTACCCTTTTCTAGCTTATTTCTCTGCTCAGACTATAGCCAGCGCTTCCCACCTTGGCAGGACCAAATGTTGGCTCGCAGGGGTCTCGAGTCTTCTTGCTTCAATAGGGATCCAGCTAGATCGTCTTCCCCCGTTCCAGTGCTCTCTGGATGCCCCTGGGCACCTTCTGCCAACCAGACAAGAGTTAAACAAGATCATCAGAGACGACATCTACAATCAGTTCGTTCAGGTTACTTGGATTAATCCTCCGGGAGGATTGCGCCCAAAAATGGCATTTATGTTGAGCACTTCCTGGAGATCAAAGACGGGCTCATTGCCCGACCCTAGTATACGTTCTGCCATTGGATGCACGCCCTCCGGATCCCTCTCGGACAGTTCAGAGTAGGCTCTCATAGACTCCGAGTTGAGTCAGAACATCATATTGATTGATCAGAGAGGATCTGCCAACTGTGTCACCTTCAGGAAGTGGAAACCGAGTCACATTTTATCTTTAGATGTCCTATCTACTATGAGATCAGAGGACGCTTCTATTGTCTGTTCAGGGGCCTCCAAACTTTATCCGCTTTCTTCATGTACACCGATCAGAGATGTCTAGCTCTCTATGAACATGAGGCCCTCAGATTTCGAGCGTAGCTCCTCCAACCTCCCACCAGACCAGACACCACACAACAGATCACGACATTCTTCAACAGCCTACCATCTTCTGGAGGCACCAAGAGATCTAGTGACCTTGACATCAACCCAGCTCCTAGATCAGTAAGGGTTGGAGGTTCCCGACCCACGAGACCTCAGCAGCAGCTCCGTACCAGACCCCCCTCCTTGAGAGGCGCTCAGGACCCTACAGACCCCCCAGCATCGTTCCAGAGGGCGCCCCACGCTTACCAGTTTCGAATCAGGACAGCAGACACTTATGCAGTTCCCACAGTTTTCCTCGTTCAGCCTAGACCCTCCTGGATTACTTTGGCTCCTGGATCTTGCCCACCCGAGCTCCTGTGCACTTGAGTAGGGTTACAGGGTTGGAACTGGAGCAAGTGCTCACCCAAGCTACAGACTAGACCACCTTACACATCTTTACTTCTCTCTTCTTTCTTCGTTCTATTTTACTTGTATTGCCTATATTATATTTTCTTCACGGGAGATCGGTTGATCCCTCGCATGCATAATACATCATTGTAACTGACAGTCCTGTTGACCTATTTGTGGTCATTAGTGGACATTAATAAAATTATCTTATCTTATTTGCACTAGGTCTCTGAAGAAATGATATCTCATTTCAATGTTTTTCGATCTATCATGAAACACTGGATTCTCTGAAAAATTTATGCAACTCTGATTATCTCAATGGATGATCGTTGAGTCAAGCTTTCCCTCGAACAGATCAGATAACAACTTTCTGAGCCAAAATGCTTCCTTGCAGGCATCGCTTGCAGCAATATACTCTGCCTTAGCTGTACTCTGAGCTATGGAATCCTGCTTCTTGCTGGACCAAGAGATCATTGCTGATCCCATACTGAGGCAATAACTAGAGGTACTTTTTCGGTCAACTGCACTGCCAGCCCAATCTGAATCTGAATATCCAGATAACAATACTCCACTGCTGGAAGTATACCTGAGCCCATAAGTAATAGTACCTCACACATACCTGAGTATATGTTTAGTAGCTACCAAGTGTATGTGCTTCGGATTTGACATGAATTGATTCAGTGCATTCACTATGTAACAGATTTCTGGTCTCGTATGCACGAGATACATCAGGGAACCAATGAGCTGTCTGTATAGAGTAGAGTCCACACTCTGTGAACTAGAGGCTGAATCCCGCAACTTTGTCAAGTTGGTAGTCATTGTACGCTCATGGACTTGTAGTCCTGCATCCCAAATCTCTACAAGATATCTACTGCATACTTTCCTTGCGTCAGGAAGATCTCACCTGGCTTTTGCCAGGCTTCTAAGCCAAGGAATTAATGCATCAATCCGAGATCTTTCATCTCAAATTCAGAGGTAAGCTCCCTCTTACACTGGTCTATCAACTGTTCATCACCTGTAAGAAACAAGTCATCTACATATAGAACAAGTATCAAGACATGATTATGAACAACTTTAAAGTACAAGTTAGAATCAGTTGTACTTTTGGAAAACCCCAAACTATGGAGAAATCCATCCATCTTGGCATACCACACTATCAGAGTCTGTTTTAGCCCATACAAGGCTTTCTTCAGTTTACATACATGGGTCTTCTTCCCATGAGTAACAAAGCCTTTAGGTTGTTCAATATAAACTTCTTCCTCAATCTTACCATTGAGAAAGGCTGTCTTTACATCAATTTGATGTAACTTCCATCCAAAAACTACAGTAAGTGAAATGATGGTTCTGATGGTAGTGTACTTGGCAACAGGAGCAAATGTCTCGTCATAGTCAATGCATTCTTTCTGAGTGAAGCCACGAGCTACGAATCTAGCTTTATACTTCTCCACACTGCCATCTGCAGCATGCTTGATCTTATAAATCCATCTGGAAGTCACTACTGACTTTCCTGCAGGCTTGGGAACAACTTCCCAAACATCATTCTTCATGATTGACTTATACTCTTCAATCATGGCATCAACCCATACCTGTTTACTTGCTGCATCTTCGTATGATGACGGTTTTGAACTGATAAGCTAACTCATAAGATCGGAGTACTTCTGTGGTCTTATGCTTTCTCTGAAAGTCCCTGGAGGAGCTTTATGCTACTTGGCTTCTTGTACCTTCTCTCGGTACCATGCAGGTCTCCTTTTGGAAGGAGGAACTTCAAGTAGTTCTTCTAGTGGACTTTCAATGTTCTCAGGAACATCTGGAATTTGATCATCAAATTCCTCTTCCTCCCTCTGAATTTCTGAATTTGGAAACTCAAGTGGAGCAACTGTATCTTCTGATAAAAGCTCTAGTGTTTTACAAAACACAGCTTCCTCATGGAAGATCACATCTTTGCTGACCTCAATGTGCCTATGTCCAGGTATATATACTCGATAAGCCTTCGAGCAATCACTGTACCCAACAAAGATACATTTCTTACCAGAGGGTTCTAGCTTAGCCCTCTTTTCTTTTGGCACATGAACACACACAGGAGTACCGAATATCCTCACGTGATCAACTGCAGGTTTCTTCTTGGTGAAGACTTCTTCAGGAGTCTTCTCACCCAAGATAGCATGTGGGCTTCTGTTCTGAATGTATACTGCAGTTCTGGTAGCTTCATGCCATAAGGACAAAGGAAGATCTAGATCAGTGATCATGGCTTTCGCAACCTCATAGATCGTTCTATTCTTCCTTTATGCAACCCCATTCTGCTGGGGGTTGTAAGGCACCGTCAACTCTTTCTTGATTCTTGCTTCTCGACAAAAATCATCAAACTCATTAGATTCATACTGACCTTCGTTATCTGATCTCAAGATACGGATGTGCCTGTCAGTTTGATTTTCAATTAGTGTCTTGAACTCTTTGAACCTGTCAAAGGTTTCACTCTTGGCCTTGAGGAAGTAAATCCAAGACTTCTGAGAGTAGTCATCAATAAACAAGACATAATATAAAAACCCACTCAAGGAGGGTGAAGACATGGGCCCACAAATGTCAGAATGAATCAAATCCAAAATGCCTTTAGATCTATTCTTGCTTCTGGAAAAGGATTTCTTAGTGTTCTTACCTAGAGCACATCCTTTACAGATTCCTTCATGTTTTGGAGAAACTTCTGGCATACCTGTCACCATCTTCTACAATCCTGGGAGAGATGTGTAGTGAAGGTGTCCAACCTTCTATACCAAAGTTCACAAGGATCAACTGTGTGATGTACCAAAGCATGGATGGAAACTTTGGAGGCCTTGTAAAGGTCTCCCTCTCGAACCCCAATCTGTACTGCAGAGTTTAGATCTGTGTCTTTTGCCCGTAAAAAGACCTTCTTATCCATGAAGAGAACTCTATGGCCCTTGTCTTCTAAACCA
The DNA here is from genome assembly GCA_001517045.1 of Pseudotsuga menziesii. Taxonomy (NCBI): domain Eukaryota; kingdom Viridiplantae; phylum Streptophyta; class Pinopsida; order Pinales; family Pinaceae; genus Pseudotsuga; species Pseudotsuga menziesii. Next base: position 256,924 of record LPNX010895796.1, on the reverse strand, counting down.
ACAACAGATAAAAGATTCTTCTTTAAACCAGGAACATAAAGAATATCATCAATATGAAGAACCGTACCTGAGTCAATTTGAAGTGTAGTTGAGCCAACTCCTTCAATCTTGTAGGTGGAGTCATCTCCAAGTTCTACCTGAGTGGTGAACTTCTTTCTGTAACTGGTAAGGGTACCACGGTTACCTATCATGTGCCTGGAGGCACCACTATCCACCAACCAAGAAGTGGAGCAAGCTGAGAAAGAACCAGTTAAAGCAGAAATCAAATAATACTCTCTTTTAGGCTCATCATTTTTATTAACCTTGGTTTTCTTCTTCTTCTTTGGTTCTTCATCTTCTTCTTCCTCTGCTTCTGCAGCAGATGCCTGAAACCTTGTCTTGGGTTTCTTCTTGTTCTGCCTGCAGTCTCTAGCATAATGTCCAACCTTGTAACAAGTATAACATTCAATCTTGGACATGTCCGAAAACTTACCCTAAGATTTCTTACCCTTCTTTTGCCGAGGAAAAGGTTTCTTGAACCTTTTGGTCTTTGCTGCAAGTGCAAGGTTATCCTGCTTGATTACCTTATCAGTGTTCCTTGCTTCTTCTTGTATGCAATCATGCCAAAGCCTTTCAAAGGTTGGTTGATTTTCTCGTCCACAGACAGATGCCATGAAGGTTTCCCAAGAGCTTGGGAGACCATCAACCACTGTTTGTACAAGATCATCATCATCAATAGTAACACCAATAGCAAGGAGTTGATCTCTTACCTGTTTGATCTTGGTGAAGAAGGAACCAACGCTTTCATCTTTGTTCAGCTTCAAAGTTCATAGCCTCTTCTTCAAGACTCTCTTTTGACTAGGAGCCTTCTTTTCATAGAGATTTATCAAAGTATCATAACATTCTTTAGCAATCTTCAAGGATGCGATGTTAGGCATCAATTCTTCTCTGATAGAATCATAAATGACTCTTTTGCCCTTACCTTGCTTCCTCTTGTAGGCAAGCCTACCAACATTTGTAGTTGGCTCTTTTGTGACATTAAGAACAATGTCATCCAAGTCATTTTTCATCAAGAATGGCTGTCAACCTGGCTTTCCAAGAGTTGAAGTTTGTTGAACCATAGAGCTTCTCTTCTGGTTTGAAACCAATGGTAGCCATCTCTTTCACTTAATCCAATGTTAGATCTGCAAGTCTTATTCCAAGATCTAGTGAAAAAACAACAGCAGTGTCCCTTTACTGTGTTTTCACATGTTAAGCTTTGATACCATGTTGAATTTTTAGCATTAGCATAAACTTAAAAATTTTGTAGATCTACTTAAACAAATCAACAGTGCAGTATAAACACATTCATCACATCAGCACACATGTACGCAAGATTTTTCACTCGGGAAACCTTCAAAGGACAAAACCCCCAAAAGCATTAATAGCTCATCTTGTAAATGAGATGACTCAGAAAATACTTCAAAAAAGTTCCTCAAATCCAGATCTGAATTTTAACCACAGTTTATAGTAAAAATTATTAGTAAAAACTAGACTGATAATTTAGGCCACAGATACACAAAATTCCAGATCTATAAAAATGATAAATATTGCTAAAAAACAGTTTGTCAGAAATAATCAAATCTGCCCGAAGTACAAGACAGGTTGCCCAGAAGAATTTACAGACTGCCCAGAAATCTTTTTACCTGCCCAATTACCTTTCTTCTCTGCCCAGATCTGACGGTCCCTTGTGCTGCCCCTGCCCAGTGGTCTGATAGCTGCCTGACAGCTTTTGGGTAGTCCTATTACTGCCCAAAAGGGCTGTTAGAATAGGCCCGTGGCCTATGGGACTGTCCCGAGGGTCTGTGGAAGATCCGGCAGCCCTCACGGGCTTGCCCACGAGTTGCCCAAGGGTGACAAGAAGGCCCTAGCCCTCATGGGTATGCCTGCTACAGGCTGCCCAAAGGTGCTAGTGGCTGCCCGTGAAAAGGAATGGACAACCCGTTCGAGAGGAGAGGATGCCATGTCAAATAAAACCATTTGCCCAAAAAAGCTTGAAGAGAGTCCTAGATCTGAAGATGGATGACTTGGTTTAGATCTGGAAATTGAGCTCCCAAAAAATAATGCTGATAAAAACCCTAGCTGAGGGTTTGCTGAAGATGCCCTAGTTGAGGCAAGAAATCTTCTTCAAAAATATAGCAGCTCCACCTGTGAGAGAAAAACTTGTTGTATATTGAGAAGACTTGATCTTCTTTTATAGCCTTCATTCACCTGTAAGTGGACAAGATTAGGAAAGATAAAAATAATAATATTTTTAATCTTTTCCTAATTTCACTTTCACTTTTACCAAAAAAGGTCCTTTTATTTTTTTCTTTGACTTTTATAAGAAGTCCTTATTTATTTTGACTTTCACTTGTGGTCATTTTCCTGTGGTCAACAAGTCTTTATTTATTTTGACTTTTGACTTTGGCCTTTTTTCCAAGTGCCCCTGTGGTCCTTTTTTATTTCAAAAGTACATCATCATAAACCAAGAGAGTTATTAATTCATTTATCTCACACACTGTGTGACACCTAGATCTGGTACTAGGGTAACTTAACCAAGGGTAGCTAATCCTTGGAGAAGCACACCAAGCCCATAGATCAAGGGTCAAAGTGCCACACACATGCCCAGACCCAGTCTAGGGCTTACAGTGTCTTCATTCTCCAAGAGAATGGCTACTCAGAATTAAGCTGAGTCTACTAGTCCCAAACTGGTCTACATCGTGGTCCCGGACCAAATGCCTACTCAACGCAAGGTTGAGTCTACCCAGGGCAGCGCTGGGTCTATATCATGGTCCTAGACCAGATATCTACCATTCAACAAAATGGTCACTCAACACTGGGTTGAATCTTCACCGTGGTCCCAGACCAGGTGGTCCCATTCTCCTAAGAGAAGGGTTCTCGATGTTGCTCAGAAAAATCAACATGTAGTGTGTCCAAATGAGGGAGGGCACCTCCATATTTATACTCTTCATGTGGGTGACCTAAAACCCCCAAAGGGCTGACTTCTTATCCTTACTGGGCCGACTTCTCCTAGGGAGACTCAAAAATACATTTTACACTTATTATTTTGGGGACTATTGCCTTGACTTACAACGAAGGTTTTATCGTGATATTCTTACATGACCAAGTATAATAATAACATCTCCGAATGGAGGAAAAACATTTCCGAAGGAGGTACAATAACAATATAATAATAATAAAATAATAATACAACAAAATGAAAAACATCTTCAGAAGTTACATTTGCACCAACATCACAATGCCATCTTGTCGTTCAAAAATTTCAGGGGTTTGCTGCTTCTAAATTTAGTAATAATATTACTACGTTGGTTTTGTTTCTGGGAGAGGGAGCATGTCGCAATATTTTTGGGGGGAATTAGAGTAGTCCAAAGAAATAAAAAGATGGATCTAGGCTGAGAGTATATTTTTTTTATGTTTGATTTTCTGTTTGAGTTGATTAATTTTAGTGGAGGACAAGGGGTTGTGTCCCCTGTGTTACCAACTATTTTGTAAAATAGTTGAACCTTCCGTTGAGTTGCCAAGTGATGAAGATTACCCATGTTCATATCCAGAGCAACAGAAGTTCAGAATGTTTTGTCTAGCCAATTTTGTCTAGTCATTTTTATTTTTATGCTGAAATGACCATGCCCCATGGGGTTTTTGTAATAAAGTGTGCTAGTAGGGGTTTTAAGTGGCTCGGTCCCCTAAGACGTAGATTTCAACTAAGGTATTCTTGGGAGTTTTTTCCCTTGTCGATTATGCTTTGCCTATAGCCGAGTATAATGGATGAGTTTTATTCTCACTCCCTCCAAAGCTGGAATGCCCAATTTTGAAATTTGGGCCTTGGGGGGTTATTAGAGTCCAACTAGTAAATATGAACCTACTAGACACTGTTGGTATGTTTTATGGTCATTTCCTAAGCCCCGGGATGCTTTAAAAGATTGTCCGATTTTTTTTTTACCGTCGGCGTTGAATTTTTTATTTTTTGACAATAAGAATTAATTAAAATTTTCAATTAATTAAACCATTTTTACTATGGTTTAATTGAAAATTTTCAATTTATAATAATTAAGTGGTCCAAGTGGTGTTTTTGGCAAATAAACACTTATTTTCTAAGCCAAAACACTCATTTAACCTCTCGACACACTTAGCCTAAGTTTTAGACTATTATTTGGCCTTGTAATTAATATTTTCTCAAAAAATCCAAAAAATGAGAAATATTAATTAAAATAATAAAAAATATTAAAATGGAGAAAATCAAAATATCTCCAAAAAAACCAAATTGAATAAAGTAAAGGGCTAATTAGCTCGACAAAAAGCATTTGGGATGATTCCAATCAAGTCTGGACTGATTTGAGTCAGTATCGAAGTGCTACAATGAACTTCACCTTGGGATTTGTGCCCCTCTCCATGCATGGACGTTTTTCCTTCTTTGGCACGTTTCTATTGGATTGGTGATAAGATCGAGGGGGATTGAGGCCACCTCACCCCCCCTCATTACTCCAACTCAGTTGCATCTCAGTTAGTGATCAGTTCAACTCAGAATCAATCGCTGAAGCTTCAGTTAGTGAGGGTTGCACCCCCTTAATCTTTTCTTGATCAATGCGCTAGGGTTTTAAGCCCTATCTTTCTCCCTTTTTGTATAAATAAGGGTCTCTTGTTCTCATTTGCAGATGGAGAAATTGCAAGAGAACTCTGCCAAGATTGTAACCGACATTTGGTAAATGGAATAAAGTGACTTTGGAGGTCTATGTGTGGGCTTTTTGTATGTGGTTTTCATCTTGCGAGGTGATATTGTTCTCACCCTTCTCTTTATTTTAGTAAATGTTTGATCAATGTTAGCTCGTGAAGGCTATGAATCTAGCATGGTAGGGTAGTCATTTAAAGTCTTAATTTGATTATCTATGCAATTTTCATTATATATTTGAAGTGGGAAGGAAGTAGTCAGTTATACCATTGCCTTTCAATATTTATTTTGATTATTACATCCTAGCATTTGATCACTTTTACTTGTATTGAGTTGTTTTGTTTTCAGGAATCACCAGGGGAGGAGAGGTTGAAGTTCAACCGGTTTCTCATCAAGAGCTCTTAACTTCATACTTTCACCATGCAGGTTCTTCAGAGTGCTTAATCCGGCTTTAAAACATACGGCTAAAAATGGGCTCTTTTATACCTCTCTTAATCAAATTAAAAAAATCTTTTCCTTGGTTATAAGATCCACACATCCTTATTCTTCTTCTCTCTCTTTCTCCTCTTTATCCATCTCTTCTTTCCTCTTTTCAGTTTGCTTGCCCTCACTCTTTTGCCTTTTTGCTCCTCTTTTTCCCTCTTTGTTTTACCTCTTTTCACCCTGTTTTTCCTTGCTTTTTTGTTCTCTTTTTCTCCACTCTTTTTTTGGAGTAATCAATGCAGAAGTTATGGCGGTGGTTGGATTTGCTAGATGGCATGGTACGCCAAGGAGGTTGCAAGTGAAGCATTGAATGCTCATAACTGAAGAAGGGAAGCGCCCGGAGGCTTCTCGAAGAAGATTGACCAAGAATTTGAGGAAGAAAGAAGATTATAAATACAAATCGAGGCAGGGAGAAGGGTTGGTTGTTGTTGCTCCAAGCGGTTAATCCTGTTAACTTTAAAGAACGATCAACTAAGATATTGACTGAAAGTCTGAAACTGAGCATTGACTTTGCTTTTAAATCATAACTTTGTAAATTTCATTCATGCATTAATAGAAGGACATTATCGGTGTCATAATTAAATTTGAGTGTGCTTGTGGGTGCATACTTTTGTTTCTGTTTTTGTGCTTTTGTTTGTGACCCGATTCAAGGGAATTTCTTACCATCAAATCCTTTCAAGGCTAGGGCCTTACAATATCATAGAGGCAGATGAGCTTGTTCAGGATGGCGTTATCCATGCAAATGAGAAGATGGACATAATAGAACAAAAAACAATTGAAGAAATTGTAACCATGATGAAACTTGCAGCCTTCAAGGTTGTATTCCTGGAAGAAGAGGAAGAGAAACACTGTAGATTGGTGTTTGTAAATAATAGTGTGAGAAATTAGATGGACATCTTGTGTTTTCAATAGATCAATGATTTGGCTAAAAACTTTCTTATGGATCATCCTCTACAAATAGATTTTCATTTAGCCAATGCAAAAGAAGAGTTGCTAAGCACAAGAGAGAGGTTGAAGAGAACATGAGAGGAGTGTGCGATGTTGAATATTAATCTATCTCACTCCATGAGATAGGTTGCAACAAAGAAGTGATTTAAGAGCCAACAAAAGAATACTTTGAGTAGTAGAGTATATAGTTGATCATGGCTCAAGGTTTGGAGTATGAAAAAGAAGAGAAAGAAGAAGAAATTTCTACTATATGCATACTATGTTCGCATGAACATAAGAGAGCAACTTCAAATATTGTCGGTGGCATGCAGCCTCAACTCGAGGTTGTTCTTTTCAATTACCTAGGCAATTTGATGCAAGAGCACCATGTCATCCATTTGGAGATGCCACACACGCTAGCTATCCATGGCAATTTTTTGTTGAGCCCTTGACTTTTCCCAATGCAAGTTAGAGGAGCTAACAAAACGTGGTGGAGAAGAATGACGTATTATATACTTTATCCAAAATGGCTTGGAAAGTTCCATTTTCATCGTAATCTGATTGAGCAAAAATTCCATAAGAGGCATAGTTTTAGGTGGTTTTAGGATTTTCCAAGGTTTTGGGTTGCTTCAAAAACCCTCAAAACCTTTAGGGATGTGGAGGAACTATGCCTTCGGATTTTTCACTTGTAGAACTATGTTAGGCATAGAAATTTCTACTAGATTTCTTGCCTGGAGCTTCATGGGAAAAGGGGCCATTTTGGATCATTTTTATCCTATGCTTAGACAAATGGGCTACCAATTGTGTTAGAGTTGGAAGTGGCTCATTGTAAGATCACTCCATGATCAACAATATCCACATTCATGAGTTTTGACAAGGTAGATAGGATAGGATGAAGGTCATGATTTATGGATACACTAAATATGAAAAGGGTCCCCAAGTCCCATAACCCAACAACAATGTCGTGTAGAAGGAAATGACAATACCCACAATAAATATTTTATGGCATCGTAATAATGTGGTGGGGTTATTGAGGAAATTAAATGCTATGAAAGAAAAGAGAGGGAGCATGAAGGTTAGAGTATTCTCACTCCATTCATTCGCTAAGGGATAGGAAGGAAGAAGAGAACTCTTGTGAAGGAAATAACAACGAAGAATGGGACATAGAGAGAAGCTCTTGTCACCGAGGAAAGAAGAAGGGAGTGGATCCAGAGAAGAAAACTACCAAAGAAAATGTAGTTCTACTGTTTGCTGGGTAGAACCATAGTTTTAAAATTGGAATCGGACTCGGAATTGATCGAGGGTCAACTTGGAATTAGAATCAGAATTGGTAATGAATCGGTCGATTTGAATTTAATGACTTGGTTTACTAAAAAATACATAAAATATTTAAATTTAAAAAAACAACATTTTAAAGATTTTAATCCATGATTCCAAAGCATTAGAGACAAAATATCCACCTCTACTCATGTATAGACCAATACAAGGACTAGCAATGGCGTCATCATGTGGCTTAGGATCAGATTCCTCAAGCTCAGAGACAATAAAAAACATTGAATTGTCACTTATAAGTTGTACCATCAATCAATTTTGATAAAGAGAAATGTAGGACGTAACCACTCACTGGGAAAAAAAATGTACAGAATTCACATCATAACCATTCATTGATGGACATAAAGAAAAAAATCCATTGCTATTGATCTATGGGTTGTTCCCTTTGCGTTTGAATGATAACATGGTAAATGAAGCCAATGAGAAATCCAAAAACAAAAAATCGTCAATAAATAGTTTAATGTGTTAGGGTTGTGTTAGGTTAGGAGAAAACCCAACCAAAAATGAATTTACCCTATTTTTTCAAGTCCATGGGTCGCCCACGTAGTTGGCAGAAAAATCAACCGATTTTTGACGTAGTTCGGCCGATTCGACCAGTTCGGTACCGAACCAACCGATTTAGTGTCCAAATTGGTCGGTTTGGTACCGGACTTGTCGACCGAATCGGTTTAGTCATTGATTTGACTCAGTTTCCCTTCAAACCAATGAATCGGCCAAAACTGAAACCAGTTTGGCTGATTTTTAAAACTATAGGTAGAACAGAGAAGAAGAAAGTAGTTTCAGCTAGATTCACTGGTTAGGACTGTGAGGAGAGGTAAAAAATATCTTGTAGCTCTTGAGAATTGCAACTAAAGTTGAAGAGGAGACCGCAGACCATGTAGCCGACGAAATCAAATGAAAGACGAGGAAGACAAAGCTACAAAGGTAAGGTAACCAAGAATTTTGCGGCAAATCAATTTTAAGAGCCCAATTTCAAGATATTAACTAGATAATATCTTTATCCGAAATACTGCAGCAAAGAAAAGGACAATCATAAAACAAATGGTGGAGAGACCCAGAGTCACAAAGACATTACAAGGAACACATCTAATTCCCCTTTACTCTAGGGCTTGATAGATATTTGCTTATTTATTCGAAAGTTAAGAGAAAAGGAAACCAAAATTTTCAGGCATTGATGCAGAGCATCCATTAAGCCCACCACGAGCTTCTAGAAGGGTACCCACTCTCGGTTTTAACTCAGAGTTGACACTGAGTTCAGTTTAGAAACTGGAGACAGGTGGGAGTTGGATAACAAACAACAATTTAATATTGCTGAATGTGAGCATTCCAAGTGTAATCCAAGTGGCATGCTATACTCTTGTGCATGTCCTCCATTTGTAAAGATTGTATCACTATATACGATGGTCAGATTAGGAGATAATGGGGGGGAGATGGGGAGGTTGGTTTTGGGGAATGAATATGATGAGAGGATCCTTTCAGGAGGGAGAGGAGCATTTGCAAAAGAATAAGCTAAGATGAGCTTTTTACATCATGGGGATTTGAAGACTGTTCTGCGAGAAAATTTGTGGGCTTGTGTTGTTTTGAGAATGTAATGGTGTGGTAGAGTTCCAACTGTTAGAGTGTTAATTTTACTCATGCGTTGGAGCCTGAGTATGTAGCAAGGCGATCTTTGACTTGTTGTAGAAAGTTCTCTGATTTACTGTGGATAATTATTGTGCCGAGGGAGTGTTTTTTTGTAAGCTAGTACCCATGAAGGATTTGAACTTGTGATCTTCCATCGAGAACTTCTCATCTTAGTTACTAATTACCAATTGTTCTAACCCTCGTGGGCTATTGTGCTGAGTGAGTTGTCTGAGTCCTGAATCTTGATTGCTGGAGTGTTGTAGGCCAGAGCTCACCTACATCATTGTTTATATGAGTTTTCCAGAAGTGCATTTTATTACAGTTAAAGGTTCTGTTTATGGGTTTATGGGTTTAAATTCAGTTTGGCTTGCTCCCCCTTCTGTTTGCATCATTTTGGTATCAGAGGCAGAGCAATTTGATCTTTAGAGAAGATGGCCCAAAAAGGAGAGCAATTGTTGCAGGTTTACAACTGGAGACTTAGCTGCTAAAACAAGATCTAAATGTGCTTGGAGGAGCACTAGAATCTAGATTGCATAGAGGTGCATTATTGTTACCAATGTCTAATATATTGACTACAAAAATCCATATTGTAATAGCTTCAAGAGTCTAAGCTGTTGAGAAGCCAAAGAGAAATTGGCAAGCTAAAGCTAAATTGTAGAGCAAGAGTTCATTTGCTTTAGTAATCATTGTCGTGCCTCGAGGAGCATTACAAAGCACTAAAATGCATGTGAGTGTCTGAGGACATCAAGTTGGCCGAATGAAACCATACCAAGGGTAAGGATTGTTGGAGTAAGTTTTATGTGTTTTCTTGTGTAGGTTAAAAATGGCAAAGAAGTAGGTGATCCAAGAGGAGAAAGAGTGGATTAGGGAAGAGATACAAGTGGTTAGGTAACTAACCAAAGAGAGTGATGAAAGACAATAGAGAAAATAGAGAAAGGTAGAGATCAAGCCATGAAAGAAGAATATGGGCTTTGGAGAAAGAAGAAGGATTGCAAACTGAAAATAGGGAGCTTTTAGAGTGGGTCTTAGTTGTGGAAGAGGTTTGCTACCCAGAAGAAGGGGAAGCACTTAAGCAAGAGTGCATAGAAACCGAGAACGTGTTTGCTATTTAGAGCATGCGAGAAGAGGCTAAGAGGATTGGACATGTAGAGACTTACATGCACACAGATAGATGTGAGGAGAAGAACAATGCTGCAAGTTGCATCTTAAAAGAGGTTGTGGAAACCTTGGTGAAACCGAAGAAGACAAGAATCTTGCAGTGAAAGACTTCTTGGTGGAGGAGATTACAAAGGATAAAACACCTGAGGATAACATCGATTCGTAGGTGGTAGAAAACAAATTCCTTGGAGAATTGGGGAACACGATATTTCCTTTGGATTTGGAAGAAGTAGATGTCATTCACAACATGGTTGAACATGCTGTTATCCACTAATTTTGCACCTAGTTGGATTAGCTGAGGAGCCGCCATTTGACAAACATGATGAATGTTTGTGTTCCAGTGTATCAGATGATCCGCCTTTGTGTCTAGCCTGTTTTGGCTAGTCAATTTTTTGTTTGAATAATTATGACCATGGCCCTGTGGGGTTTGTAATAAAATGTGCTAATAGGGTGTTTTGAGTGGTTCGGTCTCCTAAGACGTAGAATTTCAACTAAGGTATTCTAGGGAGTTTTTGCCCTTGACAATTATGCTTTGCCTATAGCTGAGTATAATTGACGAGGTTTTCTCCTGCTTCCTCCAATGCTGGAATGCCCAATTTTGAATTCTGGGCCTTGGGGGGTTATTAGAGCCCAACTGAGTATATATAAACCTACTAGACATTGTTAGAATAGACTATGGTCATGTCCTAAGTCACTAGGACCCTCAGAAAAATTTTTACCCGACGCGTCAAAATTTTAATTTTTTAATTTTTTAATTTTCCCTAATTTTTAAATTGGAAAAATTCAATTTGTAATAAGTTAGTCATCCAGAACCCGAATTCAGTGATTGAAGGCTCTAACTTTAAGCCAAAAATCATTCATGATCAGCCGGCCTGCTATCTCCAAGTTTCAGAAGTTCATTTAGCCTCATAATTAATAATTTCTCAAAAAAGTCATTTACGGAGAAATTATTAATTAAAATATTAAAAATGAATATTTTGGAGAAAATAAAAAACTCTCCAAAATAAATCAAATTGAATAAAATAAAAGGCTAAATGACATGGCACAGAGCATTTATGATGATTCCAATCAATATCGGTCAGTTTCAGATCAAGTATCGGAGTGTAGCAGTTGAACTATTAGTCAGAAATTTGCCCTCTTTGGTCAAATCCGTTTTTGGTTGAAGTGTGGGTTATCTATTGGTTGGGGATCATTACAAGGGAGGATGAGCCACTTCACCCCCTCATTACTCCAGCATTCAGTTGCAGCTTAGTTCAACTCCAAATCATCATGCCGAGCTCATTCAATTACTTTGGTGTTACTCTTAGTCCGGATTTAGGGATTTGAGCCCTATTTTCTTTCTTTTTTGTATAAGTAGAGGCTCTTTGGAGCTCTACAACATGGACTTTTGGGCATAGAAACTCTGCAAAAATTGTAATCATTATTTTATTGAATAAAAATTTTCGACTTTGGAGGTCTATGGGATTGTTTTTTCATTGGTGGATGTCTATCTTATGAGGTGATTTCTTTCCTTGTTTTAAATTTGTTACTCATATGGTGAATCAAATAACTAGCTTTAGAAGTCTATTGTTAGAACATAAGATATTCCATTTGCAGCTGTCAATTTGGATTATTATGCAAAGTTTATCTTAACCTAGATGAGTACAAGTATTCAGTTATATGAAGTATTGATCATGGTTTAATATTCATAGCATACTAGTTATTTTGTTTGATCTCATCGGGTTTCGAGTTTGATTGTCTTAGCAGATCTTGCCGTTTGGAGAAAGGTGCGAGCTTAGTTGCATCAATTTCATCTCCATCATCGTAAGGACTTTTCTAACACTGTTGTCTTTCAGGATCTACAAAGTTGAGCTTTGTCCATGAGGAAAAACATAAGGAGATCTTACTCCAAAGCTCCATCTTTAAACTTCTTCTCTACCCTTTTATTTTTATTTTTGTACTTGCTCATAAAATAGATCCAAGTTTCAAATCTTTATTATTTCAGATCTGTTTTCAGGGCCTTTGCTAGATCTAGTTTACTTCTTTAGATCTAGGGAAAAGTTTTATGCCTTGCATGTAAAAATTCAAAAAAATTTCTAAGTATAAAAATTCAATTTTTTTATTTTTTGCATTGTCTTTCCTAGCATATTTTAAACAATACATGCTTGCTGATTTTTCTTTTTTGTGATAGGTATAGTGGAAATGCTGGCGAAATTCTGAAGAATGAAGCCCTAAAAAACCATAAATTCTCTCTTTGTCTTTTTCCCTTCTACAGATTGCTCCAAAGACCTTTTAGGATTAAAGAAAAGAAGCAAAAAAGCAGCAAAAGGAAAGCATTGTAACAAATTAATAAGGAGCAAGTGGGATTACGACTCCCACACCCCTCTTCCCCCATTTGGGGGAAGCTTGTATCGTCTCTCCTTTTTTTATGCTTTGCTTCATGTTTTGCTAAAAGTAGGATAGAATAGTTCATAATCTTTGGAAGTTTATCATTTCATTTAAGTTAGATAGTTTAATTGCCGATTAGTTTATCATTCATGAAAAGTGAAGTAAAAATGTTTCTTTGATTATTTATTTAGCTAATGCATCGTTTCTTTACTGTTTTACTTACCCCCTTGCTTTCCCGATTAGGGCCCTCAAAAGTCTGAAAGAGACTCTTAGGTAGTTTAGATCTTTATGTTTTTGTTTCTTTTAATTTTAATGAATTAATTAAGTCTCTTGAACTTGCAGTAATACAAGTCAAGAGCACTCTCTATTGGAGAGCATTGTTAGAATTGCATATCCTTGCATTAGGCATTTAGATTAGATAAGTCTCTTGAACCATTATCATAAGATGAGGTCAAGAGCGCTCTTTGTTAGAGAGTCTTAATTAATTAACTTAATAAAATTTGCAACTCACACCCCCATAGTAATTAATTAACTTCGTTTTCTCCTTGCCGGAGTATGCTCTGACCGACTTCAAAATCGGAGTACCCAGAAACGGCATTGGATTTCTAATCTTGCAAGAGAAACGTAATAAGATTTAAACCCCATAACCAACGCACCGGCGTTGTAGGGAATTTTCCTAAGTTCTTCTTAGTAGAGGTGCCAGAACCCCCGCTGTCTAAGCTTCTCAGCTAGCAGGTCAATCTTCGTGATACCAGCCTGGGATACTGGGCGGGTCGTCATGCCTTCAACAGATTAGACTTGGAATATTCTCCCGACTTTTGACGAACCTTTGTTGACACCATAAACAAGATCACTTAAAATCCTTAAAAATATACCAAGAGCACTTGCACAACCTAATATTCACTAGTTTTATTTCAAGACTTGTTGTTAATTTCTTTACGCATTTCAGTATTTGACTCCATAAGGCACTGGTCTTTTAATCTGCATAATTGTTATATTTGGATCAATTGTCTTTGGCCTTTTTAATTTCTATCTGTGAATGCATATTGATGAAGTCTTGAATTATTGCTTATCTTTTAATCTCTTGCTAGCAACGTGGATTGCTTTGTTTTATGTGTCAACTTCATAATAAACAAACACCTTTAATTACAAATAACTCCTAAACAACACCCAGCCGCATCCGTAACTATAAAAACACTTTAACAACTTGAGCCATAGAAAACTCTTTGTTAGGGACTACCCCCCTTGGATTCGTTAGGAGTTAGCCTAAATGGAGGAGCTAGGAGTAGGTGACGGTACCTAGCTCTGTGCTTGCCCCCAAAGTCACACCTCTCCCACTTTCCTAAGTGAGGAGACAGCTTTCGGAAAGTTTTTGCTGCTAGCGTGCAATCGGCGGGCAACATCTTTTGGCGCCGTTGCCATGGACAAATTTTTTGTTCCTGGATGATCTTAGTTTTTTTTAGTTTTTACCTTTTTGATAGATTTTTAGTTTAATCACTTCGCTGATCTTAGACTTGAAATCCATCTGGCGACTCCACTGTCTTTAATTTTACCAAGGTATTCAACCAGAAGAAACTCTGAAGGTTTACTTAGTTTTATCCCTGAGCCTGAAAATGTTTATAGGAGGAGGATAAATAAACTTGCTTCTCGTAGGATCCTTGAAGATCTCGGATCTCAGTCTTTATCAGACATCCATAGTTTATTTCTAGAAACTAATTCTCAAGAAAACACTAACACCTCTGTTTCCGACATAATGGGTGAGTATCTTACTCAACTTGAATTTTTTCAGATAGCAGGTCAACCCCATTGTCTTCTAGACAAAGCTGTCGAGAAGCTCCTGATGTATACCAGCACTGATACCACTACCTCCGCCATGCACCTCAAGAAATTTTCTGGATGCATCAATGCTTATGTTAGTGATCCTGTTAGCCAACATGATGATGTATACATGAAGTTATTTGCTCTATCTTTGGATGGAAAAGCCGGTGACTGGTATAACAATTTACTGGACAATGCTTTTGATACTCTGGCTGCTTTTAAAACCTCTTTCACCAACAAGTTCGGTGAAAAGAAAGAACCTCGGCATCAACTTGCGTCCCTGACCAACATAAAAAGGAAGGATATTGAAACGATGGATGAGTTCAATACTAGGTTCACTGAATTGTTAAAAGCCACTGCTTATGCCCCAACTGCACCAATCATTCTGGTCTATTACATTGAGGCGCTTAGTGGTAAAATGCAATACCAGATAAGAGACAAGGAGCCTGCTAACTTGGTCCAAGCTCAATAAATGGCAATTAAAATTGACTTGAACATGCAGTCATCGGGTGAATCCAACCTCCAAGGTTATTCAAGGTCTTCAACACCTTTGAAAATTATTGAACCCAAAGATAACGATCCTTTGTTAGCTATGAAGGATGCTTATGAAAAGCAGATGATTGAAATGAAAAGGGAAATGAAGAAAAACATGGAAGAAGTTGAACAGAAACACTTAGCGCAGTTGGAGGAAATACAGAATAGGGTGATAACTATGGAAAGAACTCAAATCCAGCCTGCTCCAAGAACCTTTCCTACCAAGCCAACTTGGCAAAGAAAGCCTCCCAACCATGAGCAGAGGCCTCCTTATCAGCTAGAGGCTGCTAA
Source organism: Pseudotsuga menziesii (assembly GCA_001517045.1). Classification (NCBI taxonomy): domain Eukaryota; kingdom Viridiplantae; phylum Streptophyta; class Pinopsida; order Pinales; family Pinaceae; genus Pseudotsuga; species Pseudotsuga menziesii. Next base: position 241,704 of record LPNX010895796.1, on the reverse strand, counting down.
CATGGTTGAGTAGTATAAGCCATTTTGTAGGTCATGTGAAGACCTTCATGAAGAATCTTTTTGTTACTATGCATGCTATGTTCAGGAGCATGGTTTTCCAGAGGGTTGTGGTCCTAAAGCATCATCAAGCGAGCTTGAGTACACAAACTGTGTAGATGACATGCATGATATTTTCGGAGAAAGTTGGAGAGAGACAAAACAATATTTAAGAGAGCCTGAATACATTAACACAGTTGGATAGCTCCATCCTGTCACCACAGAAACCCGGGGTCAAGTCGAAGATTATAGTTAGCAATTGGATGACCTCACTAAAAAGTTTGGCACTAATCCTACAAATGAGCATAATGATGATAGTTTGGAAGGTTTACTACCTTGTGACCTTTTTTCTGAAGAAGATGACTATGATCATGAGGAGGGATATAGCCAAGGATGTGATATAAGTGAGGAAGAATCCCTTACATCTGAGATGGATGATAACTTTGAGACTTCAATTAAAAATCCAATCTTAGAAGTTTCATGTGATGAGATTCCTCCATGCACTCCATCGGATGACAAATATTTGGAAAGTTGGGTCCCCTGTGATATCTTTGAAACCCAGCTTTTTGAAGAAGATTGTTTTGAGCAAAATGAGAAGTGTAGACAGGGACTTGATACCAGTGATGAGGCATCTCTCATATCCGACATAGATGGTGATGATGACTTTTGGACTTTTATTGAAAATCCAACCTATGATACCTTTGAGAATATTTTTGAGAATGTCATCTATGATATGTCCAGCAAGGGGAGTTGTTATTCTGAGACTTATGAAAGTTGTAAGGAAGAGCAGTCATAGTTTTCATATGATCAGTCAGAATTGTATCTAAGTATCGGTAATAAGGATTTGAAAAAGCAGTGCAGTGACGAATTAGATGGGATACAACTAGTTGAAGTTTTTTCTCAGCCATCGTCTTCACATATAGATGTTCCTTATGTTTTGGAGTAGCTTGGGGCTTATACAACGAGTTATTATTTGATAAGCCTTGATGATCAGCATGATGGAGTTGTCGACCTGCCGCATTATCTCGATTTGTATATCAGCGCTATCCAGTTATGGATAGAAGAAGCCGGCGCGAGCATCTACCAGTTTGGGAAGAAGTTTGACGACATTATTCATGCCTACGATTCCCCATCCAGCCCGCCCATTCTGGATCATCACGCAGGTTTGCATTTTTTGGAAATTGTGTCCTTACTTTGGTTGGTAACCGAAGACAAGGCAAAACCTTTTTATATTAATAAAATGCTTAGGTGGCTACACTGGATTTATGATTACACCTAACCTTTCTTGTATCATGCTTAGAGTAGAAAATTGGCTCTTTAAAGTGAGCATTTATCTTAGCATTTTTCTTTATGTACTTAGGAATAAATAAATTTTTCAATGAAGTCTTGTCATTTCTTTGAATAAAGCAACTTTTGGATCATTGGCCATTTTTCATAAAACTTGTGCTACTAAGGTTTTTCTTGTCAAGTTGAGATGTTCTTACAGGATATGGAAACTAGAGATTTTGGTGTTCTCATATGCTCTCCTTGCATAAGAGATTAGATCGAGCACACGTCCCACAGTTGGAGCCAGATGTTATCTACTAATTTTGCACTTAGTTGGATTAGCTGAGGAGCCGCCATTTGACAAACATGATGAATGTTTGTGTTCCAGTGTATCAGATGATCCGCCTTTGTGTCTAGCCTGTTTTGGCTAGTCAGTTTTTTGTTTAAATAATTATGACCATGGCTCGCGGGGTTTGTAATAAAATGTGCTAGTAGGGTGTTTTGAGTGGTTCGGTCTCCTAAGACGTAGAATTTCAACTAAGGTATTCCAGGGAGTGTTTTTTCCTTGACAATTATGCTTTGCCTATAGCCGAGTATAATTGACGAGGTTTTCTCCTGCTTCCTCCAAAGCTGGAATGCCCGATTTTGAATTCTGGGCCTTGGGGGGTTATTAGAGCCCAACTGAGTATATAAAAACCTACTAGACATTGTTAGAATAGATTATGGTCATGTCCTAAGTCACTAGGACCCTCAGAAAAAATTTGAAATGTTTTTACCGAACGCTTCAAAATTTTAATTTTTTAATTTTTAATTTTTCCCTAAGTTTTTAATTAAATTTTTCCATAATTTAAATGGAAAAATTCAATTTGTAATAAGTTAGTCATCTAGAACCCGAATTCAATGATTGAAGGTGTTAGAATATAATCCGTAGGGATTATATATTGTAAATAAATAAATAAAGAATAGGAAGCTGAACAGTTACGTAGGAATATGGATAGGCCGGTCGGAATCTCAACCACCGCCTGAAATGTATAAATATATGCATTGGCATTGGAATAACAATCAATCGAGAGTTATTACCTAACAAGTGGTATCAGAGCTTGGCTGCCTGCCTGCCATAACTCCTGCCTGCTGCATTTCAGTCCTGGCACTCTGCTTGCCAGTCCATTGCCAGACTGTCAGTGTACCAGCTGCGTGCGTTTCTCCTCCAGACCTGCGTTATGGATTGAGTCTAAAATAATATTCACAACGTTTTTGTGAGAATCCACCATTTTCTTGTGACTGCATCCACCCATTCTGCCTTTGCGCATGTACTGAGACGTCCTCCATCTCCTGCTTTAACTCACGACCGAGCTGCAGAACAGCCGCATACGATTGAGGGCGATATATTGTATTTTAGGGCACCCATCACATATGTTCTCCAGAATGTATCGCCTCGCTTAGATGTGAGATTCTCCAGATTTTAGAGGCAGATTCTCAACCTAGAGTACCCCATAATCTCTAAGGATTGAGACGAATGCTCTTTGGTCGCGAGTCCGCCGTCTCCATGGCCGCTCGCTCTCAAAATCCTAAAATAGACTAAGACTGTCGTGATCCTGCGTAGAGTGAGACTGTTGATGATATCTGATATATAATGTCTGAAGTTTATGCTGCGTGATATAAGACCTTGTGAGGAGAAAAGAGATTATACTCAGGCTGCTCGTAGGAAGGTCCGACCATGTTGAGTCTCTTAGCGACCTCCCAGGCCTCGGTGATCTGCTGCGCGTTCCATTCACTTGTACCCCAATAGAACGCCCACCCATTATCAATAACATATTTAATGGCCCTCAGAGTCTACTCTATGGGGGTCGAAGTGTCGGGCCTGTGGCAGAACAGGACATCGACATAATCCATTTCAAAGGTGGTCTTTGCTGGAGTTGTTACAGAATATTCATTGTATTCAGTTTGTAGATAAAATGCTGTGCGGTCAGGCATTAACGCCGTTATTATGCACATAAATTTTATTGTATTCAATGTATTTGAATGTGCAAGTAATTCTTTTTAAGAATCGATCTTATGTACATAATATCTACTATATGCACTGAAGAAACAAATGCTTTGCCATCTGGCATTCACATCGATATGATTTAGTTCTGTGCTGAAGTTTGATGTGAGATTAAAGCTGTAGGAGAAAGTCTATTGCCGCGACCTCTCATCTACACTCTTTCCCATAGCCTGTTTGTTGTTGTAGATGCTGAGTATTGGAGTTGTAGATGCTGCGTGTAATATTGGCTGCTGTATATATGCTTTTTGCGTGTAATATCAGAGTCTATATCTATATGCTGCGTGAGCCTATATCTATATGCATGAAGCGTGGAGTATGAGCGTGGAAGCATTGTGGGCTACACATTCTGAATGTGAGCGACAGTCTATGGGTGAACTCGTGTTGAAGACTTATCGGTTGGAGAAATAATGTATGTTGAAGAATAATGTATGCTGGAGAGTGCTGCGAGTTTTGCTGTGTATTTGCTGCTGCTGTGACCGAGTTGAAGATTGACATTACCAATTGCATGAAGCTAGTTCATGCCCTCATTTTGCTAGTGACTGATATATAGTGCTTGCTGCATTGAAGACTGCTGAAGACTGTGTTTTATGCTGAATAATATCATATATTGCTAGTGACTGATATATTTTGTATTAAAGAAGCCTATGTATGACTGATATATTTTGATATATTTTGTATTGTCTGATATATATGCTATAAACTTGCATTGTATTCACCTTGGCAGAGACTGTAGACCTGCAAGGTTATTATTTCTCTTTGTAAATTACACTAACAGTTGTAAAGATGCAATCTATAGCATCTATTGTTGGTGATGTCCTCACTGGCAAGGAAACATGGTCTAGAAAGATCAAGAAATCAAGCGAGCCTGTTGAAGAATCCCTTGACTTTGTTCAGAAAACAAATAATCGGTCCAAAGACCCTTCCAAGGGAGATTGCAGCAAGAGAGGACGAAGAAGAAGAAACTTCAGAGGCAGAGGGGGCAGAAACACAAGATCAGATTTGCAATGCAAGCGTTGTGGAAAGACTGGGCACACATCAGATCAGTGTTGGGCTTCATGGGACTCCATCAAAGACAAGCATAACCAGAGAAAGATGACCAAGATGCTAGTAAATCTTCTGATTCTTGTATTGTTGCACATTGTAATCTTGGATTTAATGAAATGACTTCACTTTCATCTTACAAAGATTGTTCGCTGCTTGATACTGGTGCAACATCACACATGACATTTAGAAAAGACTGTTTTGAAGAACTTAATGAAACAATAGATGGCATAGTGTACTTTGCAGATAAGTCAAATAT
>LPNX010895796.1:181596-234579 GCA_001517045.1 Pseudotsuga menziesii | reverse complement strand
AGGGGGATTGTTAGAATATAATCCGTAGGGATTATATATTGTAAATAAATAAATAAAGAATAGGAAGCTGAACAGTTACGTAGGAATATGGATAGGCCGGTCGAAATCTCAACCATCGCCTGAAATGTATAAATATATGCATTGGCATTGGAATAACAATCAATCGGGAGTTATTACCTAACAGAAGGCTCTAACCTTAAGCCAAAAATCATTCATGATCAGCCGGCCAGCTATCTCCAAGTTTTAGAAGTTCATTTAGCCTCATAATTAATAATTTCTCAAAAAAGTCATTTACGGAGAAATTATTAATTAAAATATTAAAAATGAATATTTTGGAGAAAATAAAAAAACTCTCCAAAATAAACCAAATTGAATAAAATAAAAGGCTAAATGACATGGCATGGAGCATTTATGATGATTCCAATCAATATCGGTCAGTTTCAGATCAAGTATCGGAGTGTAGTAGTTGAACTGTTAGCCAGAATTTTGCCCTCTTTGGTCAAATCCGTTTTTGGTTGAAGTGTGGGTTATCTATTGGTTGGGTGATCATTACGAGGGAGGATGAGCCACCTCACCCCCCCTCATTACTCTAGCACTCAGTTGCAGCTCAGTTCAACTCCAAATCATCATGCCGAGCTCATTCAATTACTTTGGTGTTACTCTTAGTCTGGATTTAGGGATTTGAGCCCTATTTTCTTTCCTTTTTGTATAAGTAGAGGCTCTTTGGAGCTCTACAACATGGACTTTTGGGCATAGAAACTCTGCAAAAATTGTAATCATTATTTTATTGAATAAAGCTTTTAGACTTTGGAGGTCTATGGGATTGTTTCTTCATTGGTGGATGTCTATCTTATGAGGTGATTTTTTTCCTTGTTTTAAATTTGTTACTCATATGGTGAATCAAATAACCAGCTTTAGAAGTCTATTGTTAGAACATAAGATCTTCCATTTGCAGCTGTCAATTTGGATTATTATGCAAAGTTTATCTTAACCTAGATGAGTACAAGTATTCAATTATATGAAGTATTGATCATGGCTTAATATTCATAGCATACTAGTTATTTTGTTTGATCTCATCGGGTTTCGAGTTTGATTGTCTTAGCAGATCTTGCCGTTTGGAGAAAGGTGCTAGCTCAATTGCATCAATCTCATCTCCATCATCATAAGGACTTTTCTAACACTGTTATCTTTCAGGATCTACAAAGTTGGGCTTTGTCCAAGAGGAAAAACATAAGGAGATCTTACTCCAAAGCTCCATCTTCAAACTTCTTTCTCTACCCTTCTTCTTTTATTTTTGTACTTGCTCATAAAATAGATCCAAGTTTCAAACTTTTATTATTTCAGATCTGTTTTTAGGGCCTTTGCTAGATCTAGGGAAAAGTTTTATGCTTTGCATGTAAAAATTCAAAAAAATTTCTCAGTATAAATTTTTTTTTCCAAAATTTTGTCAATTTTTTTTTTTGCATTGTCTTTCCTATCATATTTTAAACAATACATGCTTGCTGATTTTTCTTTTTGTGACAGGTACAACGGAAATGCTGGCAAAATTCAGAAAAATGAAGCCCTAAAAAACCATAAATTCCCTCTTCTTCTTTTCCCCTTCTACAGATTGCTCCAAAGACCTTTCAGGATTAAAGAAAAAAAGCAAAAATGCAGCAAGAAGAAAGCATTGTAACAAATTAATAAAAAGCAAGTGGGATTACGGCTCCCACACCCCTCTTCCCCCATTTGGGGGAAGCTTGTATCGTCTCTCCATTTTTCATGCTTTGCTTCATGTTTTGTTAAAAGTAGGATATAATAGTTCATAATCTTTAGAAGTTTATCATTTCATTAAAGTTAGATAGTTTAATTGCTGATTAGTTTATCATTCAGGAAAAGTGAAGTAAAAATGTTTCTTTGATTATTTACTTAGCTAATGCATAGTTTTTTTACTGTTTTACTTACCCCCTTGGTTTCCCGATTAGGGCCCTAAAAAGCCTTAAAGAGACTCTTGGGTAGTTTAGATCTTTATGTTTTTGTTTCTTTTAATTTTAACGAATTAATTAAGTCTCTTGAACTTGCAGGAACACAAGTCAAGGGCACTTTCTATCGGAGAGCATTGTTAGAATTGCATATCCTTGCATTATGCATTTAGATTAGATAAGTCTTTTGAACCATTGTCATAAGACGAGGTCAAGAGCGCTCTCTGTCGGAGACTCTTAATTAATTACTTAATAAAATTTGCAACTTAGACCCCCATAATAATTAATTAACTTTGTTTTCTCCTAGTCGGAGTATGCTCTGACCGACTTCAAAATCAGAGTACTCAGAAACGACATTGGATTTCTAATCTTGCAAGAGAAACGTAATAAAATTTAAACCCCATAACCAACGCACCGGCGTTGTAGGGAATTTTCCTAAGTTCTTCTTAGTAGAGGCACTGGAACCCCCGCTGTCCAAGCTTCTCAGCTACCTGGTCAATCTTCGCGATACCAGCCGAGAATTTTCCTAAGTTTTTCTTAGTAGAGGCGTCGGAACCCCCGCTGTCTAAGCTTCTCAGCTAGCTGGTCAATCTTCGCGATACCAGCCTGGGATATTGGGCGGGCCGTCATGCCTTCAACAGATTAGACTTGGAATATTCTCCCAGCTTTTGACGAACCTTCGTTGACACCATAAGCAAGATCACTTAAAATCCTTAAAAATATACCAAGAGCACTTGCACAACCTATTATTCGCTAGTTTTATTTCAAGACTTGCTGTTAATTTCTTTACGCATTTTAGTAATTTGACTCCATAAGGCACTGGTCTTTTAATCTGCATAATTGTTATATTTGGATCAATTGTCTTTGGCCTTTTTAATTTCTATCTGTGAATGCATATTGATGAAGTCTTGAATTATTGCTTATATTTTAATCTCTTGCTAGCAACGTGGATTGCTTTGTTTTATGTGTCAACTTCATAATAAACAAACACCTTTAATTACAAATAACTCCTAAACAACACCCATCCGCATCTGTAACTATAGAAACACTTTAACAACTTGAGCCATAGAAAACTCTTTGTTAGGGACTACCCCCCTTGGCTTCGTTAGGAGTTAGTCTAAATGGAGGAGCTAGGAGTAGGTGACAGTACCTAGCTCTGTGCTTGCCGCCAAGGTCACATCTCTCCCACTTTCTCAAGCGAGGAGACAGCTTTCGGAAGATTTTTGCTGCTGGTGTGCAATCGACGGACAACATCTTTTGGCACCGCTGCCGGGGACAAATCTTTTTGTTCCTGGACGACCTTTGTTTCTTTTAGTTTTTACCTTTTTTTCCCTTTTTGGTAGATTTTTAGTCCAATCACTCTCTGAAATTAGACTTAACTCTACCTGGCGACTCCATTGTCAGTTAACACCTCAAGGTATTCTACTAGAAGAAACTCTGAAGGTTTGGTCGATTTCATCCCTGACCCCGAAAAGGTCTTAAGGAGGAGATTAAACAAACTATCTTCTCGTAGGATCCTTGTAGAACTTGGATCTGAATCTGTTTCAGACATCCACATTTTATTTCCTGAAAACACTAATACCACTGTTTCTGACATAATGGACGAGTATTTTACTTAGCTTGACTTTTCTCGGATAGCAGGTCAACCCCATCGTCTTCCAGACAAAGCTGTCGAGAAGCTCTCGATGTATATAGGCATTGATGCCATTACTTCCACCATGCACCTCAGAAACTTTTCTAGGTGTATCAACGCTTATATAAATGATCCGGTTAGCCAACATGATGACGTGTATATGAAGTTATTTGCTCTATCTCTGGATGGAAAGGCGGGCGACTGGTATAGAAATTTACCAGAAAATTCCTTTAATAGTCTAGCAGCTTTCAAAACTTCTTTCACCAACAAGTTCGGTCAAAAAAAAGAACCTCGACATCAACTTGCGTCCTTGACCAACATAAAGAAGAAAGACACAGAAACAATGGACGAGTTCAATACTAGGTTCACGGAATTGTCAAATGCCATCCCTACTGAGTATGCCCCAACTAAACCAACCATCCTGGTATATTACATTGAGACACTTAGTGGCAAAATGCAGTACCAGATCAGAGACAAGGAGCCTGCTAACTTGCTCCAGGCTCAGGAGATGGAAATCAAGATTGATCTGAACATGCAGTCATATGGTGAATCTAATCTCCACGGTTATTCAAGGTCTTCAACTCCGTTGAAAATCAGTGAACCAAAAGACAAGGATCCTTTATCAGCTATGAAGGATGCCTATGAAAAACAAATGATGGAGATGCAGAAATATATGGAGGAGGCAGAGCATAAACACTTAGCACAGTTAAAAGAAATTCAAAATAGGGTGATCACAATGGAAAGAACTCAAACTCAATCCACTCCTAGAACCTTTCTTGCCAAGCCAACTTGGCAAAGAAAGCCTCCCAACCATGAGCAGAGGCCACCCCATCAGCTAGAGGTTGCCAACATGGTTGAGCAGTATAAGCCATTTTGCAGGGCATGTGAAGACCTTCATGAAGAATCTTCTTGTTATTATGCATGCTATGTTCAGGAGCATGGTTTTCCAGAGGGTTGTGGTTCTAAAGCATCATCAAGCGAGCCTGAGTACATAAACTGTGTAGATGACATGCATGATATTTTCGGAGAAAGTTGGAGAGAGACAAAACAATATTCAAGAGAGTCTGAATACATTAACATAGTTAGACAGCTCCATCCTGTCACCATAGAAACCCGGGGTCAAGTTGAAGATTATAGTCAGCAATTGGATGATCTCACTAAAAACTTTAGCACTAATCCTACTAGTGAGCATAATGATGATAGTTTGGAAGGTTTACTAGCTTGTGACCTTGTTTCTGAAGAAGATGGCTATGATCATGAGGAGGGATATAGAATCAGATGTGATACAAGTGAGGAAGAATCCCTTACATCTGAGATGGATGATAACTTTGAGACTTTAATTAAAAATCCAATCTTAGATGTTTCATGTGATGAGATTCCTTAATGCACTCCATCGGATGACAAATATTTGGAAACTTGGGTCCCCTGTGATATCTTTGAAACCCAGCTTTTTGAAGAAGATGGTTTTGAGCAAAATGAGAAGTACAGACATGGACTTGATATTAGTGATGAGGCGGCATCTCTCATATCCGACATAGATGGTGATGATGACTATTGGACTTTTATTGAAAATCCAACCTATGATACTTTTGAGAATATTTTTGAGAATCTCATCTATGATATGTCCAGTAAGGGGAGTTGTTCTTCTGAGACTTATGAAAGTCATAAGGAAGAGCAGTCAGAGTTTTTATATGATCAGTCAGAATTGTATCTAAGGATCGGTAATAAGGATTTGAAAAAGTAGTGCGGTGAAGAATCAGATGGGTTACAACTAGTTGAAGTTTTTTCTCAGCCATCGTCTTCACATATAGATGTTCCTTATGTTTTGGAGCACCTTGGGGTTTATACAACGAGTTATTATTTGATAAGTCTTGATGATCAGCATGATGGAGTAGTCGACCTGTTGCATTATCCTGATTTGTATATCAGCGCTATCCAGTCATGGATAGAAGCAACCTGCGCGAGCATCTACCAGTGTGGGAAGAAGTTTGACGACATTATTCATGCCTATGATTCCCAATCCAGCCCGCCCATTCTGGATCATCACGCAGGTTTGCATTTTCTGGAAATTGTGTCCTTACTTTGGTTGGTAACCGAAGACAAGGCGAAACCTTTTTATATTAATAAAATGCTTAGATGGCTACACTAGATTTATGATTACACATAACCGTTTTTATTTCCATGCTTAGAGTAGGAAAATAGGCTCTTTAAAGTGAGCATTTACTGTAGCATTTTCTTTCTGTACTTATGAATAAATAAATTTTTCAGTTAAGTTTTTGTCATTCCTTTAAATAAAGAAACTTTTGGATCATTGGCTCTTTTTCATAAAACTTGTGCTATTGAGGTTTTTCTTGTCAAGTTGAGATGTTTTTACAGGATGTGGAAACCAGAGATCCTGGGGTTCTCGTATGCTCTCCTTGCATAAGAGATTAGATCGAGCACACGTCCCATAGTTGGAGCCAGATGTTATCCACATGTTATCCAACTTTTTGTACCATAGTTGGGTTACTTAAAGAGCCGTCAGTTGACAGACTTGTTCAAAGTCTGATTCCAGTGTATCAGTTGATCCGTCTGCATGTCTAGCCAATATTGGCTAGCCACTTTTTTTATTTTGAATAATTTTGACCATGGCCTCGCGGGGTTTGTAATAAAATGTGCTAGTAGGATATTTTTGAGTGGTTCGGTCTCCTAAGACGTAGAATCGCAAATAGGGTATTTTAGGGAGTTTTTTGCCCCTGACAATTATGTTTTGACTTCAGCCGAGTATAATTGACGAGGTTTTCTCCCGCTTCCTCCAAAGTTGGAATGCCCGATGTTGAATTCTGGGCCTTGGGGGGTTATTAGAGCCCAACTGAGTGTTATAAGCCTACTAGACATTATTTAGATAGATCATGGTCATGTCCTAAGTCATCTGGACACATAAAAAAAATTTCGAAATTTTTTTTTCGAACGGAGAAAAAATTATTTTTTAATTTTTTAATTTTTAATTACTTTTCCTAAGTTTTTTGGGTTAATTTTTTCAATAAATTAAATGGAAAAAACCCGTTCGTGATCCGGACTCAGAATTCAGTGATTCAAGGCTCTAACCTTAAGCCAAAAATCATTCTTGATTCGCCAGCCAGTCAGAACCAATTTTCAGATCAGCAATCGGACACAATGCATTTTTATTCAAAAAAGTCAGTTTTGAGTAAAAAAATGATTTTTAGTAAAAAATTGATTATTTTGGAGAAAACTAAAACTCTCCAAATTAATCCAAATTCAGTAAAATAAAAGGCTAAATGACATCTCATAGAACACTTATGATGATTGGAGTTATCATAACTCAGCTTCAGTCATCATTAAGAGAGCAATTAATTTATTATCAGTTATCAGACATGTCATCTCCAGCTAAAGATGAGATGGAGAGCTCTTATTGGTTCGGTGATTTGATCGAGGTGAATATTGAAGCTTACACCATCAGTAGGCTTCCCAGACCTAACAAAGTAGGTTTCCAGACCTAGCAGACAGCTTTCCCATGCAGCAGGGTTGGTTTTTTGGTTTTAGGGTTTTAACATTCTCTCATTGTACAAATAGAGGCTCCTTTAGCTCTATTCGGGTGGATGATTGATGTAAAGAACCTCTGGTAAAATATTGTAATGCTTGTTTCTCTCATGCAACCTATTTTGTAATAAAGAAAGGCTTTGGAGGCTCATGCTGTGTGGATCCTGGGTGCATACGTTCCTGCTAATGAGGTGAAATTGTTCTAGTTTCTTTACTTTTGATAATGTGTGGGTATTAATACATGCTTTAGAGGGCTTCTATAAGCACGTAGGAATAGGTATTTGTAGCTTCAAGTTACCTGTTTATTTCATTTACTTTCAAAAGCTTTAAAGAACATTGTTTTATTCAGCTGAATTTCATGTTTTTGAGATTTGATTAGTAAATAATACATGTTTTAACCCCCATATTGCCAAGCGTATAAGATTGTGTTTGTAGATTACTTCATCGAACCAAGTAAGAGGCCGAGCTAAGTTGCATCTACTCTTCTTGGAGCAAAGCATATGTACCTAGTAGCTGCATGCCATTGGGATCCAAAGTGATTTTAGGGATTCAAGATCCAAGTGGTTCATCTTCTCCATTCACCCTAAAGTCAAATTTTCTCATTATTTTATTTTATGTTGCAAGTAGTATATTGATCTATAAAGTAAATCTTTTGCATCTACTTGCTTCCATTTCTAGATCTAGGAAGTGTTCTTTCTCTTAGATCTAGTTGGTATTTGAAGCAGCACAAGGTTCATATATTTTGCTCAAATGCTAGGTGTATTTTTGTAGTATTATTTACTGTTTAACCAATCATTTTGCAGGTAAATAGCTCACTAGTTTTTTCTCTCTCCATGACAGGTTAAGCGGGAAAAATTGGCAAAAAACTTGAAGAATTAAGCTGCAAAAAAAACCTCCCATTGTTCCTCTTCTTAATCCCTTTTCTTCCGGTTGTTTTGTTTTGTTTCTTTTACCTCTTCTTCATCGCTGCCCTGTTAGTACCTTTTTATCAGCCCTCTTTCTCTTTTTGGACAGCCCTAGTGTGCCCTAGCTTTCTTTCTTTGTTTGCCTCTTTTTGCCCTAGTTTTTGGGCTTCCTTTAACCTTGTTTTTGGCCATTTCTTCTACTTTTTGTTCGCTGTCCTGTTTTGGACTTTTTATGACAGTCACTTATTTCATGGTTTGCTGTCCCGTTTTGCACTTTTTATGACAGGCACTTATTTCATTGTTCGCTGTCCCGTTTTGCACTTTTTATGACAGGCACTTATTTCATTGTTCGCTGTCCCGTTTTCTTCAATTTTGTTCATCCCTTAGCTTCTTAGTTGGGTGCCCTATTCTCCCTTTTCTTTGGTTTTGATCCTTGCTTAGTTTGTTTGCCTTTCTTCTCTCATCTTCTATTGTTTCAGCCCCCTTTCCTTTTGTTCTTTTTACTCTCTTCAAACTTCTTTCCTTTACCTTTTTCAAAGTTTAATAAAAGATCTCAAAAGTAAAAATACAAGGCACTCTCATTTTTACAGGTTATAATTTTTGTAGAGTTACTTTGCCTTTATCTGAAAAGTCCTTTCAAGGATCAGGTTCCTTAAGGCACATTGTATAAAGTTTAATAAAGGATCTCTGTTTGAGTGGGGTTTTTAAGTCTCCACTCTCTTCCTCCCCCATTTGGGGAGGCTTGTGTTGTGTGTATGCTTTGAGTAGTGCTAGTTTTCATCATTCATTACATCTCATACATAGATCACTAATTGTTAATTCATCACTTCTAAGTTGATTATTCAGTTTAAATTGTTTATCTTTCTAAGATTAATCAACTACTTAAATCTCTTAAATCTCACCATTAGGTGGATCAAGAGTGCTCTCTATCGGAGAGTTTAAGCAACTAATATCATCTTGTTCTTGTTTAATCAATTAATAATCCATAAGTAAGACTTTTGAACTTGCAAGAACACAAGTCAAGAGCACTCTCTATCGGAGAGCATTTTAGATTTGCATAATCCTTGCATTAGCTTCATATAGATTAGCTAAGTCTCTTAAACTACGGTCATAAGACGAGGTCAAGAGCGCTCTCTATTGGAGAGTTTTAATTAATTAACTTAATAAAATTCGCAACTCACACCCCTTTTAATTAATTAACACCCCCTTTCCTCCTTGCCGGAGTATGCTCTGATCGATCCTAGATCGGAGTACCCAGAAACGACATTGGATCTCTAAACCCCACAAGAGGAACTTAACTAAAACTTTTCCCCATAACCAATGCACCGGCGTTGTTTCGATAAATATCGAGGCATGTGGGCAAATTCCAAGTGTGGGCGCCGGGCTACCTAATCTGGGCACTGGTAGTTAAGTTATTGAACATTTACCTTTGACCCCAGACAGGTCTGTCATGTCTTCGAACAGAGCCACTGAAGGTATTACTTGTTAGGACATCCAACTACCATAGGTGAAGATCACAAGTAACAACTCTTAAAACTTACCAAGCGCACTTGCAAAACCTAACATTCATTGGCATCTTTTGGGATTCACATATTTACATTCGAAGCATCTATGATAAGTTGACTCCATAGGCACTGGTCCTATCTTTTACGCATTGTTGATAATCTGAGCCATTTGTCCATCGAATGTTTGATTATAGATCATATCTGTAAATGCTTTATCTATTTCGTGAAGTTCTCAAATATTTGTCTATCTTTCAATTCCAGTGATAGCAATGTGGATTGCTTTGTCTTGTGCTCAATTTATTACATTAATCATTTTAAATCACAATAACTTTTAAACAACACCCATCCGCATTCGAAACATCTAAAAATTAACTTAAAAAATTGAGCCATAGAAAACTCGTTGTTAGGGACTACCCCTCTTGGCTTTGTTAGGAGTTAGCCTAAACGGAGGAGCTAGGAGTAGGTGACAGTACCTAGCTCTGTGCTTGCCCCCAAGGTCACACCTCTCCCAGTTTCTCAAGCGAGAAGATAGCTTTCGAAAGATTTCTGCTGCTGGTGTGCAATCGGCGGACAATAGAAAGTCCTTTGATCGAGTGTTTTTTTCCTTAAATAATTAAAATTCCTTTTGAGTGATTTTAATTATCTGAGTTTTTCACTCAAAAATACTGTTGAATATGGTTGTCATTGATGTCAAAGGATTTCAGTAATGACAAAGGAATAACAAAAGACTGTTGATTAAATTGACATTGTTGTCAACATAAGATCATAAGGCAACATTCATGAAATAGTCCAAAGAGATTTGTGGAAGCCAAAATAACACAGTTTGCTAAGTGGAGTCGGAAGCATTATAACGCTAAGTTTCCATGAAGTGAAGATTTGGATGACCCAAATCATAAGAGAGAAAGATCAATGGTCTAGAATAGTTTCCGTAATGCCAAGGTGCAAGCTTGTTAAAACCGCGGGAAGTTTTGCGGAAGACGAATTGCGGAATCAGTTTTGAGAAAAGTCGAAAAGCCAACCCACAATCCACAATCTGCAATTGCGGAAGCAATTTCGAAAAAAGTCGAAAAACAAACCTGCAATCCACAATCGCAGAAGAAGTGTTGCGGAAAACGAATTGCGAAAATCTTGACTTGAATTATGAAACGTCAAGGTTCTTTTTACCATCTTTCTTCCTCTTTGCCTTACCCTTTCTCTTCCTTGTAAGGGCTAGAGACTCTTCATCCACAATTGGTGGGGCATTGGTGGATAAGCCTGATCCTTGACCCATGCGGGTCTCCTCCTGCGCAAAGTCGTCCCATAGTCTTTGCCAATCAGGGAGCTTCGCCCTAGCCACAGCACCTTTGACAAATGTGTCCCATGGATTAGAGAATCCATTGAGGGCTATCCGAACTAGCTCCTCATCCATTGTCTTAGAGCCAACAACTCCAAGCTCATCCCTATTCTGTGTGAGCCTTGTGAGATAAGGCAACACTCCTTCTCCCTTGGCCATCTTGGTGCTGTGCATCCTTTCTTGCAACACCATCTTCCAGTTCTCGTTCTTGCTTTGATACAGTCTCTCTAAGCTGTCCACATCTCTGTTGCAGTCTTCTTACCAGAAAGGTGAGGGACTATATGGTCCTTCACTCCATCCATGATAATCAACATGGCTCTGGAATCAATCTTCTTCCAAGCTATCAAATCTATCAGATTTGTGGGTGCAACTTTTGTGGAGTTGATGTGCTTCTCTGCATCATCGACGTCCAAGATCCTTGTGATCCTCTCTTTCCATGTAGGAAAGTTCTGAGCACCTTGGAGTCTATCCTCAACTCTCAATTGCATGGCCATCTTGAAGTGTACCTATCAAACCCTAGATCTAGAATTCTATGTTTGTGTCTTCCTATAGATCTGCCCCTGATCTATCACCGCTGCTGCAAATCTCTTAGCTTTAGCTCACCAAAGCTCTGATACCATGTAAATGTTCCTTTAAAGCACAACTAGGGCTAAAACAATATATTTAAATTTAACTAAAATAACCACACATGAACTTCTTAAGCATGCAGTGGAATATAAAACTGAGAACCATTTACAACATCAATCACATCAATAGAAACGACACAATCTTTTTGGGTAGAAATGCCTGAAAAAAACCCAAGATGGGAAAACCGGTGCAACAATGTGAGAGGATATTTTTATTAAGAAAATACAGAGCTTTTACAATATCAAAAGATCGATTTATGCCCTAGATGGAAAAATCGAAACACCAAAAAATCACTGAGAAAAACCTGTGAGATGGCACGGTTCCCAAGGCAGCTTGCTGCTGTACAGCCTGCTGCTGTTCAGTGTACCTTCGTCGAAGTCTCCTGTCTCTCTCCTCTGTGATTTAGGGCTTCTTCTTGAGTTAGTGCTCCTCCGTCTTCTTCGCCAAAATTCTCTCTCACTTCTTCCTCTGTCTCTGTCGAAGTGCAATTGTGTGTCCTCTCCACCAATTGATCTCTCTTTTATAACTTTAGGTAAAACAAAAACCGTAATTTCACTTTCACTTAAAGTCAATAAACAATTAGATCACTTTAGTTATTTTCCAAAGTAAACTTAGGAAAAATAATTAAATACAGTTGGCTTCCTAATTTAAGTCTTCTGCATGCAATAACACATGCATGTAGGAAGACCTTCCTTGTTGTTGCTAGTTTAACACTTTGCGGAAATATCGTTGCAGAAGGTTAATTGCGGAAAGACAGTTTGCGGAAAGAAAAATGCAGAAAGGTCGTTGCGGAACAACAATTGCAGAAGGATTTATGTTGCAGAACGGTCATTGTAGAAAAGCAATTGCGGAAGGATTTCTGTTGCGGAAAGGTCGTTGCAGAAGGATTTCTATTGCGGAAAGGTTGTTGCGGAAAGGCAATTGCAAAAGGTCGTGATTGATAAATTTAACAGACTTAAAAATGATAAACAGAGTATATCAATAAGCTACAGGAACAAAACTAATATATAAAACGAAGTTTATTATTCCTATAGATTGCAAATCTAAGAAGAATATAAACAATAGCATTATAATATAACAAATTAGTTAATTCTGTTAAACAAAGTTATGATGAATAAAAATGGACGTGTTTGAAAAGACATCATTTGTTGTGAAAGGTCACGATGAAGTTGTGTGATGGTTCAAATGAAAAGACACGAGTTTCCAAAATTGAAGAGATGTGGTGAGATGCGTGTTAAAGGTATTTATAGACATAATTTTGGGAGGTAGAAAGGGGTCTCTACAGTCCCGATCCTTGTAGTAGCAACAACAGAAGATAAAGACCAAGGACTGATGAGAAACTGGTGTCAGAATTGAAGACATAAGAAGGTCTGGAAATTTGATAAGAACATAATAGGGTGGCAGGGTGGTGCTAGGGCAGGCTTCAGGCCTGTAAGGGGGGTCGTAGCCTCCTTCTAATGGTAGCTGGTAAATAGAGTGTCGAAGAATCCTTTTAGTAGTAGCTGATAAACTAGGGGGCCGTAGCCTCCTTCTAGTGGTGGCTGTTAAATAGGGTGTCGAAGCATCATTTCAGTAGTAGCTGATAAAATAGGGGGTCATAGCCTCCATCCAGTAGTGGTTAGTAAATTAGATGTAGTAGCATCCTTGTCTGTAGTAGCAAGTATAAACCATTTGTAAAATATAATTTTGTAGTAATAGAAAGTGTTGGTGGTTTTCTCAATTGGGCTTCCACGATAAAAGTTGTGTTCCTTGTATCTTGTTGATCATGTGTGTTAATGAATAAGTTAAAAGTGGTTTTAATTGTTTAAAGTTATCAATACTGATTCACTCCCCCCTCTCAGTATTGTCCAATATTCCAACAAATACCTCCAAAGTGCTAAAAGACGTTCTAATGATCGAGTCCACAGGGCAACTAAGGCCTAGGAATGTTCTATGTAACCATGCTAGACACTATCCACGGTCTTGCAGAACTTTGTTAGGTTTTACCTAGGATTTTTTAATTTTTGGTGCTTAAAAATTGTCCTTCAGCATAAAATTGTTGTAATAAAAAGAGGGTTAAATGGCATCTAATGCCCATGAATAGGGGTATACCGTATGGGTGCTCAAAATCAATGACATGAGTCCCCCTATGCCCTTGGGCAAAGCCTAAAGTCATTCAGACAAGTCTTGCTAAGGTTTTGGTCACAGTTTCCAAATTTAGTCAAGGAAATCAAGAAAATTGACTATTAATTAGCAAGCAAAATTTTGGAAAAGTGCCTTATGTCACTTAGAAAGGAAAAATTAAGTTTCTAAGTGTTATATTATGTTCCTAAGGTGACTTTAGAAGAAAAAAGGCCCTCCCCATGCAAGTGTTTCACAAGAATGAAGATGTCGCCAAAGGGGGGGCACTGTCCCTCTTCATCGAAATTGAGATAATTAAAAATAAGCCAAAGTAAGGGGTCCCACTTTGGTGGTCCCCCCCTTTGGACCTAGAATGAAGATTACAAATATTAGAGGGGGGTCTCCCCACCATTTCTATTTGATTTCTCACCCTAAGAGATGCCCCCAAGAGAAGTGGTTCCCCTCTTTGAGCTCCAACTCTTTCATTTTGACAAGTGGCTTGCATGCACTTGGGCTTTTTCGTCACTCATTTCCTAATTACGGAGGCTTCCCCTCCTCATTCGGGGGACATTCACACACACTCTTTCATGCTCTTGCTCTCATTCTTTCTCTCTTGCTCTCTTGCCCTTTCTCTTGCTTTGGCCATTGTAATTTTCGGCCATTTGGTTTTGTTAATAAAAGATCTTTGGAGAAATCTTGTGTCCATTGTGTTGACCACCAAAACCAACTAGGTGGAAAACGATGTACCACGCACATGTTGGATGTGCCTTGAAGATAGGAATGAAGTACTTAATGATTATATTAAGCGAGGCTTCCCCTCATTCGGGGGACACTCACACACACTCTTTCATGCTCTTCCTCTCATTCTTTCTCTCTTGCTCTCTTGCCCTTGCTCTTGCTTTGGCCATTGTAATTTTCGGCCATTTGGTTTTGTTAATTAAAAATCTTTGGAGAAATCTTGTGTCCATTGTGTTGACCACCAAAACCAACTAAGTGGACAACGATGTACCACGTACATGTTGGATGTGCCTTGAAGATAGGAATGAAGTACTTAATGATTATATTAAGCGAGGAAACTCTTCTTCTCTTCTTCTCTCTATGAAATTTCCGCACTCCTGCGGGGGATTTTGTAAGGATATGTCAGTATGAAGGTCTAGTTTTTTGTAACTTAATCACCTAAGACTTAGTCATTAGGGAAGTCCTTTCATCGAGTGTTTCTTCACTTGGATAATTAAAATTTCTTTTTAGAGATTTTAATTATTTGAGTTTTTCACTCAAAATTACTTCCAAAGTGGTGAAAGGTGTTCTAGTGATCGAGTCCATGGGGTGATTGGGCCCTAGGAATGTTCTATATTACAATGCTAGACTTTATCCAGAGTCTTGCGGAATTTCATTAAGTTTTACCTAGGATTTTTTAATTTTTGGTGATTAAAAATTGTCCCTCAGCATAAAAAAAGTTGTATTGAAAAGAGTGTTAAATGGCATCTAATGCCCATGAATGTGGGTATGGGTACTCAAAATCAATGGCATGAGTCCCCCTACACCCTTGGGGAAAGTTTGAAGTCATTTAGACAAGTCTTAATAAGGTTTTGGTCACATCTGCCAAAGTCAGTCAAGGAAATTATGAAATTTGACAATTGATTAGAGAGACAAATTTTGGAAAAATGACTATAGTCAATTGGGGTGGCCAAGTAAAGGTTCTAATGTTTATATTAGGCCCCTAAGATTTAAGACCCAAAGGGGGCCCCCAAGCAAGCATGTAACAAGTTTTGAGTTGTCGACTCTAGGGGGGTGCCCCCTTCTCTCTTTGATTGGTTGGGTGAGCTAAAGTCAATGGAAGGGGCCCCACTATGGTGGTTTCCTCCCCATTTGACAAAGCAATAAGGTTAAAAACATTAAATTGAGGGTTTTCCTTCCCATATTTGAGATCTCAAACCATGGTTTTGTCCTCCTTGAGCAAATTTGCCCCTCTCTTGGGCCCCCCTCTCCCCCTTGTGACACTTGTCTAGCAAGCAAAGAGCCTCTCTTTTTCATTTTTCCTATTTAAGGAGGCTTCCCCTTCTCATTTGGGGGACAATCTCTCATGCTCTCACTCTCATGCTCTCTCTTGCTTGCATTTTGCTCTCATTCTTTGAGATTACTGTAATTTCCAGCCATTAGGCATTTTTAATAAAAAGATTTGAAGGAGATCTTGTGTTGTTGGGTGGTGACCTGCTCCCGTTTTCTCAAGTTCTTTCAAGTACAAGTGAGGCCAAAGAGGCAAATTGTTTTGCCTTGGTAAGATCTTCTTAGTTTATGATTTTTTCTCTCTTGCATTCAAGAACTTCAAGTATTTCTTGGTTGAATAGTTTGATTTCTTAAATCATTGTGAGAATCTCACCTCTCTTTGTGTTTGTTTAGCTTATCTTTCAAGTTGCAGGTTATCCGTATTGAAGAGTAGGATTCTTTGGATAGATGCCCCACTACTTCAACCATTTGAAGAGCAAAGAACACACTTACTCCCTATTTTTTTTTTGCATTTTTCTTTATCTTTATTTGCATCTTCAAGTCTAGTTTAAATCTTCATTTTACAAGTTATTTGAAGCCATTGATTTTATAATTTTTATTACATATCTTGAGCAAATTTTTAACACTTGTATGCAAGGTGTCCCAAAGTGATTTTGGGCATCTTTTACCACATTTTACTTGCTGATTTTTTGCAGGCTTAGGGTTTTACAAAGTGAAACTTTGTCAAAATTTGGGCAGAAAATAGTGCAAAGAACCCCCAAGGGTCACCACTTCAAAACCCATTGCCTCAAAGTGGTCAATTCCTCCATTTTTTCTCGTTTTTCCTTATCTAAAGGTGCTGAATTTTTTATCATTGTAACAAGTCCAAGAGAGTCTCTTGGACTTGATTTTTTGTTTGATTTTCAAGGTTATATTTGAGGTATATATTTTGGCCATCCCTTGCATGTAAAGGAAGTTGGGCTTGCCCACCCTTGTGTTGCAAAGTGAAGAGGGGCTAGGGCTTGTTATTTTCCATGATTTACTTTTAATTGTTTGCCCTATCTCTTCTTTAGGAAGAGAGTTGTGTGGCTAGTTTCGCATTTGTTATTCTTTGAAATTTGCCATCCATTACATGCAAAGGAAGTTGGGTTTTCCCACCCTTGCATAGCAATTGAAGAAGGGCTAGAGTATTTAGTTTTCATATTCGCAAGTTTATTTTTTGTTCCATCCTTTCTATTTTGAAAGTGGATTGAGTGGCTAGGATTAGTTTGTTTTTTTAGCTTTATTTTTTTTTTTTGCCCACACCTTGTAAGTGATTTCGCTCTGCCATCCTTGCAATATCGTGTTGGTAGCATTTTTATTTCAAGTATTTGCTTATTTCCTTTTGCCTGCACCTCACAATTGAGTAGGCTCTGCCTCCCTTGTGATATCGTGCTTGGCTTGTTTTGTTTAATTTTTGCTTTAAGGATAAAATTTGCCGCAAGCCCCATTTTTTGCCCTGTATCCTCTCCCCCCGTCAGTTCGACCGATCTAGGGTGGTGAGAAAGGGAAAAGATTTGTGTTGGCTAGTTTAATAGGCACCCATATAAGTATTTTCATTAGAAAGGAGAAAAAGAGGCTCGACCTGTGGAGCTAGTGGGGTAGAGGCCGTATGGGCCTTCGTGGCACTTTGTGTCCTCCAGTTGAGCACCTAGCAAGTTTCGAGTTTGACTCGTGGAGCTAGGTGGGAACCCTGTGTTCTCATGTTGAGCACCCGACATTCTCTCTCTAATCGAAAGAGATAGTCTCTTGCGGTAGACATTTAGAATAGTTCATTTCTTTGCAACAAACACCTTAATTTTCTAAGTCAAAGAGAGACATAAAATTTTCTAAAACTTACAGGACCACTTACATAACATTGTTACAATCATTTACTTTTTTCTACTTTGCAATCACTTTATTTTAACTTACTCATTTATTGGAAGTCATCATGTTCTTGTATATTTGTTAAAGTAAATGAGTTGATGCTTTAGGAAAATTATTTGAAGTTGATTATTGTGACTCCATAGTCCGAGTAGAGACGACATTGGTCATTTTGATTATTTGATTGTTTCTCTCTTTCATACATTACTGGTTGATTGTTAAAGGGTTTGCTTGACATTGAAATATTTGCATCACTGCACACTGATTTTCATTTTTGTAATTTACAACTCCGAGAAAACATTCTTAAAAAAAGAACTTAGTATGTAGGGACTACCCCACTTGGCCTTTAGGAGTTGTGGTCTAGCGGAGGAGTTTAGAACCGAGGTGACATTGGGTTCTAAACTCTCTGTTTCCCTCAAGAACACACACAGCGGTTGGAAGACATTAGAGGAAATTTGGGGTTTAAAATGGGCCTTATAAGAAAACGCGCCAACAATAAATTTTTGTGAGTTGGAATTCAAGAACCAATAGAATTTCAATAAAATGAGTCAACCATAATGGTTGAATTGACATATTTGTCATAAAAAAACTACTTTTTTTGTTTGTATTTTCGACATCTCCATGTGTTTTTATTCAAATTTAAAGCGGGAGAGCTCATTAGATGCGGAATTAAATTCCGCATCCAACGAGTACCCACACTGCATACTTTTGATGGAGTCCGCTACCCTCAAAACAATAAATACCTGAAAAAACATGATGATGACATCATCATCATGCTTTTTTCAGGTATTTCTTGTTTTTTGGGTGGTGGGGTTCGTCAAAAGTATGCAGTGTGGGTACTCGTTTGATGCGGAATTAAATTCTGCATCCAACGAGCTCTCTCGCTCAAAATTTGAGTAAAAACATAGGGAGATATGTCAAAAATACGAACAAAAAAAATAGTTTTTTATTTCTTCCTCCAAAATTAATAAATATTATTTTATTATTTTAACTATTATTTTATTATTTTCTTTAGGAGGCCCATTTTAAACCTCAAATTTTCTCTAATGCTTACCCATGTCCAAGTGTGTTTTAGGTGGCAACACATTGTTCCCGTTGATAGTTTGCTTCTATGCTCAAGTAACTACGAAGCATACTCATTTGCTTTGCTAAGATTTATGGTATTCGTATTCCATAGATTTTATGTGTTCTCTTTTTTGTAGCTAAAGAAGTTCATATATTTTCTAGCTTGAAATTTATGATTTCTTTGTTCATCATTTGGTTCTTTCTTTCTTTACATATAAATTTCTGCATTTTAATTTTAGTTTGTTGAGTGTTTTAAATTTGATTTTAACTCTTATATACTCAAGTTCTTTCAAAATTATTCATTTGACAACTTTGTGTAAATTTTGTATAAATATTCCACTAACATACTAACTTCCCCAAAGTGATTTTGGACACATTTTATCATTTTCCGTTTGCTGGTTTTTAGCAGGTTGGTGACAAAACAAGGCAAAACTCTATCAAATTTCAGCCAAGAAGGGTGTAAAGGCTACCCCAAAGGAAGAGCTTGAAGACCATCACAAGAAAGGGGACAAAACATGGTTCTTCCCACTTCTTTCTTCTTTTTCTTTATGTTGAAATTTCAACCAGTGTAACAAGTCCAGGAGAGTCTCTTGGACTTGATTTCTTATTTTGCATTTTAAATCAAATTGAAGTTTTCCTTGTCTGCTATCCTTGCATGCAAAAGAAGTTGGACTTGCTCACCTTTGCATAAGCAATTGTTGATTGGCTTGGGGTTAGCTTAGTTAGAGTTTCATTTTATTTTTATTTTTATTTTTCCCACACCATGCATGTGATTTGGCTATGCCATCCTTGCAAGTCGTGTCGGCTAAAAATTCAATTTTTGTTATTTTCAATTGCCCACACCTTGCAAGTGAGTTGGCTATGCCACCCTTGCAATATCATGCTATCTTGCATTGTTAATAATTGTTAAATTCTTCATTTTGTTTAAAATAAACCTTGTCCCACCTTGGGTGACAAGAAAGAGAGAATATTTGAGTTGGCTAGAATAATAGGCATTTCAATCTATTATTGCAAGATTGAGAAAAGAGGATTAGTGTTTGGAGCCAGAGGGGTAGAAGTCGTTGGGGGCCTCGTGGCACTCTATGTCCCCCTGTTGAGCACCCGACTAGTTCTTGGGACTGACTTGTGGAGCTAGGAGGAAGCCTTGTGCCCTCTTGTTGAGCAACTAACAGTTTTTCTCAGTTGATGAATAAGCGTTGGAGGTAGACACATTAATTAGTTCGTTTATTTTCTCATGCAAACACATTAATCCCCTAAGTTGAAGAAAGACCTTAAAATAAATTAAAATCTATTGGAGCACTTGCACAACATCACGATCTTTCATTTTATATGCTATTGCAGTCATTGTTTATTTGGTTCAGTTCTACTTCAAGCTCATCTCGTACAGTTTAATTTATTTGCTTAAAGTATTTTACATTTGATGAATGCGGCCTTTTGATTGTTGTGGTAAACGAATGATTTAGAGCAATTTGTGCATTTTGATAATTTCATTGTAATCTTTGCTTGTGACTCCATAGCCCGATTCAGGCAGGAACTGGTTTAGTAATACTATATTTCTATTGCAATTATATTTGGTTTACAAATAAAGAAAGATTTCCCTGTCATTTGAAATTATTGCATTTCAGCTGATTGATAGCCATAAATTTTAAATTAATCTTAATCATCTTTTAACTCCTAAAACACAATCTTTGAAACATAGTAAATAGGGACTACCCCCCTTGACCTTTTTAGGAGTTGGGTCTAAATGGAGGAGTTAGGAATCGATGTGACAGTGGGTTCTAATCTCACAGTTGTCCTCAGGAACACACCTAGTGGTTGGAAGACTTTTCCACGGTCAAGTGTGTTTTAGGCGACAACTTTTTTAGTGTCGCTGTTGGGGAAAAGTCTTTTTGTTCCCGGATTACAATTTTTGCTTTCTTTTTGGATTTTGCTTTGTTTGATGAATGTTTAGAGTAGATCTTTATTATTCATCTGGCAACTCCACTAGCCTTACTAGCCTTTTTGTTTTCTAATTTACAAGAAAACCAAAAATAGTTATTTTTGTGAGAAATTTATAATGCATATTTTTCTTCTCACACTACGACTCCATTAAAGGGATAAAACCCTGTTTCTCATAAAATTGTTGAGATTGATTTTGTAGACGAGCCCATTGATGATAGCTCCAGTCCAGATCAAAATGCATGATTAACTCAGATATGTGCTATTAGTAACCATTATGGATGACGAAGAATCTAGAGCAAAAGTTTCAAATGTTTATGCTCCCATTGACTTCTTAGGCGTCCCGGGCTTTCCAAACCATGAGCCATGTTTTTCAAAGGAGGGAAGTGTTATGCTTCCTATTTTTTTTGGAAATCGTGATTCAACTGTCTGTCACATCATATATTTTCTTTCATTTTTAGTAAATGATGTCAACGTACTTCATCAAGATAGTAAGATGTGGGCATTTGTTAGAACACTAAGTGAGGATGCTTGGATGTGGTATTATGGTCTTCCTCATAAAAGCGTTACGTCCCTTGAAAATTTCTTGGAATTTTTTTTTAAGAGGTGGCATAATTGTAAAGAAGATATGATGACTGCTTTAGAGAAGGGCTTTGACCAACTAAAAAGGATAAGAGACCAAATTGACCAATGCCTCCATGATGATCTCAATGAAGAAGTTTATCAAAATTCAGACATTGTTGAAGATCCTCCTCACGACCCCTCAACATAAAATATTGAAGATTGGGGATCTTTTCATGTTTATTTCAGTGATGATGATCACATTTCCACCCCAGACCCACCTCAAGAAGAAACTGTTGTAGAGGCTTATAATGAAACTTATGAAGAAATTCATGAAGTTTGTAATGTGTATGATGACACCTGTTTCCGCTTTTCACACACCTGGGGAGGATGTGGCAGAAATCTTCAAGCCACTTTGTGTGTCCTTGGGGGCAAGTCTCGAGTCAAGGTTGTCACCTTGTTCTTGATTCCTCCGTTTAGGCCAACTCCTAACGAAGCCAAGGGGGATAGACCCTATTAGTTGTTAAGGATTTTAGGGCTTTATTGTTTTATGGTGATGAAGTAGGTTACTTAGGAGTTTCGATAAATGAATTTAACACAAGATAGTTGCAAGATTTGTTACACCACAACAACAAAGAAATTAACACTTAATAAGCAAGAATGTGGAAACATATGATAATCTCAAAATAGATCAGTGCCAATAATGGAGTCCACAAATGAGATTACTGTTGAAATACTAAATGGATGTTGCAAGTGCTCTTGGTCAAATTTCAAGTTAATGTAAGATGAGTTGATTACTTAGGGGGGAAGGGGACTCTTGATATACCCAAGGGGTACGGGGAGTATGTCCAAAACCCTTAACCAATACAACTACCCTCAAGGAATATGTAGTCTAGTTGGAGTCTCAGAGACGATGTTCAACACTACACCGCAAGGGTGTAGACTAACTTGTGCCTCGAGGTCACTGCTCAGTTGTTCCTGCTTCCTTTGGGTAATTTGCCACCGCAACGGCTTAAATCGAGGCGTTGGATTTTTGCCTAGGGAGGTTAATTGAAAGATGTGGGATCTAATTACTCTAGTCACCTACGTTGCCTTTGATGCAGCCGGCTGATCGGACGAACTGCAACCAGTGCAGAGCATACACAATGAAGCCTTGATAATTTTTAAGGATTTTAAGTTGTGTTCTTTGTTAAAAAATGAAAACCTCCAGGAATCTCTTTCGGTCCAAATGGACCTGAATTGAGAAAGCGAGGAGGGGTTAATTTTAGATAACAGAAAAATATCAAAACACAACCCACCAATTATTTAATTAGTCCTACCACGCATCTCTTTCCCCTTTCGGGTCAATTGGGAAGTCGTGGGGTAAGTAGTATGATTACTTTGAATTGTAAAAGATGAAAGCATGTAATGAAAAATCAAAGTATATAATACTACAATACACAACTAAACTAGAAAAGATGAAAAAATGCAAAAAAGCCAAAAAACGCAAGATCCCCCCTAGGGGGATGGGGAGTGGGCTTGAAAGAGCCTACTCGAGCTTGTTTTTTATTACTCGGTTACAATGATTTAGCGGAAATTCTCTTTGGTCCTTGTTATTTGGGATCCAAAGGCTTATAGAACACAAAGAAAAGAAACCCGGTTGAGGGGAAATCCTCCTGGAAGCTTCGGATGTCCAAAAAAAGTGTTTTCGGGCAGAGTTTTCTTCTCTTTTTTGATGGACCTGCTGTAAACCAGAAAGCTAATGTCAGTGACAACACACAAAAATTACAAAAATTACAAAAAGAACTAAGTTAAAATAATGAAAAACAGACAAGAGGGAACGAAGGAAAGCAAGTTTTCATTGGGGTCTTGGCTTGCCTTTTGGGAAGCCAATATGATATGCACTTTATGCTAGATCTAAAATTGAAAACATCGAAAAAAGATCTTTAGACTTTGCAAGATACAAAAAATAGTAAAATACTCTTTTTGGACAAAACTTGGAAGAAAAGACTTTAATGGCTAGATCTAATTAAAATATAGCTTTAGAAAAGGCTTAGATCTAGATTAGAACTCAGATCTATGTAAAATATTACTCTTGCAACTAGATCCGAAGGCAACGAACCAAGTAACCAGGTAAAATTTTAAATTTAGAGGAAGGAAGAGATATGGAGAGGAAAGGCTTGTTACCGCAGAGAGCTAGCCAAAAGGCTTTGTAGTGGGATGCTGAGGGACTATGTCGTTTAGAGATGTCGAGAGTAGTGTGGAGTCAAACTAGATCCACGATTCTTCCCAACCAAGCAATCTATAAATCACTCAAAGACTTGCAAACTCGTGAGATCTGGTGATTACACATAAATTGAGACTAAAACTACATGCATATAAACTTATAAACATGTCAGATCTAGGTCTCTAAGTACACGTATTCGAAATAGAAGAAACAAGTAAGCTTACTTATAGCCCTCTATTTCCAATGATTCGGAGCAGTCTTTGTTCAACCGGATTCATAATTCAAGATGCAAAAAATTGAAACAACACAAAGATTACCTCCTGAAGATCAAACAATAATGACCCACACACAATTGCACCACACCATTAGACTCCAAAGCTTTCTTTATTGCAGCAAAATCACAAAATACTGTATTAATTACATCTACCAAGCCCCTTCATCCAACTCTAACTAGCTTGGAAGAGAGGAAGGCTGCTTTATTTATAGCTAGAGCCAAGCCCCTGGGGGGCTACCAACACTGAAGATGCCCCTAAAGTCACACTGAGCTTAACTAAGTCAATCTGAGTTGAAGTGAAGAGGGATTGAGTTGAACTGCAGAGGTGATTGACACTTCTCTCAGTTAACTCTTAATTAGTTGCCAACCAACTCCATTTAATTGCCAAATCACCAAATCGGCATCCTTCAATCATGTGTGAGCTTCCATTTCATTAACGCGAGGAGGTTGATGCCATCCCAATGTTATGCGCTAGCTTTTAAAGGAGAAGACCAAAGTTTGGTTTAACCAACAATTAATTAAATAATGAATGGGGTGGACCCCTCCCCCACGTCACACGCGAGCTTCATAGTTTTGACGTGAAGAGGAAGAGGTTGACGTCACCCATTCTTTCACCATAATCGCTAGCTCCAAAAATAAACCAAAGTTTAATATTTAAACAAATATCATGTTGAAAGGGGGTCCACCACTTATGCATACATGGCCTTCACTTTGGAGTTAGCGTGAAGCTCACTTCATAATCACTTACTATATCACAATAAAACCAAAGTTTGATATTCTTCAAGTGAATGGAGAAGTCGTTAACTTCATGGGACCCCTTTTCCATGTCATTTCCACATTAAACTAATTGAATTTTGAATTATTCAAATTTGTCCTTTTGTGCCAAAATGTCCTAATTTAGCATTAAAGCGCTCTTTTGATGCATCTTTAGCTGAATAATGCTCCACGGGGTGTTTCGGCTGCTTGATTGATGTGGAAAGTGGTCCTTAGGGTAAAGTGGATGCTCCGAGTGTGAAAATAAGTGTCCCCAAGTCAGAAACAGACTCCATATCTAAATTTTATTACATTTTGAATTTTTCTAATTAAACCATTAAAAAATTGCTTAATTTTGCGGAAAAAATTTTACTTTCTCGAAAACTGTCGAAACTCTAGGAGGACCTAGCACATGTCCATACGACTCAAAATCAATGCCTAGCATGTTGAAAAACACTGACATGAAGGCTCTAATAACCTCCTAAGGCCGAAACACCAAGACGACTACCCCAACTTTGGAGGTGTGAGTGAAAAACTCGGACATTATTAGTCGATTGTTTAACAACCAATAATAACCGAGGGAAAAAACCCTTTGGGCTAGTCGGCTTGATGCTGAAGTCTGGGAAGTTGAGCCTTTTATAAAAAATTAAATGCTAGGACATTTTTTACAATTTCTCCAAGGGGGTATGAACACGTGTTACAAAAAAAAGAACAAAAAGTTCTCAGAAGAAGGCTGGATGACTTCTGAACTTTGAATGGTGAACAAGTGTTTGTTCTCATCACCCGGCTCACTTGATAATACTGACTATGTATGACTTAGTAGGTAACAACACCCATCCATGTTCACCTCTTAGGGATGAAGTTTTGGAATGTTCTACTGCTTGTAATATCTTTGAAACCAAAAATTCTAAGGATGATCATTGTGAACATGAGGAGGTTAGTTATATCTAGGAATGTGATTCTAGCGATGAATACTCTCTCGCAACTGACGTAGATTGGAATGATGACTGTTGGACTTTTATTGAAAATCCAATATATGAGACTTCTGAAAATCTTTTTGAGAATCTCATATATGACATGCCCAGAGAAGGGAGTGTGGATCTTGAGAATTTGGGTGATCTTGTTATGAAAGGTGAATGTTCAAATTTTCCATATGATTATTCAGAGTCGTGTCATTCAGAACCGTACACAAGTATCAATAATAAAGACTTGGAGAAAGGGTAAAATGAAGATCTAGATTGGGTGCAATTAATTGAAGAACAATCCCAACTTTCATCTTCACGTACATAGGTTCCTTATGAGTTGGAGCAGCTTGGGACTTATACAGAGAATTATCATTCGATAAGCCTTGATGAACAGTGCAATGAAGTAGTCGATGTATCTCATCGGACAAATGCATACATTAGTCCTATCCAATCTTGGATAGAAGAAGCCTGTGGGAAAACCTGTCAGTTTGGGAAGCAATTTGATCACATTATCCATGCTTATGATTCCCCACCATGCTCGCCCATTCTGGATCATCACGCAGGTTTGCATTTCTTAATAATTGTGTCCTTTCTTAGGCTGGTAACCAACGACAAGACAATTTTTATTAAGGTTGATAAAATGCTTAGGTGGTTGCATTGGATATTTGAGTTTACCTAAGATGTTATTTTATTTTGCTTAGAGTAAGAAAATAAGCTCCTTAAAGTGAGCATTTACTTTCTGCATTTCTTTTCTGTATTTAGGATTTTTTTAGTTTCTAATAAAGCGACCTATGGTTTATTGGACTTTTTCATAAAACTTGTGCTACTAAGGTTTTCTTGTCAAGTTGAGATGTTTTTTACAGATTATAAGAACCAAAGATTCTGAAGTTCTTGTATCCTCTCCTTGCCCGAAGACCAAATCGAGCACACATCCCACAGTTGGAGCCAGAATGTTGACCACCTAACCAACTAGGTGGCCAACCATGTACTATGCACATCTACCATGTGCTTTGTAGATGAGAAAAAAATACCTGATAAAGTTTTTTCAAGCGAGGCAACTTTTCTTCTTATATTTTCTCCATGAAATTGCCGCACTCCTATGGGGGATATTCTAATGATATGTCAGCACGAAGGTCTAGTTTTTATATAACTTAGCTGCCTAGGACTTTTTCATTAGGGAAGTCCTTTCATCGAGTGTTTTTTTTGCTTGGATAATTAAAATTCTTTTCGAGTATTTTAATTATCCGAGTTTTTCACTAAAAAATACCTCCAAAGTAGTGAAAGACGTTCTAATGATCGAGTCCACGGGGCGACTAAGGCCTAGGAATGTTCTATATAACCATGCTAGACATTATCCAGAGTCTTGCAGAATTTTGTTAGGTTTTACCTAGGATTTTTTAATTTTTGGTGATTAAAAATTGTCCCTTAGCATAAAAATGTTGTAGTAAAAAGATGGTTAAATGACATCTAATACCCATGAATAGGGGTATGGGTACTCAAAATCAATGGCATGAGTCCCCCTTCACCTTTGGGCAAAGTTTGAAGTCATTCATACAAGTCTTGCTAAGGTTTTGGTCACATTTTCCAAAGTTAGTCAAGGAAGTAAGGAAAATTGACAATTAATTAGCAAGCCAAATTTTGGAAAAGTGCCTAAAGTCACTTAGAAGGGTAAACTTAAGTTTCTAAGTGTTATATTATTCTCTTAAGGTTACTTTAGAAAAAAAAATGCCCCCCCCCCATGCAAGTGTTTCACAAGAATGAAGATGTCGCCAAAGGGGGGGCATCCCCCCTCTTCATGGAAATTGAGATAAATAAAAATAAACCAAAGTAAGGGGTCCCACTTTGGTAGTCCCTCCCTTTGGGCCTAGAATGAAGATTAAAAATATTAGAGGGGGGTCTCCCCACCATTTCTATTTGATTTCTCATCGTAATAGGTGCCCCCAAGAGAAGTGGTTCCCCTCTTTAAGCTTACACTCTCTCATTTTGATAAGTGGCTTGCATGCACTTGGGCTTTCTCCTCACTCATTTCCTATTTAAGGAGGCTTCCCCTCCTTATTTGGGGGACTCACACACACACTCTTTTATGCTCTTGCTCTTATTCTCTCTCTTGCTCGCTTGCCTTTGCTCTTGCTTGGGCCATTTTAATTTTCGGCCATTTGACTTTGTTGATCCAAAATCTTTGGAGAAATCTTGTGTCCATTGTTCTCGTTGATAGTTTGCTTCTATGCTCAAGTAACTACATAAGCTAGGGAGGACACGGAAGAATACTCATTTGCTTTGGTAAGATTTATGGTATCTGTATTCCATAGATTTTGTGAGGTCTCTTTATTGTAGCTAAAGAAGTTCATATCTTTTCTAGTTTGAAATTTATGATTTCGTTGCTCATCATCTGGTTCTCACCTCTTTGTAGTTGTGTAGCGAAAATCTTATAAGTTGTAGGTTACTTGATTCAAGAGTGAGATTCTTCGGTTGGATGCCCCATTGCTTCACTTCTTGAAGAACAAATGACCAATTTTCTTTTTCTTTACATACAAATTTTTGCATTTTAATTTTAATTTGTTGAGTGTTTCAAATATAATTTTAACTCTTATATACTCAAGTTCTTTCAAAATTATTCATTTGGCAACTTTGTGTAAATTTTGTATATATATTGAACTAACATACTAACTTCCCCAAAGTGTGTTTGGGCACATTTTATCATTTTCTGTTTGCTGGTTTTTAGCAGGTTGATGACAAAACAAGACAAAACTCTATCAAATTTCAGCCAAGAAGGGTGCAAAGGCTACCCCAAAGGAAGAGCTTCAAGGTCATCACAAGAAAGGGGTGAAAACACGGCCTTCCACAGTTTTTTCCTCTTTTTCTTTATGCTGAAATTTCAACCATTGTAACAAGTCCAAGAGACTCTCTTCGACTTGATTTCTTATTTTGCATTTTAAGTCAAATTGAAGTTTTCCTTGTTTTTCATCCTTGCATGCAAAAGAAGTTGGGCTTTCCAACCTTTGCATAAGAAATTGTTGATTGGCTTGGGTTTAGCTTAATTAGAGTTTCATTTTATTTTTATTTTTATTTTTCTTCTTTTATTTTGCCCACACTTTGCAAGTGATTTGGCTATGCCATCCTTGCAAAATCGTGCCGGCTAAACATTCAATTTTTGTTATTTTCAATTGCCCACACCTTGCAAGTGAGTTGGCTATGCCACCCTTGCAATATCGTGTTGGTTTGCGTTGTTAATAATTGTTAAATTCTTCATTTTGTTTAGAATAAACCTTGCCCCAATCTTCTCCCCGTATTCACTCCCCTTGTCGGTTGGTCTGACCCTGTGTGACAAGAAAGGGAGAAGATTCGAGTTGGCTAGAATAATAGGCATTTCAATCTATTATTGCAAGATTGAGAAAATATGATTAGTGTGTGGAGCTAGAGGGGTAGAGGTCGTTGTGGGCCTCGTGGCACTCTGTGTCCTCCTGTTGAGCACCCGACTAATTCTTGGGACTGACTTGTGGAGTTAGGAGGGAGCCTTGTGCTCTCTTGTTGAGCGCCCAACAGTTTCTCTCAGTTGAGGGATAAGTGTTGGAGGTAGACACATTAGTTAGTTCCTTTATTTTCTCATGCAAACACATTAATCCCCTAAGTTGAAGAAAGACCTTAAAATAAATTAAAATCTATTGGACCACTTGGACAACATCACGATCTTTCATTTTATTTGCTATTGGAGTCATCGTTTATTTTGTTCAGTTCTACTTCAAGATCATCTCGTACACTTTAGTTCATTTGCTTAAAGTATTTTACATTTGATGAATGTGGTCTTTTGATTATTGTGGTGAACAAATGATTTAGAGCAATTTGTGCATTTTGGCAATTTCATTGTAATCTTTGCTTGTGACTCCATAGCCCGATTCATGTAGGCACTGGTTTAGTAATACTATATTTCTATTGCAATTATATTTGTTTTACAAATAAAGAAAGATTTGCCTGTCATTTGAAATTATTGCATTTCAGCATGATTGATTGCCATAAAGTTAAAATTAATCTAATCATCTTTTAACTCCTAAAACACAATCTTTGAAACATAGTAAATAGGGACTACCCCTGTTGACATTTTTAGGAGTTGGGTCTAAATAGAGCAGTTAGGAATCGAGGTGACATTGGGTTCTAAACTCATAGTTTCCCTCAGGAACACACCTAGTGGTTGGAAGACTTTTCCACGGTCAAGTGTGTTTTAGGCGGCAACGGTGGTGAGAGGGTTCTCTTCCAAAGAGGGAGTAGACTATGAGGAGACTTTTGCTCCAATTGCCAAGTACATTTCCATTAGAGAAGTGATGCCTTTAGTCTCTGCTACCAACTTTTTTGTACCATAGTTGGGTTACCTGAGGAGCCGTCGGTTGACAGACTTGTTCAATGTCTGATTCCAGTGTATCAGTTGATCCGTCTTCATGTCTAGCCAATATTGGCTAGTCAGTTTTTTATTTGAATAATTTTGACCATGGCCCCGCGGGGTTTGTAATAAAATGTGCTAGTAGGATATTTTTGAGTGGTTCGGTCTCCTGAGACGTAGAATCTCAAATAGGGTATTCCAGGGAGTTTTTTGCCCCTGACAATTATGCTTTGCCTTCAGCCGAGTATAATTGACGAGGTTTTCTCCCGCTTCCTCTAAAGCTGGAATGCCCGATGTTGAATTCTGGGCCTTGGGGGGTTATTAGAGCCCAACTGAGTATTATAAGCCTACTAGACATTATTTAGATAGATCATGGTCATGTCCTAAGTCATTTGGACACAAAAAATTTTCAAAAAAATCTTTTTCGAATAGTGAAAAATTATTTTTTAATTTTTTAATTTTTAATTACTTTTCCTAAGTTTTTTGGGTTAATTTTTCCATAAATTAAATGGAAAAAACCCGTTCGTGGTAAGTCGGTCATCCGGACTCCGAATTCAGTGATTGATGGCTCTAACCTTAAGCCAAAAATAATTCTTGATCAGCCAGCCAGTCAGAACCAACTTTCAGATCAACAACCAGACACATAATGACTTTTTTCTCAAAAAAGTTAGTTTTGAGTAAAGAAATGAATTTTTATTAAAAGAATGATTATTTTGGAAAAAAATAAAACTCTTCAAATTAATCCAAATTCAGTAAAATAAAAGGCTAAATGACATCTCATGGAGCACTTATGATGATTGGAGTTATCATAACTCAGCTTTAGTCATCATTAAGAGAGCAATTAATTTATTATCAGTTATCAGACATGTCATCTCTAGCTAAAGATGAGATGGAGAGCTCTCATTGGTCCGATGATTTGATCGAGGTGAAGACTGAAGCTTACACCATCAGTAGGCTTCCCAGACCTAACAAAGCAGGTTTCCAGACCTAGTAGGCAGCTTTCCCATGTAGCAGGGTGCCTCCTTCAGCAGCTCACGCCCCTCTCTCTCCTGAGGGCGTCTTCCACACGTGTGGGCTCATCTGTGGGTGGATTTCAGTGTTTAGGGTTGGAGTGGGGGCGCCTTGCCTGGGTGGAGGCCTCCCCTCACTCTCGGTTCTCCGATTTAGGTTTGGACCTCTGTTTGGTGGCCAGGATGGTTAGGGTTTGAGGTTTGGTTTTAGGGTTTTAGCATTCTCTCATTGTATAAATAGAGGCTCTTTCAACTCTATCAGGGTGGATGATTGATGTAAAGAACCTCCGGTAAAATATTGTAATGCTTGTTGCTCTTATGCAACCTATTTTGTAATAAAGAAAGGCTTTGGAGGCTTATGCTGTGTGGATCCTGGGTGCATATGTTCCTGCTAATGAGGTGAAATTGTTCTAGTTTCTTTACTTTTGATAATGTGTGAGTATTAATACATGCTTTAGAGGGCTTCTATAAGCACGTAGGAATAGGTATTTGTAGCTTCAAGTTACCTGTTTATTTCATTTACTTTCAAAACCCTCAAAGAGCATTGTTTTATTCAGCTCTATTTCATGCTTTTGAGATTTGATTAGTAAATAATACATGTTTTAACCCCCATGTTGCCAAGTGTATAAGATTGTTTTGCAGATCACTTCATTGTACCAAGTAAGAGGTTGAGCTAAGTTGCATCTACTCTTCTAGGAGCAAAGCATATGTACCTAGCAGCTGCATGCCATTGGGATCCAAAGTGATTTCAAGGATTCAAGATCCAAGTGGTTCATCTTCTCCATTCACCCTAAAGTCAAATTTTCTCATTATTTTACTTTATGTTGCAAGCAGTATCTTGATCTATAAAGTAAATCTTTCGCATCCACTTGCTTCCATTTCTAGATTTAGGAAGTGTTCTTTCTTTTAGATCTAGTTGGTATTTGAAGCAGCACAAGGTTCATATATTTTGCTCAAATGCTAGGTGTATTTTTGTAGTATATTCTATTGTTTAACCCATCATTTTGCAGGTAAATAGCTCGCTGGTTTTTTCTCTCTCCATGACAGGTTAAGCGGGAAAACTTGCAAAAAACTAAGGAATTAAGCTACAAAAAACTTCCCATTGTCCCTCTTCTAAATCCTTTTTCTACTAGTCGCTTTGCTTTGTTTATTTTACCTCTTCTTCATCGCTGCCCTGTTAGTACCTTTTTACCATCTCTTTTTCTTTTTTTGAACAGTCCTAGTGTGCCCTAGCTTTCTTCCCTTTTTGCCTCTTTTTGCCCTAATTTTTGGGCTTCCTTTAACCTTGTTTTTGGCCATTTCTTTTACTTTTTGTTCGCTGTCCTATGTTGCCCTTTTTATGACAGCCACTTATTTCCTCTTTCGCCGTCTCGTTTTGCATTTTTTATGACAGCCAATTTTTTCCTCTTTCGCTGCCCCGTTTTCTTCAATTTTGTTCATCCCTTAGCTTCTTAGTTGGCTGCCCTATTCTCCCATTTTTTTGGTTTTGATTCTTGCTTAGTTTGTTTGCCTTCCTTCTCTCATCTTCTATTGTTTCAGCCCTCTTTCCTTTTGTTCCTTTTTTACTCTCTTCAAACTTCTTCCCTTTTCCCTTTTTAAAGTTTAATAAAAGATCTCAAAAGCAAAAATACAAGGCACTCTCCTTTTTACAGGTTACAATATTTGTAGAGTTATTTTACCTTTATTTGAAAAGTCCTTTGAAGGATCAGGTTCCTTAAGGCACATTGTATAAAGTTTAATAAAAGATCTTTGTTTGAGTGGGGTTTTTAAGTCCCCACTCTCTTCCTCCCCCATTTGGGGAGGCTTGTGTTGTGTGCATGCTTTGATTAGTGCTAGTTTTCATCATTCATTACATCTCATGCTTAGATCATTAATTGTTAATTCATCATTGCTAAGTTGATTATTCAGTTTAATTGTTTATCTTTTTAAGTTAATCAACTACTTAAATCTCTTGAATCTCACCATAAGGTGGATCAAGAGTGCTCTCTATCAGAGAGTCTAAACAACTAATATCATTTTGTGCTTGTTTAATTAATTAATAATCCATAAGTAAGACTCTTGAACTTGCAGAAACACAAGTCAAGAGCACTCTCTACCGGAGAACATTTTAGATTTGCATAATCCCTGCATTAGCTTCATATAGATTAACTAAGTCTCTTGAACCACGGTCATAAGACGAGGTCAAGAGCGCTCTCTGTCGGAGAGTTTTAATTAATTAACTTAATAAAACTCGCAACTCACACTCCTTTAATTAATTAACCCCCTTCACTCCTTGCCGGAGTATGCTCTGACTGATCTTAGATCGGAATACCCAGAAACGGCATCGGATCCCTAAACCCCACAAGAGGAACTTAACTAAAACTTTTCCCCATAACCAACGCACCGGCGTTGTTCGATAAATACCGAGGCATGTGGGAAAATTCCAAGTGTGGGCACCGGGCTACCTAATCTGGGCACTGGTAGTTAAGTTATTGAACACTTACCTTTGACCCCAGACATGTCCGTCATGTCTTCGAACGGAGCCACTGAAGGTATTACCGGTTAGGACATCCATCTACCATAAGTGAAGATCACAAGTAAAAACTCTTAAAACTTACCAAGAGTACTTGCAAAACCTAACATTCATTGGCATCTTTTGGGATTCACATATTTATACTCAAAGCATCTCTGATAAGTCGACTCCATAGGCACTGGTCCTATCTTTTACGCATTGTTGATAATCTGGGCCATTTGTCCATCGAATGTTTGATTATAAATCATATCTGTGAATGCTTTATCTATTTTGAATTTCTCAAATATTTGTCTATCTTTCAATTCCGGTGATAGCAATGTGGATTGCTTTGTCTTGTGCTCAATTCATCACATTAATCATCTTAAATCACAATAACTCCTAAACAACACCCATCCGCATCCAAAACATTTAAAAATTAACTTAAACATTGAGCCATAGAAAACTCTTTGTTAGGGACTACCCCCCTTGGCTTCATTAGGAGTTAGCCTAAACGGAGGAGCTACGAGTAGGTGACAGTACCTAGCTCTGTGCTTGCCCCCAAGGTCACACCTCTCCCACTTTCTCAAGTGAGGAGACAGCTTTCGGAAGATTTTTGTTGCTGGTGTGCGATCGACAGACAACAGTCTCCATTATGGGATGAAGGATACATTAGATGGATGTGAAGACAACTTTCCGCAATGGGATAATTTAGGAAGAAGTGTACATTGAGCAACCTTAAGGATTTCAAGTCAGTGGGAAGGAGTCCCATGTTTGTAGACTGAAAAAGGCCTTGTATGGACTCAAGTGGGCATCGTCGGCATGGTATTCTAGGATCGATGGATACTTCCAGAGTATGGGTTTCACCAAAAGTGAAGCAGATCTCAACTTATATTTCATATTTGTTGAGGGAGATGTGCTCATTTTGCTATTATATGTAAATGACATGTTTCTTATAGGTTTAGAGAAGTTCATCACAAGGTGCAAAGCAAATATGGTCGTTGAGTTCGAGAGGAAGGACAATGGCATGATGCATTACTTCTTGGGGTTGAAGGTTTAGCAGAGACTAGGGGAGATTTTTTTTGGTTAGGGTAATTATGCATTTGATATCTTGAAAAGATTTCAGATGGAGGACTGCAAACCCATGGCCACTCCTATGATCACTAATATGAAGGTCACTACTTCAGATTCAGATATGGTGGATCCCATGTTGTATAGAAGTTCAATATGTTTCTAGATGTATCTGGTCAACATTAGGCCAGCTATATGTTGTGCAGTGAACACCTTGAGCTAGTTCATTGTGGAGCCAGGGTAGGACCATTGGGTAGTAGCAAAACATGCGCTTAGATACTTGAGGGGAACAATGGAGAATGGGTTGAGATACTTAGAGATGTGAGGCGCAGTTGCATGGTTATACAGACTTAGATTGGGAAGGCAATACATCAGACAAAAAGAGAACGTTAGGGTGTTGCTTCAGTTTGGGATCAACGATGATATCCTGGTTTAGTTGAGAGCAGACTCTCATGACACTCAACTTAGCAAAGGAAGAGTATATGGTAGCGAGTACGATTAGTTGTGAGGCCATATGGCTTCGCAAGTCTCTGGAAGGTTTATTTGATTAGGAGTTGGATCCCACCGTGATTTACTATGATAATTAGAGTTGTATCAAACTCTTTGAGAATCCAGTTTTTCATGATAGATCCAAGCACATTGAGATCATATATCACTTCATTTGAGACATGGTTCATAATGGAGCAATGAAGCTTCAATATGTACCCATAGATCAACATGGTGTTGATATTCTGACCAAACCCTTAGCAAAAGAGAAGTTTGAAGCATTCATAGACAAACTTGGATTGGTGCAAAATTGCTTCCTCGCTAAGAGGGAGTGTTGATGTTTATAGCTTAGACAGGAACTTCTAAATTAGGTTTAGTGTCAAACATGTGTGAAGTTGTCCAAGTCAAATCTATTTTATAATTCACTTTATTTATAAATTGTAAGTCTTTTTATTAGTTATTGAGTCTAATGAAGTGTAATTTTAATACACTAGTTATTTAGAATAATCTCAATCGTATATCTTATTGAGAGATTAGAGTTTTAGATGAAGTATAAAGGCAAGTCAAGGTAGAGGGTTAAGACACAGTTTGGTCAAGCGGTGAAGTACTTCATCTGTGGAGTAGAATTAGAGCACTAGAGAGGAGCCTGGATCAACAAACAAGCATATTTTATCGAGTAGGAAGCAGGTACAATAAATTTGTATAGTCATATGAAATTTCATACCGTCATATAGACATATATGTACAATTGCATAGAACAGTTTTGTAGAACCATATGGACAATCGTATAGTAGGACAAGTTTCAGGTTGTTTTTCGGTTTCTAGTGGGCAATTTTCCTCATTTAGCTGTGTATTTTTCTTTGTTTGAGTGTACTGTACATTGCATGTTTTTGGTAGTTGTCGAGGTTTCCTTGTAAACCTAGATATATGAATGAAATCTTGATTCAAAGGTGTAAATCGTTTATGTATTGTGTTTTACTTCCACTGTTCATTTTCTAGCTATTAGTATGCATCCTGCTATGTGAAGAATTTAATATTCTGCAAATTTAATATCAGTTGATTTCTTTGAGAACATAAGGACATCATTCACCTTGGGTTTAGAAAATTTACAGGAAGTTTGGGAGAGGAGGTAGGAAATGAGGACCTAGGAGTGGTCAGAGAGTAATGAGGAAGAATCAGATTCTTAATGTCATGGAAAGAAAGACATGATCCCTATCCAGTGCTTTAAGGTGCAACATGCAACAAACATAGTGACTATGCTTCTCAATGTCTGGAGAGGAAGAAGGGGAAGGGTAAGCAACAAGAGTTTGCCAGAAGTGTAGTGGTTTCAGGTGTGAACAAGTTGACAACCAAGCTGATACTACCTTTTCCATGGTACCGTGTCTTTCCACAGACACAATTTAGTTGGATGGTATTTGTGGACAATGAAGCTTGCAGACATATGACTTATGAGAGAAAGATATTTTGTACATTTCAAGTGTGGGAAGAAGGATTGCATGTGTGGTTGGGTGATGATGCCATGTATCTTATGAAGTGATTGGGCTTCATATCTTTCCAAATGCCTTTAGTTGATGTTCTTGAGATAGATTCTGTCTTATATGTTCTTGAGTTAACTAAGAACCTTCTTTTAGTTTCTTCCATGATAGATTTACAATTGCTGGTTGAGTTTGATAGTCAGCAAGTCACCATTAGAGACAGTATCCATGGATCTGGTCAAGTTTTGGTCAAAGCAGTATGAGAAGGTGGCCTTTATAGGCTACTCGCAGATCTAGTTGAGCAGGTATGGAAAGAAGCAATGATGGAGGTGTGTGCCTCCAACCTTGAGGAGATAGTTACAGAATCAATTGTGGATCAATGATTGATTCCTTGATTATAGCTGATGAGAGTATGGAAGAGTGCCATGATAAGGTTGTTACAGAAGGATTCTCTTTACAAGAGGGTGTTGACCTTGATGAGACTCTTACTTCAATTGTTGAAGGATTCTCCAAGGAAGAGGGAGTTGTCCTGGGTGGGCTGATAGCCTGATGCATGTACCCCCTGTTTTAGATTTTACTATCAATGAGTTTGTATTCATGTTGGGCATTTCTAAGTTTAGTGCAGATTTCAATTCGTCATTTGATAGATCTGATACACTTGCCTTGGCCTTGTATATAGATGAGTTTATTAATGCAGGAAATTCATAATAGTTCATGATGTGGTATGAGAAGATGTTGACCGATGAAGATGGCATGAAGGACAAAAAAGGTATGGAGGTTGTTGATGCATGTTCCTTGTAGAAAAGATTTTTGCCTTGAAGATTCTGAAGAGAGTTCAAAGTACAAAAGGAAATAATGATATGGATTCATGTTTCTTCCGGTTCATTGATGGTCAACTATTTGACCAATCCCTTAGCAGAAGAGACATACCGGGTGTAGAGGGAGTATCTTGTGTTTGGTGGAGAACACTTTCCTTGGTAAGAGGGAGTGTAGGATTTTTGGTACCTCAAAAAGTGTATGCCAGAGTGCCATTAATGTCAACAACAAGCAAAGAAGACTTGGATGCACAGTGAGAAGGCATGTGACAAATGTGCAGGTTTGTATTCCAGAAAGACAACCCTCCCCCTTCAGCAATTCTGCAGTAATGAGGGTGTCTGAGCATTTATGGAGAGAGAGATAGAGGGTGCATGCATGTGCTATCCTTCGTTTAGTTCTAGTTTAGATGTCTTTTATATTTAACAGTTCAGTTCTATTTTTGGTTTTGCTTTAGTTAGAATTTGCATGCATTCCGTTTCTAATGTAAGTTTGCATGCATTAATTAGGTAAACCATAAGGCCCATGCAGCCCAGTAATTAAGCCACGCATCTCAAGGAGGATGCATGCAGCCCAGTAATTAAGCCATGCATTTCAAGGAGGATGCATGCTTGCATGCCTCATATCGTCTCTAGTTGAGGCATTGTTGTGCATGCGTCCATATTCATTGTACCTACACTTCCTACCAATCTATAAAAAGGAAGACAGGGTGAATGGAGAAGATGAACCAGGGTTAATTCATTCAGTTCTCAAAGTAGGAAGTAGTGGGTGAAGGGTAGAGTTTGAAGCTTTCAGTTTAATTCCTGTTTTCAATATTAGTAAACAGTGATGTGATTTGAGTTTCAGATCCGTGTAATTGCTGCTACTTTCTTCAGCTTGACGTGTTTCAGTTCCTAGTAAAAATCAGATTGCAGTTTTGATAGAGGTTTTAGTTTTCTGCTTTCCTAAGTAGGTCGTTAGAAATCAGCCTAAGACTGTTACCTAGTGCTAAGGAATTTTAATAGAAATCACTACAGAGAGTCTCTCTCATCAATCACAAACTAAATAGGCCTTTTACATTACTTACATTTCCACCTTTCATTATTTTGTAAATTATCTACTGTTTCCAAGGGGCCTCACTAACAAGATTTTACGTTGGGTAGCAATATCCATCAGGCCTACCCCACCTTTTT
Source organism: Pseudotsuga menziesii (assembly GCA_001517045.1). NCBI lineage: Eukaryota > Viridiplantae > Streptophyta > Pinopsida > Pinales > Pinaceae > Pseudotsuga > Pseudotsuga menziesii. The sequence goes on along the minus strand of LPNX010895796.1, from coordinate 196,438 downwards.
CTTTTGGAAGAATGCAATATTTCCATGAGACCACAGGAAGCTCTCTGTTACTCCAAAGCTTAGACAATACGTATTTCCTTAAAAGTTCATCTGGCTTCCTGAAATGGGTTAACAAGAGAAACCAACAGATCTGTAATACACAACTAGCTTTAAGAATCCCGCTTACCACTATAAGCTTCCCTGCTAATGCAAAGGCTTTGAAATATCACTTCTGAAACTTACTGTGCAGCCTGAAGACATTAAATATCTGTGAAAAGAAAACACCATCACAAAATGGAGTGCTCGAGTATCTAATTATTTTTTCCAGTTTAATCCTCTTCCATGGTTTGACCAACCAATTTCATCCCCAATAATCCAAAAAATCGTTTTATGCAAACTTCCTACTGCACCTGCAGCTTTACAGAAGTTATCCAGGCAATCCATGGTTCCTTTAGCAGATTTTGGAGTGAGTTAGATCGAAAGAAGGGAGTTGCCTGCAAAGTGATTGTTAGTTATCTCACCCCCTCATGAACAAACCCTAAACTAGTTTACAATATTTTAAAATCATTCTCAATTTCACCTCGCAGACGGATAACCTTTTTCCTGTGATCAGGCATGCCATGAATCTCTTCTACCTAAATATGAAAACACTGATTTGTTATTTGAATGTTCAACTATGATAAGATATCAAAAATTGAAAACTCTGATTAGAACTTTTCTAGCAATTTAATAACTGTAAGTATAAGCTTGACATTATATCTCAATGTTTGACCATAATTGCTACATAGATGCAGACTATCCTACTATTGCATTATTTTGCATTATTTGTCCTCAGCAGTTTTCAACTGCTCCATATATGCAATCCATTCCAACACCAAATTAGTTCTCATCATCCAACCTTATTGCAATTTGCAACATAGACGGATATTGTTCTCTAGCACATGTTTGAGCCTGCTGTATTTCAAAATTTCAAATTTAAAACAGTTTCTACAGCAAGATGTTATGTAGAATTTCTAAACTTGATACAAATACAACTAAGAAATGGCCTCTGAAAAATGAACTGTTTTAAGAGTCCCAACTCTTCCCGACAACAGTAGCCAGTAGGCTGCAGTTAGAATGTTAATTGATTCAAATACAACAAATTTCTTATTCTCTGTGTATGCTAAATCTTATGCCTAATTGTGTCTCATATTTCAGGGACTTTGGCTTGGAATTCTTTGTGGGCTTTGCACACAAGCAATTCTATTGTTCATATTAACGTTGTGTACAGATTGGGGAAAGCAGGTAAATTGCTTCAACTCTCCCCCTCCAAAGACTGAAGGAATATAAACAAAACACATAGAATGTATATGATAGAAGCATGCATGAATCGCTAGGGTCCAATATTGCTTGCAGGATTAATAAGAGACAGGATTGATACAGAACATTAAAATCAATATATAGTTTTGAGTTTACATTACACTGATCTCGCCATGAGACTGAATACTTGAGATTTGATTATCTTGTGGCTAGGCAAAAGAGGCAACAGAAAGAGTATATGCATCAGCATTGCCCACTGTTACTGGCAATATAATAAAGGTATGTAAATTTTTTGCAGCATTATTACAAATTTCCTTCCCAGGATAAAAGACTATCTAATCAAGTATTATTTAGGCTAAGAATGGGCACACTGCACCACTTGGATTAAGAATGGGCATATAGTCTGAGAGAAAAACCATAATGAGAAAAACCAACCATTTAAAACAATATGACAAACAAACTCTTCCTTATAATTCTGAAGTCGGATTGAATGTTACAATGATATAAACTAAAGAAACTGTTTTAGCATCCTGGTTTCTGTCAAGGCCGAGTTATCCAATGCAAGATTTTCAGGAATATGGTTTCTCTTCTTGTCATTTTTTCCTTTATGGTTTTCTGTAAAGGAGAGAGCAGAAACAGTGAAGACTATAATAAAGAGGACTTATGAATCTTATAATTGGGTTCATCAAAATGTGCAATATCTAACATCTTGTGCTACGTCAACTGTGTTCAATCAAGCAGGATGAGCAATAAGGTTTTTCAGCCTGGATGGTTGGGGTCAATTTTCAAGCTCACATAACAGAAGGGAAAATTTTTGGCTGCCTTCGCATATGCTAAAATGTGCCGTACCTGTTTCACATCTGTAAGGGAAAAGGCATTTGTGAGTGTTTTATTCAACTATATATTACACAGGGAGATTTCCTTATGTGTTTTCTATGCATCCTGTGCCAAAATCATCATAGTACATGAAAGCAAAATCATTCTGTTAAGGGGAGAGATTTTTTGGAGATTGGCATCATTGCAAATGGAGTAGAAAATCCTTTTGTAGGTGGATAAGGAGAATAATTCTTTGTTTCCTCACACCCTCCTATATTTATATGGCCTTGCTACTTACAGTCTTTAAAAGTAATGCTCAAGTCTTTTCTATGGAAACAGAAACATTTTGAAGTACAATATACTGTTGTGGGTTTCTTCAATGGAAATAGAAACCTTTTGAAGCACAATGTAAGTTTCTCCAATGAATATGGAAATGGTTCGTGGACCACTAAGCGATCTTAATAATTAGCTGGACAAATTTGGGAACAGCAAAATTCATAATTAAAAGCTAAAATGCACAAACACAAGCACTATCAACAGTCCATGGAAAATGAAATATTCTTATGACAAAGTTGACTGTTCAAGACACAGCTTGCATAAACCCTTGAATGCCTCGGCTTAATTCAGAAGCATAAATGTACTGGAGAGAATTCAAAACGATCAAGGCACTAAACCAGAGGACTACAAAGTGTTATGCTTGATATTGTTTTAATTAACCAAACTCCACAGGACAAGTGCATTTTTGTGTAGAGGACCATTTGACTGCTAGGCCTCCAAAATGATCTCCTAAGACATTATCTTTGAGTTCTTCATTAACAGGTGTCAAATTATTGAAAGCCTATATGGATATCTTTGTTTCTTTATATATATATATATATATAGTCATATTACGCAGTCTCATATGCAAGCGATAACCCTTTTTACAGAAAATATCTGAAAGTAATTATGGTTCAATTCAATGCACTTTTTTTTTAGCATTCCGCATATATATATATATATATATATATATATATATATATATATATATATATATAATACTACGAATAGCCTCATATGCAAGGGATGACCCTTTATACAAACGAAATATCTGAAAGTAATTATGGTTCAATTCAATGCTCTTTTCTTAATCATTCCGATGGCCATATTTTTTAAATGTTTAACTGACTAGACCCAATATTTACAATTTTCACATCTCCATTGAGTGCTTCAACCAATGTTTTCTTTGTTGAAGCTAGATTACGAAAGTTGCAGTAGAACATTGCTATGTACACTCCTACAATGACTACGTAGAATTCCAAAAGGACCGATTAAATAAGATTGAAACATATTTCTTAGTAAATAGGTTCATTGGTGATGAGAAAATCACCTTCATTGCCTTCAAGTTAGCACCTACAACTTTTGCACCGGTGGGAGTCGCATATGAAACACTACAACTAGTGGAGTGTGATCAACAAAATGAGTGAACTGTGCAAGGAAAGTTGCAATCGGAACAAAGAAAGTATCATTATATAATTAGTTATCTACTTAGGTATTTTTTAGGTGGAAAATGCAGAGTTATAGGCTTCAAGGGCCCATTTTAGGGGCAGGTCCTGATTTGGTGATTTGGGGTCTAGAAACTTTCAGTGTATTCGAGGCATCAAAGCATCAAACGATGTTTTATGGGGTCAAAACTTTGTGATCAAAGTCCACAACCTCTTGGCACTGTTCTACACATCAAGAACTTTCCAATGACATGAAAATTGCCTCAATCAAAGTTTGTATGTGGAAGTTATGTGAGCACATTTTTATGTAGATATAAAGTTGTTAATGGGCTTTCTAGTACAACAAAATATGCATTCTCTAATGAATTGAGAGATATCTTGTTGTGTTTTAGGCCAATACACATACCTTTATAAGTTGGCAACTGTCTTCCCAACATCAAAATCACCTACAATTTTGTAAGGGTGAGCCTCTCTGATAAGTTGCAACCTTTAAATTTTAGGACCTCAAAGATTATCTATTCAATAGAGAAATTGATCATGGAGATGATTGTCAACCTTACCATCCCCTTCTTCTACACAAACTTGGTTTTGTCGCTGTTGAAACACCTCTTTAAAGTCCTTAATTTATGTGTATGCCTATGTTTGCTTCATGGGTAAAAGGCTATATGTGTATAAGAGTTCTCAAAGTCGTGATTTTGGATGTGGGTGGCCTTGAGAGCATGTCTATCAACTTATTAGTGATGCCCTTCATATATTAGTGATCCACTTTAGTGTTTGGTTTGTTGAAGCTTACATTGGGTTTGCAAATTCTACAGTTGTTGGCGATCGATGTGGATGATGGTCCCCTTGCCTATCAAATAGTGCTTCCATATTTTAATAGATTAACTAAAGCATATAGTTCCTTGTCATATGTAAGGTAAGTTCAGGATGACTCCACAGAACATTGTAGAATGATAACATTTTGACTTATCTCTTTGCATCAAGATCACTCCTGTTAGGACTGAAATTGTACCTAATTTTTGTGTGTTTTTTCTCAAATTTTTAGTCCTTATTTACTTTTCATTTTGAGCTGGTTTTAAGTTTAATGATTTTAAATGCCTTTAGGTTATTGTTTTGGTTTTAATTTATTTTATCTTTTTCTAAGTTTTTTTTGAAGGGGCTTATTAAGTATTATATATTTGTCAAAAGTCTACAAATGCTGATTTAAATTCATTCCAAGGCTTATATATCCAAAGTCTAACCCTTATTTTGAGTTTCTTTGCCAAATATTTTATGATGAGATATTTTCCTAGTGCAAAATCCAAGATCTATAAACTAGAGCGCTGCAGGAATCATAAATCATTGGAAATAGTAGTTGATTAATGATATAGTGTGGCTCGTTGCAGTCGAGGATGCTGGGAGGTTTTCAGAGACCTATTTAATATATCATGACACATGTACAAATCTCTGTTCAGTATATCATGACAAATGTATAAAGCTGTGTGAATATCATTGAGGAAATCGTGGATTTGAACTGCCACGATTTCTAGTTTGGGGTTATGAATCTCATGGCTGTAGACACGTAGTTTGAAAATTCTTGAAGTTCCCCAAAGAAGTAAATAAGCCAAGTTATAGTATAGATTTGGGGAAGAGTGGAAAGATTAATAGGTTTGAGCCTACAGACACTAGTTGGGCCACGAAATTTCCAAAATGTGTAGCGTTGTTTAGAGCAGCAGGGTGGTTTAGTTTTTTCGAGAAGATCATTGGTTTTAATCATGAAGTTTCATATCATTTCACTTAGAATTTCATCAATGGCACTGTAACATTTAATACTCTAAAATTAGAGCTCATAGAAGCCACTGGTATTCCAATAGATGGAGAATCTTAGTTCAAGAAGATTCCTTTCAGTTTTGACCCCAATGATTTCTTACTGCCAGGAAACGAAGCCCTAGACTAGAGTAAAGGGGTTCATTTAGAAAATTTTAAGCCAGAATGGAGAGAAGCAATTGGTATTATACAGAGCTATAGCACATGCGATGGCAGGTTCACATCAGTGTTTAAATACCATGTTAGATTTTTACAGCATTTGAATCAACAATCCAGGATGAATTTGTCTTTTTTTCTTTCATAAAGTCTCCAGAAGATGTCGAATAGAATCAAGGGACATTTCGACCATACAAACCAATCGGTATTTCATCATGGTTTGATCAAATCGATCATTTGTACACTTTTGCAGAAGAAAAATAGGAGCTAGGATCACTTCTTATTCTGGTCAGGGTTTACCAATGAACAAGATGATCATGTAAAGAAAAGCTTGACCAATAAACAATTTGGTTTTGTTAAGAGATTTAAAAAAGAGGTGATTGAAGATTTAGTACAAGATAGCTTTCAGGAAGATAGTTCATGTCAAAGATTCAGAGATCCTGGTAATGAACATCAAGGAAAAGCGTTGAGAGATGAGCAAGATCACGTTTTGGAGGATGAAAAAGAGAGAAAACTTTTGATTTGAATCTCGAGGAAGATATTAGTTCAATAGTACAGAAGCAGAATTCTATGTGTACAGGAAAGCTTAACTAAAGCATCTTTTGCAAATGTTTCGAAGGCTAATATTTTGCAAGTTCCAAATTTAAAGGTAGAAAAGAAATCTCTTATGTAGGTGGAAAGATTGAAATGGAGGCCAAAGACCAAAGCCACAAATAAGCTCAGTTTAAATATGAAAAGAATTTTAAACCCTAAACTGAAAAATGAGAGGATTACAGTCATTCAAGATTCTTCAAGTGAGGAAAATAATGAAAGTGAAGAGAATTTGAGTCCACAACAAAATTACATTCAAGAAGATCATTTAATATCACCAGAGCTAGTTCAAGAAAATCATGAAGTCTTAGAAGAGCAGGTTACTCCTATTATAGAACAGGGTATGACTTCAGGAGTCTTATTTGCAGAGGAAGCTATGAAGGACAGGTAGGAAGAAGATTTATTTTTTAAGAAGCTGAATATTCCATGGTTGTCAAACCATGATTCGACATTGCTTGGCGAGGTGCATATGGATTCTGAAGTTGAAAATCTTAGGAAAACTCTGCAGCAACATAAATCACAAATTTGTTTTCTTAATGAAACTAATGACAGGCTGGTAATGACAAATAGGAGATTAAGAGAAGACCTGGAAGATATTAATGCACATTACCAAGAATTGATAGCAGTGTTGAAAGAAGCATTGAAGAGAAAGAGAGAAATACATAATCAAGCTGAAGATTTAACCAAGCAAATTCAAAATTTAAACAAGCAGAATGAAATGTTATCAAACAGAGTTAAAAGTTTGGAGACAGAGCATGAACGAGCTAAGAAGCAGTCTCATGCATTGGAAGGGATTGCCATGCTAGCAGAAGCAACCAAGCGGTTATGAGTGCCACATAATGTCCAGCTGCCAAGTATTTTATTTTGTTATAATGCGTACAATGGTTAACATTTTATTGTCTTTAAAGATTTGAAGTTAACATGTAACTACTTGTTGTAACTGCTTCGAGTTTAGACCTAAAAGACAATTATGAAACAATTATGAAACTGCTCTAGTTTGTAAATGATAAAAGTAGGAAAGTTTAGTGGAGTAGGGTTCGATTTTTGTTTCAAGAAGGGCTATAGAGCTAAGGACTTTTGGATGTATATGCTGACTGATACTTATGACTCTCATGTAAGTGTTGAAGACTGAGACTGATTTATATATACATATACGCCATTTTATCCTCTATATTGATTTTGTTTATGGCTAGTTTGACCACTCAACTTATGATTTCATTTCTTGATTAATGTTTTTATTCATGTGAATGCTCATATGTTGTGGATAAAACCAGTGCTGTGCTTATGAATGTTTATGGTTTATATTTATTGTTTATGTATTTATATCTCAGTTCTTCAATGCTATTTCATGATTCAGTCCCTGTATTAGTTCGCTGATTGTTTACCTTCTTGTGAATGAACTTTCAAACCAAAAATTAAAAAAAACTAATTCCATTTTTCTTTTTGTTTTGAGATTATACTAGCTTGTTTCTTTTGTAGTCTAGGAACAATTTCTAGCACAAACATATTTGGCGCCATTGCTGGGGACGAAAGTGAAGTATATCTTCCCTAGGATATCACTATTGATCTGGTTTTGAGAGTTGAACAAAATTACAAAATCTTTTAGACTACATTTTCACCAAGCAATGGTTCACAGTGGCTACCAGACAGATTGGAACAAGATGAAAACCTACTTCACCATTACATTTGGGCGTCTGAGATCCAGAACAAATTTTGAAAGAAACTAGACAAATCCGAAGATTTTAGTCTTCTCCTTTGTTTATCCCTGATCAGTTAGAGTTGACATCTTCTTTTGCATATTCAGAAGAGAAAAAACAAAATTTGTCTTGAATAGTCCCTTCTACACCAGTTGACAACTTTTAGATTTTTAATAATCCATAGTCTTGTCAAAAAGTAAAAACTGAAGTTCCTGGTAAGACTCCCTTGTTTCAGTTTAAACCTTATAAACTTCCTTTTCAACCAAGTTCAAGCAAAGCTAGTCAGCCTTTTCCTTCATTAAACCAAAGAAGCTTCAAGATGACAGCACAACAGCCTCTTGACATCATGGATAGAATGGTAGCTGCTAGATATGGTCCTTTAGTTATTCCCCAACCCCTAAATGCTCTCCCTGGAGGAGATTATCATAAATACCTTTCTAGGTTTAATGGTCAGGGTGAAATTACTGCTGAGGAACATTGAGATGCATTTCTAAGTTATGCGGATAATCAGAACATTGAGGCTAAAGATGTGTGGATGAGGGTGTTTGTTCAGAGTTTAGATGGGGAGGTTAGGGGATGGTTCCGAGAATTATCAGCTAATTCAATAACTCTTATAGAATAACTACAAGATGTGTTTATGAGACAGTGGGGAGACACAAAGGACCATACTTATTATATCACAAAATTCAGAGCTTTGAAAAGGAAAAAAGATGAAACTGTAGCAGATTTCTCTAAATGTTTTAATAAGATGTATGGTAGGATCTCAATTGAAATTAAGCCTTCTAAAACCTCAGCTAAACTAACCTATGCCAATTTCTTTGATCATGAGTTTTCCTTACATCTAAGAGAAAGAAGGCCAGTGACTTTATTGAACATGCAGGAAGCTGCATTGGAGGTGGAATCAAACATTTTAGCTTCAAATAGGCTTAAAGAACATTCAGATCATCAGGTGTATGACTGAAAGGGTAAAAAAGAAATGATCTCACCAACTTCTACATCACATACAACAGAAAGTAAAATAGATGAGATGACTAAATTGGTTAGAACGTTAACTACAAAATTCAATACGCTGGAATTAGATAGGAATCCAAATAAACCTACACAGGAAGGAGAAAGAAATCCTAATTAGTTTAGGCATCCATTTGCTCCTAGATTCATCCCTAGAGAAAGAAGAAACAATGACATTCAAAGGGAAAGAAGGGAGAATGAAGATCAGAGAGTTCTTCCTCCACTCCAAAATAATGTAACAGATGAAGTTGAAGAAGATGAGGATGTACAGTATGAAGATTCGACTTAGGATATAAATTATTTTGGGGAGATATTATCAGAGGGTTTCCTAACTGAATATGATTATCATAATTCCGAGTTTTTGATTCACATAGTTATCAAAAAGAAAGTGACTTTGGTCCTGAAGTTTCAGCTAGTACATATCAATCTGAACCTAAGAAATCTTATAACCTGAGGTCTGGTCCAAAACAAGTTTCCTAGATTCCCAAAAAGAAGATAGCTTCCCCTGCCAAGCAGTTACCTAATCAAACACATGAGAGGAGGCAAAATAATGGTGACCAAGCCAAGGCATCAGAGATTGAAGAAATTAACAAAAATGTGCAAACTTTTAATTTTGAAAATGAACTATGTAAGATCAAGATTCCAATGCCATTAACTGAATTGATGAAGAATCCTTGTTACAGAAATACAGCTTTAAAAATGATAAATTCACATGCTAATCAAATGCCTTCAGATACTGTGAATCTTCAAAAAGAACACCCTACAATCATTCTTGGTCCTGCTTTGTCTGATAAGTCTGAAAGTGATTCGAATTCTTCTCCACATTTTTACATAACCTTGACTATTCATGATCAAATGATTCATAATTGTCTTTTAGATTCCAGAGCTTTTCATAACTTGATGCCTAAAGCAGTCATGGAGGCCCTTGGTTTAAGTATCACAAAACCATACCATGATTTATATGCATTTGATTCCAGAGATGTTAAGTGCCTAGGAGTGATTAAGAACATCGTTGTAAATTTGACTCAGTTACCCATGAAGAGTGTAATTATGGATGTGGTGGTTGCTGACATCACTCCTAAATTTGGTATGTTATTCTCAAGGTCTTGGGCAAAGAAAGTAGGTGGTACATTGCATATGGATTTATCATACGCTACAATTCCTGTATTTGGGGGAGAAAATAGAAGATTGTATAGTGAATTACAATATGCTTATATTGTTATAGATGATAAGAACCCAACAAATCATCCCATTTATGTTGTAGAAAAAGATTTGGGGTCTTGTATGTTACATTTCAGTGATGAGGATACAAATGGCATGCTATGTGTAGAAAGTGAAGCACCAATCAAGTGTAGTGTTGAGCAGAAAGATGAGTTATGACTGATGTACTTTGATGGCTCCTCATCCAAGGAAGGAGCAGGAGCTGGCATTGTTTTGATTTCCCCTGGTGGAGAGGTGATTAGTTTGATGCATAAGTTGGAATTTGTGACTACCAATAACACAATAGAGTATGAGGCATTAATACTTGGCTTAAGGGCTGCAAAGGACCTTGGGATTCAACAAATTTCTGTTTATGGCGACTCCGAACTAGTTGTCCAACAGGTGAAGGACAAATATCAGGTTAAACATGATTTGTTGAAGGTATATAGAAACAAAGTATGGGATATGATTGACAATCACTTCATAGCATTCAATATTTGTTTTATTCCTAGGGATCATAATCAAATAAATGATTCACTTGCTTTGGCAGGAACACACTTCAAAATTCCAAAACAGACCCAGCTAGAATATCTAATTGAGGTTAGATATAGACATTCTGTGCCAAACAATATTAGACAGTGGATATTTTTTGAAGATGATTTGGAGATAAAAATATTCTTAGAGTTAACTGGAGAATTTTCTAATTCATTGATTGATCAAGAACATGATGATGAAGTCGATAATACTATTGAATATTCAGAAAATACAATTGTTAAGCATAAGATTATTGAGTTGAAGGGTAACTTTATTCCTAAAGGTTTGGTTCCCTTGGAAATGATTTTTTCTAAAGATGATACTATGTTAAATCCAACCGTGCAGTCCTCAGAGGATAATATTATAAATTCTAACATTGGTACGGAAGATCAGCCCAAGATTGTGAAAATTTCCAAATCTCTCTCAGTTGAGAAAATGAATAGGTATATCAAATTATTGAAAGAGTTTGTTGACATATTTTCTTGGTCTTATGAAGATTTAAGAACTTATGATACCAGTGTTATTCAACACAAGGTTCCTTTGAAGCCAAATGTGAAACCTTTTAGAGAGAAATTGAGAAGAATTAACCCAGCCTTATTTCCAGTCATTGAAAAAAAAGTCAAGAAATTATTGGATGCAAAGATAATTGTTCCTCTCAAATATTCATCATGGGTGGCAAATTTAGTTCTAGTACGAAAGAAGAATGGAGAAATTTGGTTGTGTGTGGATTTTCACAATTTAAATAGAGCTTCATTGAAGGATAATTATCTATTGCCCAAGATTGAACAAATTTTGCAGAAAGTGGTAGGTGCCCAAAGAATTTCATTGGTTGATGGATTTTCAGGTTACAACCAAATTTCTATGCATGCAGATGATAGAGAGAAAACAAACTTGACTATCCCTTGGGTTACATTTATGTATGACAAGATGCCGTTTGGTTTGATGAACGCTGGTGCAACTTTTCAAAGAGCTATGGATATAGCTTTTGTTAGAAAAAAATAAAACAATTGTAGTAATTTATCTAGATGATATCACTGTGTTTTCTCAATCTGATGAAGAACATTTGAAACATCTCAAGCAAATTTTTTTAAAATTTAGTAAGTTTAGACTGTCATTAAACTCTAAGAAGTCTCATTTTGTTGTTCAAGAGGGTAAGCTTTTGGGACATCTAGTTTCAGCAGATGGAATTAGAATAGATCATGAAAGAGTCAAGGCTATTTTGAAAATTAGTCTTCCAAGAAGTAAGAAAGATGTTCAGTCATTCATTGGAAAAATCAATTTTCTAAGATGTTCATTCCAAACTTTGTTGAAACAATAAAACATATAACATCCATGTTAAGGAAAGACAAGGAAGTAAAGGGACAACAGGAGCTAGAGCCTCATTTGAGAAGATCAAACAAGATCTTACAGAAGCACCCGTGCTGGTAAGCCTAGACTTTTCAAAATATTTTTTGACCTTCTCTTTTGCATCTCAGGACACAATAGCTGATGTTCTATTACAAAAAAATGCAGATGGATTAGAACAGCCTATAGCTTTCTTTAGCAAAACTCTTAGAGAATTTGAATTAAAATCCAATACACTGAAGAAGCAAGCATATGCACTGGTAAAAGCATTGGAGTTTTTTAGGATCTATATTCTGCATTCGAAGATTATTGCCTATGTACCTGATGCTACTATTAAAGAAATTCTAACTTAGCCAGATAGTGAAGGAAAGCGAGGGAATGGATTGCAAAAATAATGGAATACGATGTGGAGATTAAACCTAGCAAGCTTGTAAAAGGGCAGGGTCTAGCAAGACTATTGGCAGATTCAAATTGTGAATCACTTGGTCTTCATTTGATATCAAGTCTGTCAATACAGGAGGAGTTGCAAATAGGGCAAAATAAAAAATAAATCATGGATAAATATGCAGAATCAGAATGGTATCCTGATATAGTTAATTCTTTATTGCATTTGTAGTGTCCTGCTCATTTGGATAAGAAGGCTACTAGATCATTAAAATTGAAGGTCACCAAATATTTTCTAATAAATCGACAGTTACATTAGAAAGATCCAGGGGGGGTGTTACTCAGGTGTTAGGAGAAACCAATAATTGGAGAAGTCATTTCAGAATTACATGAAGGTGCATGTGGAGGTCACAAATATTGTAAGGCCATAGCTTATAAAATTCTAAGATCTGGATACTACTGGCCATCTTTGTTTTTTGATGTCTATCAGGAGGTCAGAGCTTGTATTCAGTGTCAAAAATTTGCTGGAAAACAAAATCTTGTGTCCTTACCTTTGAAGCCCATTGTGGTAAATGCTCATTTCCAGCAGTGGGTCTGTATTTTATAGGAAAGATTAATCCTGCTTCCTCTGGGAAGCACAAATGGATACTTAGAGCTGCTGATTTTTTCACAAAATGGGTGGAATCCATTCCTACATGGAATGTAACTGATAAGGTAATCATTAACTTTATTCAAGAAAATATCCTGAGTAGATTTGGTTGTTCTAAGAAACTATTGACTGACAATGATAAGGCTTTTAAGTCTAAGGCCATGATTACTTTTTGTGAACAAAATGGAATTATTTTAAAGCATTCTACACTCTATTACCTTCAGGGGAATGGATTGGGCAGAATCAACTAACAAAATATCATTCAGAGCATTAGAAAATTGTTAAATTAGAACAAGAGATCTTGGGATTCAATGTTGAATTATGCACTCTGGGCAGATAGAATAACCACCAAGAAAGCAATCGGTTTATCTCTTTTTTAGTTGGTGTATGGTACTGATACTGCTTTTCCAATCCAATTACGTATTCCAGTAATCAAGTTTTTTCAGGATAGTCAGGAAGAGCCTAATGATATTCAAATAAGGATTTTCTCATTGATTGAATTGTAGCAGGAACATGAAGCTCTAGCTAAAAAAACTCAATCTTACAGGAAAAAGATAAAGGAAAGATTTGACAGGAAGGTAAAGGAGGATACTTTTTCTTTTGGATACATGGTGCTCAGATGAGATGCCAGAAAAGAGTAGAAGGGTAAGCATGGAAAGTTTGATAACTTATGGGTTGGTCCTTTTATAATTTCAAAGATTTTAGACAATAATACATTCATACTGTAGACTCTGGAAGGTGAAGAATTGTCCAATCCAGGGAATGGACGATTCCTCAAACATTTTTACAGTTACTGAAGGTGAAAGAACTCTTATTCATTGTACATACCGGTGTGAGAAAGATGGAATAAAGACTCCAATTGCCTAATGGAAGTTTGCAGAATAACATGGAAGTTTTAGTTTAGATTGAAGGCACTAGTCTACAGGTTCTTGAAACCTCACAAGGAGGCTTTCATCCCCCAGTAGGAGCTAGATGTTAGGACTGAAATTATACCTAATTTTTGTGTGTTTTTTCTCAAATTTTTAGTCCTTATTTACTTTTCATTTTGAATTGGTTTTAAGTTTAATGATTTTAAACGCCTTTAGGTTATTGTTTTGGTTTTAATTTATTTTATCTTTTTTTAAGTTTTTTTATTGAAGGGGCATATTTGTCAAAAGTCTACAAATGCTGATTTAAATTCATTCGAAGGCTTATATATCCAAAGTCTAACCCTTATTTTGAGTTTCTTTGTCAAATATTTTATGATGAGATATTCCCGTAGCGCAAAATCCAAGATCTATACACTAGAGCGCTGCAGGAATCATAAATCACTGGAAAGAGTGGTTGATTGATGATATAGCGTGGCCCGTTGCAGTCGAGGATGATGGGAGGTTTTCAGACATCTGTTTAATATATCATGACACATGTACAAAGCCCTGTTTAGTATATCATGACAAATGTGTAAAGTTGTGTGAATATCATTGAGGAAATCGTGGATTTGAACTGCCATAATTTCTAGTTTGGAGTTATGAATCTCATGGCTGCAGACACGTAGTTTGAAAATTCTTGAAGTTTCCCAAAGTGTTAGGTTTTTAACATTAAACTAACATTATTCTAGGATCTTTTGACTGAGAGAATAACAAGCACAACAATGAAACACAAGAGATAATGAACACAGTGTTTTTCCTCGAGGAAACCATAAATGGAGAAAACCCCACAACTTCCTCAGAGATAGAATCAACACCAAAAGTAAAACCCCAAAATAGTAAGATGATCTCCCGACAGCAGTAGCCTCTTTCTTCCTAGCCCTAGTGTCTTCTTCTTCTTTCTCAGCTATGCGCTACAACTGAGTGTGAATGAGTGTGTGATAAATAGAGAGGATCACTCTCTATTTATACTAATTCCCAACTTGACAATGA
>LPNX010895796.1:170659-181440 GCA_001517045.1 Pseudotsuga menziesii | reverse complement strand
AGGGTTACCCACAATGACTTGACATGACTTGTTTACATTATAGAAACTCCTGATTGGAACATCGGGGCATGACATGACTCAATTACATTACAAACACATCCCGGAATAAACATTGGGTTACAATACATAAGAAATACAAGTGAATACATTCTGAAGTTACAATTACATCAACACTCCCTCTTAACTAGGAAGGTATTCTCTTGACACAATTTATCAACACAAGTATTCTTCTGTGTATCATCTAGTTCATCCTCGAGTCCTCGCCATCTTCAAGTCATCTTCATCTTCAAGTCTTCATCTTTGAATCTAGATCATCACTTGATCTGGATCATCACTGGAACATCATCACTGGATCTGGATCATCACTGCTGGATCATCATCACTGGATCATCACGGGTGCTATCTCATGATTCTTCTCATCACAGGAAGTTCTACAGTGTCAGCCCTTTTTCATGCTGGGTGTAGGCCTAGCCTCCATGTAGGTCTTCTTCAGCGCTTATATCTGACCCTAAGTCAGAATGGCCCGTCTAACACTTACATCTGAGCTTGACTCGTCAGAAAGGCACGCCCAACACTCACATCTGACCATGAGAGGAACTTAATCCCCTCACCATGTCAGAATGGCACAACCCTTACATTTGACCATGGAAGGAACTTCATCCTCTCACCATGTTAGAATGGCCCAGCCCTTACATCTGACCTTGACTCGTCAGAATGGCCCAGCACTCATATCTGATCATGTGAGAACACATCCCACAGTCATATCAGAATGGCCCTCAGTCCCAGACTGAGCTTTCCTGGTAATAGACTAGGTGCCTCCATTCTCCCAGAGAATGGCATCAGCCCTTATATCTGATCAAGTGGGAACCAATCCTTTAATCACATTAGAATGGCCATGCACTCACATCTGATTATGATTATGTAAGACTACATCTCACAGTCATATCAGAAAGACCCTCAGTCCTAGACCGAGTTTTCTTTGTAATTGACCAGGCACCTCCATTCAAAAAATGGCAACAACCCTTATATCTGATCATGTAGGAACCAATCCTATAGTCATATCATAATGGCTCAGCACTCATATCTAACATGGAAGGAACCAATCCTCTCACCATGACAGAATGGCTCGACCCTTACATCTGACCATGGAAGGAACCAATCCTCTCACCATGTCAGAATGGCTCACGGACTCATCACTTCCCCTTGGAAGGAACTTCGATTTGGAGAACACCAAGCTTCTCCTTGAAGTACTCAAATTCCACTCTGTCTAATGGCTTTGTCAATACATCAGCTATCTGTTCGTCTGTCGCGACATACTGGAGCTTCACTGCTCCTCTCTGCACCATATCCCTGATATAGTGATATTTGATCTCGATATGCTTTGACTTGTCATGGAACACCGGGTTCTTTGACAACTTCACACAACTCTGGTTGTCGCAATATATACAAGTAGCATCTAACTGGAGATCAAATAAATCAGACAGTAGCTTCCTTAGCCATATTGCCTCACAACTAGCTGAACATGCATCAAAATACTCTGCTTTAGCTGTACTCAGTGCCACATAGGATTGCTTCCTACTAAACCAAGAGATTACACCTGATCCCATACTGAAGCGACACCCTGAAGTGCTCTTCCTATCGATGGCACTACTTGCCCAATCTAAATCAACATAACCCTCTAGGTTAATCTTTTGACTCGCCTCATACTTGAGCCCATAATCAACTGTACCCCTCAGGTACCTCAGAATATGCTTTGCAGCAATCAAGTGAACATCTCTCGGATCTGTCAGGAACTGGCTCAAGGTGTTCACAGTAAAGCAAATATGTCGTCTCAAGTGTTCGTTAGGTACATCAAGGACCCATTCATATGACGATACATTGTAGCATCAACTGCTTCTGATGAAGCATCACTCAATAGCTTCAGGTTCAATGCCATAGGTGTGGTCATGGCCTTGCATTCCATCATCCCAAATCTCTTCAAGATCTCTACTGTATATTTCCCTTGTCCTAGGGAAATTCCATTTGCATTCTGCCACACCTCCATTCCTAGAAAATAATGCATCATACCCAAGTCCTTCATTACAAACTCGGCAGCAAGCTTCCTCTTCATATCAGCAATCAACCCATCCATACCTGTTACAAACATATCATCTACATACAGTAGGAGCATCACTGGGTTGCCATTTTGAACCTTGTAGTAAATGTTAGAATCTGCTTTACTCTTGGTAAAGCCCAAACTGGATAGAAAGTTGCCAATTCTGCCGTACCATGTCTTGGGTGTCTGTTTCAAACCGTACAGGGCTTTCTTCAATCTACATACATGAGACTCCCTATCATGTGTCTCAAAACTGAGTGGCTGCTCCACATACACTTCCTCTTCCACTACACCATTCAAGAAATTAGTCTTGACATCCATTTGGTGTATCTTCCATTTCATCACTGCAGCCAGAGCAAGTACTAATCTAATGGAAGTGTATTTGGCTACAGGTGCAAAAGTTTCTTCATAATCTATTCCTTCTTTCTAGGAGAAACCACGAGCAAAAATATTCCTTTATATTTTCTATGCTACCGTTTGCAACATGCTTGATCTTGTAGATGCATTTAGAAGTTACAACAGACTTCCTTTCTAGTCTTGGGACAACATCCCAAACATCATTCTTCCTGATTGATTGATACTCTTCGATCATAGCATCTTCCATTCTTTCCTTTCCATCGCTTTTTCATAATTGGAAGATTCTTTATCGATGAAATCACATAATAATGCTACAAATCCGGAGCAGGACCTGGTCCTCTTTCTTTCTCTGTGATTCTCTTCTAGAGCCTCATATCTTTCCGCACCTTGGATAGCTTCTTGTACCCAAGCAGGTTTCCTCTTATGAGGATTCTTTTCCTGAGGTGGATCTACAGGTTCTTGAGGTTCTTCAAATTCTCGATCTTCTTCTTGAGTTTCTTCGTTCATGGTTGTATCATGAATTCTAGGTGCTTCTGCTACTTCAGGTTCTTCAGCAGGTCTCTTTCTGGATTTGTTGTAAGCTGAGTCTTCATCAAATGTCACATCCTTGCTGATGTCGATATTCTTGAATCCTGGGAAGTATATTCTGTAAGCCTTTGAGCTTTAAGAGTATCCCACAAATATACCCTTCTTTCCTGAAGGATCTAATTTTTTCCTCCTCTTTTGGAATGTGTATGTACATTGGACAACCAAATATTCTGAGATGGCTGACTTCTGGTTTCTTGCTGGAAAAGACTTCTTTAGGTGTCTTGTTCTCAAGTACTCTGTGTGGAGTACGGTTCTGTACATACACCGCTGTTCTGGAAGCTTCTTCCCATAAATGCATGGGAAGATCTTGATCATGAAGCATACCTCTTGCAGCTTCCATGGTAGTTCTGTTTTTCCTTTCTGCAATCCCATTTTATTGTGGATTATATGGAGTGGACAACTCCCTCTTAATCCCTGAGTCTTTGCATAACTCTTTGAATTCATTTAATGTGAATTCTTCGCCATTATCTGATCGAAAGGTCTTGATCTTCTTTTCAGTGTGGTTCTCGATCAAGGATTTCAATTCCTTGAACTTGCTGAAAACTTCATCTTTGTTCTTCATGAAGTAAATCCATGTCTTCCTAGAAAAGTCATCAATGAAATAAACATAGTATACATACCCACTTAGTGAACTTGATGACATTGGTCTGCATACATTGGAGTGGATGATTTCCAAGATTTCTTTTGCCTTGCTCTCGCTACTTGGAAATGTCTTCTTTGTATTCTTTCCTTTCGCACATCCTTTGTAGACTCCATCATGTTTTGCTTGAATTTTTGGAAGACCTTCAACAACTTTGTTTGCAAGTGGTAGTGCTCTATAATGCACATGTGCAAGCCTTCTATGCCAAAGTTCATTTGGCTCTACTTTGTCATGGATCAAGGCTTGTTCTGGATGGACCTTCAATTTGTATAGACCTCCCTCTTGTTCCCCAATCACTACTGCATCATCAAAGGTCTTTCCTTTTGTCCACATGAGAACTTGGCCATCTACAAATGCAACCCTCATGCCTTTTGCATATAATGCAGATATGGAGAGGAGGTTCTTCTTGAGTCCCGGTACAAACAATACATCCTTCATCTTCATGGACTTTCCAGAGTCTAGATTATAGGAGGCTTCCCCACTACCTTTTATTGGATACTGGTAGTCATCTCTGAGCTTCACCTTGTGAGGTGATTCATGTTCTGATAGTCTCACAAAAGACTCTTTGAATCCTGTCATATGTTTGGAAGCCCCACTGTCTATAAGCCAATCATTGTTTCCATGTGTGATGTTTCTCGTGAGAGAGGAAATCAAAACATATTCTTTATCACTTGAAGAATCATCACTTTTTTGCTTGTTTCTCTTTGAGGAAGGTTCATCATCTTCTGCAGCATGGCATGATGTCTTCTCTTGTTGTTTTTCTTCTTGTGAGAGTTTCTTTTGTTTCTAGGACAATCTCTGGCAAAGTTCCCTATTTCATCACAAGTATAACATCTGAGTTGAGATTTCTTATAGGAGTGCTTACCTTTAGAATGATGATGATGATGGTCCCTTCTGGGTTTCTTGGATTGAACTGTGAGAGCTTGATCTTCACTTCCCATCTTTTCTTCTCGAGCTGCTATCCAAGTTTCGTCTTGTGAGAATTCTTCCCAAAGTCTGCTGAACTTGACTAACTTCTTTTTGGCACAGATCCCTTGAATGAAAGAGTCCCATGTCCCAGGGAGACCATTCAAGGTGGTCATTACAATCTCTGCATTTTCCACTTCTTCATCCATTTCTTCTAGCTGTTCCTTGATCTGAGAGACTCTTGTGAAGTAAGACTGGATGGTCTTTGCATTCTGAATCTTCACATTCTTCAACTGGTTCCTTAAAGTCATTTTCTTGTTTATGTTCTTTCCTTCAAACAGTTTGGTTAGGGAATCAAACATAGCTTTAGGTGTCTTTAGGGAGGACACCTATGGTATGAGGTGATCCTTGATTGAATCAACAATAATCCTCTTTACCATAACCAACTTCTTCTTGTGTAAGGCCTTAGCCTCATCTCCCTCTGGAACTGGAACCTCCTCATTGATGTAGGAGTCCAACTCATTTTCTTCCACGACCAGGGAGATCCGATACTTCCAGGCTCAGAAGTTATCAACTCCCTCAAGCTTTTCATCAATCTTGGTATGATGAGACATCTTAACTGAGAACCTCAAATTGAAATACAAAAGATTTAGATCTTACCAGGTCAAGATGCCGGATCTGGATTTGGAACTGAAATTCTGCAGTGCCGGTTCAGGATCATATTAGGGTTTTGATTTTCTAGAGTTCTATCCAACCAAATGATTTGTTCTTGATCTCTAAACTTTGATTTTGAGGAGGAGATCAATCCAAGCCTGGGCTCACTAAAAAATTCCACTTCTGTGGAAAGGCCTAATTTTCGGCAGCAGTGTCGGGTCCAGAACTGAAAAATCTCAGAATTGGATTCTGCTTCAACAGAAAGATGGGCCCTAGGGAGGAGAGTTAGTCCAACCTTCTTTTGCTGAAAATATGTGTAGAGAGATCCACAAAGTAGGAAGCCTTAGTTTCCGCAGCTGCACAGTGTCTTCTTCTCAGGTTAGCTTTGATACCATGTTAGATTTTTAACATTAAGCTATCATTATATTAAGATCTTTTAACTGAGAGAATAACAAGCACAACAATCAAACACAAGAGACAATGAACATAGTGTTTTTCCTCGGGGAAACCATAAATGGAGAAAACCCCACAACTTCCTCAGAGATAGAATCAACACCAAAAGTAAAACCCCAAAACAGTAAGATGATCTCCCGACAACAGTAGCCTCTTTCTTCCTATCCCTAGTGTCTTCTTCTTCCTCAGCGATGTGTTACAACTGAGTGTGAGTGAGTGTGTGATAAATAGAGAGGCTCACTCTCTGTTTATACTAATTCCCGACTTGACAGTAATAGGGCCGACTTCTCTAGGAGAGTCTAATAACCCTAGTGCCCCGGAACTGCGGGGACTTTAACACTTGACTAATAGGAGGGTTACCCACAATGACTTGACATGACTTGTTTACATTATAGAAACTCCCGATCGGAACATCAAGGCATGACATGACTTAATTACATTACAGACACATCCCAGAATAAACATCGGGTGACAATACATAAGAAATACAAGTGAATACATTCCGAAGTTACAATTACATCAACACAAAGAAGTGAATATGCCAAGTTATAGTATAGATATGGGGAAGAGTGGAAAGATTAACAGGTTCGAGCCTACAGACACCAGTTGGGCCACAAAATTTTTAGAATGTGCAGCGTTGTTTAGAGCAGTAGGGTGGTTTAGTTTTTTCAAGAAGATCACTGGTTTTAATCCTGAAGTTTCACATCATTTCACCCAGAATTTCATCAAAGGCACTGTAACATTTAATACTCTAAAATTTGAGCTCACAGAGGATTTAATAAATAAAGCCACCGGTAATCCAATAGATGGAGAACCCTGGTTCAAGAAGATTCCTTTCATTTTTTACCCTAATGATTTCTTACTGCTAAGAAACGAAGCCCTAGACTGGAGTAAAGGGGTTCATTTAGAAAATTTTAAGCCAGAATGGAGAGAAGCAATTGGTATTATACAGAGCTATATCACATGCGATGGCAGGTTCGCATCAATGTTTAAATATCATGTTAGATTTTTACAGCATTTGAATCAGCAATCCAGGATGAATTTGCCTTTCTTTCTTTTAAAAAGTCTCCAAAAGATTTCAAATAGAACCAAGGGACATTTCAACCATACAAACTAGTCGGTATTTCATCATGGTTTGATCAAATTAATCATTTGTATAGTTTTGCAGAAGAAAAATAGGAGTTGGGATCACTTCTTATTTTGGTCAGGGTTTACCAATGAATAGGATGATCATGTAAAGAAAAGCTTGACCAATAAAAAAATTGGCTTTGTTAAGATATTTAAAAAAGAGGTGATTGAAGATTTAGTGCAAGATAGCTTTCAGGAAGATAGTTCATGTCAAAGATTCAGAGATACTGGTAATGAAGATCAAGAAAAAATGTTGAAAGATGAGCAATATCACATTTTGGAGGACGAAAAAAGGGAAAAAACTCTTGATTTGAATTCTGAGGAAGATATTAGTTCAACAGTACAGAAGCAGAATTATATATGTGTACAAGAAAGCTCAACTAAAGCTTCTTTTGCAGATGATTTGATGGGTAATATTTTGCAAGTGCCAGATTTAAAGGTAGAAAAGAAATCTCTTATGCAGCTGGAAAGATCGAAATGGAGGCCAAATACCAGAGGCACAAATAAGCTCAGACTAAATATGAAAAGAATTTTAAACCCTAAACTGAAAATGAGATGATTATAGTCATTCAAGATTCTTCAAGTGAGGAAAATAATGAAAGTGAAGAGAATTTGAGCACACAACAAAACTACATTCAAGAAGATCATTTAATATCACCAGAGTCGGTTCAAGAAAATCATGCAGTCTTAGAAGAGCAGGTTACTCCTATTATAGAATAGGGTATGAATTTAGGAGTCTCATTTGCAGAGGAAGCAATGAAGGATAGGCAGGACGAAGATTTATTTTTTAAGAAGCTGAATATTCCATGGTTATCAAACCAGGATTTGACATTGCGTGGAGAGGTGCATATGGATTATGAAGTTGAAAATCTTAGGAAAACTTTGCAGCAACATAAATCACAAATTTGTTTACTTAATGAAACTAATGACAGGCTGGTAATGACAAATAGGAGATTAAGAGAAGACCTAGAAGTTATTAATGCACATTACCAAGAATTGATAGCAGTGTCGAAAGAAGCATTGAAGAGAAAGAGAGAAATACATAATCAAGCTAAAGATTTAACCAAGCAAATTCAGAATTTAAACAAGCAGAATGAAATATTATCAAATAGAGTTAAAAGTTTGGAGATAGAGCAAGAACGAGCTAAGAAGTAGTCTCATGCATTGGAAGGGATTGCCATGCTAGTAGAAGCAACCGAGCGGTTATGAGTGCCACCTAATGTCCAGTTGTCAAGTATTTTATTTTGTTATAATGTGTACAGTGGTTAACATTTTGTTGTCTTTAGATATTTGAAGTTAACATGTAACTACTTGTTGTAACTGCTTCAAGTTTAGACCTAAAAGACAGTTATGAAACAATTATGAAACTGCTCTAGTTTGTAAATGATAAAAGTAGGAAAGTTTGGTGGAGTAGGGTTCGATTTTTGTTTCAAGAAGGGCTATAGAGCTAAGGACTTTTGGATGTATATGATGACTAATACTTATGACTCTCATGTAAGTGTTGAAGACTAAGACTGATTTATAAATACATATAAGCCATTTTATCATCTATATTGATTTTGTTTATGGTTAGTTTGGCCACTCAACTTATGATTTCATTTCTTGATTAATGTTTTTATTCATGTGAATGCTCATATGTTGTGGACAAAACCAGTACTATGCTTATGAATGTTTATGGTTTATATTTATATTTTATGGATTTATACCTTAGTTCTTCAATGTTATTTCATGATTCAGTGCCTGTATTAGTTTGCTGATTGTTTACCTTCTTGTGAATGAAATTTTAAACCAAAAATTACAAAAAACTAATTCCATTTTTCTTTTTGTTTTGAGATTGTACTAGCTTTGTTTCTATTGTAGTCTAGGAAACATTTCTAGCACAAACAACTCCCATAGCATATCCACTTGCCTCTGTCTCCACTTCAAAATACTTTTGCAATTTGGGCAACACAACAACTGGTGCTTGAGTGATCTTTCATTTTGGCTCTTCAAATAATTTTGTTGCTTTTTTCTCCATTGAAAACTCTTGTTTTTGGTTGTTATGGCATGGTGTGGCACAACCACAATTGAAAATGATGTTAAAACTTTCATAACCATTGTGCTTTTCCCATGAAGCTCCTAACTTTAATGATATTACTATTAGTTAAGCCACTTGATGATGGCCTCCATTTTTGCATGATCAATATTGAGTTCCCCTCCAATCACATACCCCTAACACACTAATGATTACTGAACAAATTCACATTTCTTAAGGTTTGATAGTAGTTGATGCTTTTTCAAGGTCTCTAACGCTTGCATAAGATGTGAGATATGCTTTTCATAGGTAGAGTTATAAATCAATATATAATCTAAGTACACAATTACTAATAAATTTAAAAAGATACATTGTACATCATTCATCAAATGCATAAATGTAGCTAGTGCATTACATAAACCAAAATGCATTATCAATTATTCATATAGACCTTGTTTTGTCTTGAAAGCAGTCTTATGTGTCTTCATATTTTACTCGTACCTAGTGATATCCCAATTTGAGATCCAACTTTGGTGAAGTATTTTGCATGTTGTCATTGATCTAACAAGTCATTGGCCCTGGGTAAAGACTATCAATTATTGAGGGTTATTTTATTCAAAGATTTATAATGATATACATTCTCCAAGCCCACCTTCTTGGCTACTATGATGATAGGTGACCCACAAGGTGAGGTGCTTGGTGTTGTAGCTATTTCTTTACTTTATTTGCATATATGGTGGATTATCTATACAATCCAATATTTGGAAGTGGGCAATTAGAAAGAAATCATATCTCACACTCCACTTTCCTCTTAGGTGGAAACCTTTTAGGATCCTGGAAAATTTCTCTATATGTTGCAAAATCTCCTTCATATGATGTTTCTTTTCTTTAGTAGGCCCCTTTAGAGATGCCTTTATCTTTACTATTTCAACTTTGATTGATTTTCTTTTAAGAAGACTAATATAAACTTCTTATTTGAATTGATCAATTTCTTGGCTTGGTTAACACTTAATAGATAGATCTTGAATTTATCTGCATGCATTGATGATGAAGGACTTTCCTTCCTTGATCACGTCATATTGGCCGAATTGGTTTGTTCTCCTCATGAAGGTTGCATCCGTCATATACATGTAAGAGCTTCACAACACTATGCCACACACACCAAGTGACACTACATCTACCTCCACTTCATCAATATTGTTTGTACTTGTAACAAATTTGATCTTACTTTGCTTGGTGGTCCTTAGCTCTACATTCTTATTTACACACCCTGGTCCTCAACGGATATGAGTGTGGACGGTCATGAAATTTTAATCAAATATTGCTAACCATATCTTCGATGAGGTTGGCCCATGGACCGAAATCAAATAACACATTTTCCTTTCTCTTATTGACCTAGATCTTAACATGGAAGAGTTTAGTTCTCTTTTTCTTCCTTGGAATGGAGGCTACTTAGATTCACCTCCTTCTATATTGTAGTGGATAAAATAATTTTATCTAAATTTGAGTTGCTTTCTACTTGGTTCCTTCAATTCATGGCTAGTATGTTCTTCTTGGCATCTTCTTGAGGTTCTTTGAATTTATCTATGGGTGTAACTTTTAACACTTATATTTAGTATGACCATCAATATTACAATGGTTGGTAGGATATTCCTTGCATTGATGTGTTGTTGTTGTTGCTTTTTATCATTTCCTTTCCACTTATTATGTTTTGAATTACAAGCATCCTGGTGCTCTTTCTCCTTGGAAATTGTTGCTTCTGGAATTGATTTTCCAATTTTTTTTATATTTGAGGGCCCCTCCTTCTATTTTTGTTGAAAGCTTACTTAGACTAGTTTTCTAGCTCAAGGGAATCCATCCTACACACTTAGTTTTTTCCAAGAGTTTGAGGAAAATAAGTTTTGGCTAAGTTAAGCTTACTTTTTCCCTCTGACATATCATCGTAA
>LPNX010895796.1:119531-170421 GCA_001517045.1 Pseudotsuga menziesii | reverse complement strand
GAAATTCTATTGGTTCTTGAATTCCAACTCACAAAAACTTATTTTGGCACGTTTTCTTATAAGGCCCATTTTAGACCCCAAATTTCCTCTAATGCTTAACCAGTTTATTCGATGTGTTGGAGTAACTCAGCCAGTCTCTCCGACATGGTCGACTAGATCAAAAGAAGGTTTTTTCACAATCACCGTTTCGACATAAATCAACTAAACCCACCAGCATTGTCAAAAGAAACTCACGAGTTTCCGTCGATATGGTCGAAGGTGCTTGGAGATGTTGTCGAATGCGGAGTTTCGGGTCAACTTGGATTTTTACGCCGAGACAATCGAAGGAGACTTGTGAGTTTTCTCCAAAGCATTCACGGCTTGGAAAGGAAGTGCGACTCTTAAAAATGGCCGAAACACTGGAGTGTCTCGAGCTCGGAAAAAGTGGGGCAACGACGTCGATACAATCAATGTGACATAAATTATGTTGTCAATATCGTCGGACTGACTTGAAGGTTTTTGCCGATACTGTCGGAGTCAAAACTCGTTTTTACTGGGACCAAAAGCGTTTTACGGCAAACGACGATTCGGGCAACCACCGTATTCAAATTTTCAACTATCGTATTTAATAACCCAACGGCCGCATTAATGTCATTTTTGTTCGTTTTTCTATATAAAGGGGTGATTTTATTTGGTTTTTATCACGTGAAATGCCATTTATCGGAGCAGCTAGTCAAGGAATGAAATTTGGAGCCATTACATCTAGCCAAGGCCGCAACATTTCCACGATTGACATGTAGGCACCTCGTTTCTTGGACTCTTCCGGTTTTTTTGTTATAAGAGTAAAGATTTTGTATTGCTAGCATGATAATGACACCATAGTTTTCCAGTTAGGATATTTTCCACTTTGTTCCGCAACCTCCGTATCTATGTTCGTAATACTGTTACCATGGCCTAGGTTAAACTAGTATTCGATTTATGCAGGCAAAAAATCCATTACGATTGTTTTTAAAAGTCGAGCTTGTTTTCATAGCTGATTTAGCACCACAATCGAAAGAACGCAAACCCCTTTAGGCCTAGGGTTTTTTGGACCGGTCGATTAGAAACTTAGCATTCATGGTGTTTTTATCCCATCCTTCATGGAGATTTTGTTCTCATAGTTTTTCTCCTTTCTCATGGTTAAATCATCGAGGAACTAGTTGCTCGGTTGAGTTTCTTAGAGAGGATTTCTACCCAGGACGATTTATCAAAGGCTCCACTGTTTGTGCGAGTCCCGATTTGTAGTATACACAATAAAAAGGGCGAGCTTTAGTTTCTTACTATGCAAATAATTTGCTTAATCAATTTTGAGGAGGATAGATGGAGAGAGGAAGAAAGGTCCATAGTGCGGGGTTTAAAGAATTATATAAAGATGCTACCTTGTCGAGCCACCATATCCGTACGCAATAGAGGATACGTATGTCGCACTAAATACACATTGAATATTTCTACCCTAGACCCTATAACACTTCAGAACCTTGGAATATTACTACCTTGACTGGTGCATGCAATGACAATACATTACTTACAACGCTCCTGAGGACCATCGTCGTTACATATAAAAATTTTCCTTGTTTTACTTGATAAACACTAGGGGATTACAATGTTTTCAAAAATTTGAGTTTTCACCTTCCAAAGTTTTGAGATGAGTTATTGCAATGATGTAACACATTCACCTAGCTCTCTTTGCGCACCTTCACCTTTGAATAAAGTCGTGAGTAGAAGACTCTTTGCCTCGACAAGTCAGAAGTTAGTAAATAAAAGGGTCGGGAATCGAGCTTGTGGCTTTCATCAAAGGGACCGACTCAACTTCTATTCTAGGCTTCTTAACAGTGTTACAGAGCTCAAACTAATCTTTACTGCAGTTTTTCTCAATGGTGTACTCTCCACCTTCATCAACCTGTATAAGAATCAACAAACATTAACAAACTTGTAGGTGAAAATGTATAATAGAACCGATAATCAAGTGCTTACTTACATTATTGTTTTGGCAAATTATTGATGTTTTAAAATGAAGGAGAATAGGAGGGGCTGCCTCCAAAATTTAGATGTAGGATGCAAACCGGTTTATAGCTTACACATCAACATATGCATATGTGATGACAGGTTTTCATTTGAACTTTGTAATTGCATGTCCTTTTATTACATCACGAGTTCATTAAATGATCAAGCAACTTTGAATGGAACACTTCTCTCCATCCTACATAACTGCATTTTGAATGGCTATTAATGGATATGTAACTATGTTTTTCCTCCCAATTCTGACACTCTATAATGATTGCATGCTCCAATTTTGAGGTCCAATATAGGTTTTTTCCGAGGTCGATTATACATGTAGTAGTTTCTTTTTAATATAGGATACCTCAGTACAATGATGCATAGTATTGATCTCTTTGATTATTCAAAACAACTGCGGTATTAATAAGTCACTTCTAATTATGCTCATGTCCATATATCACATGATCTATTTTCACAAAGCAGGATTACCTTATTGAGAACATATTTTAAAACAACGAATTCACACAATGCCTAATTAAGGTAGTAAGAAGAAGGAGAAGGAAAGTGAGACAGATTCAGATGTGGAAATCATCTCCAGGACGTAAATTAAATTTGAGGATACCAAGGCTATCATAGGAGTTGCTCCTAAATTCAAATGGGGAGAGCTCTATCATATGATTAGAGATTAGAACATCTCAAACGCTGGTCTTGAAGAGATTATCATATACCAAAGAATAAGAAATCTAGGAATCACTAAAGCCGCTACTCGCCTGGAGCTATTTCCTTGCTTAGATTTTATTGGGTGGATTCTTCCCTAGACAAATACCACCCCGAGGACTATATTTAACGTTAAAGGGGAATATTTTGCTTCATTTACTCCATCTTACATAACATTGGCCTACAAGCTACCCCCTGCACAGGTCATGATGACCAATGATTGGGTCAAAGGGATAAATATTGATCCTTTGGAGTATGCGAAGAGGATGGTAATGCCAAGGAAACTGTTGTGCTAGAAGGAAAGTGGGGAGTATGAGTCCCAAAGCATACACACTCCATTCAGAATCATAGCTTTGATGCTGAACATAATTTTTGGCCGATCAGATGGAATCATGTATAAATTGAACTGGGTTCTTTTAATCTATTATATATCCTTTGAGGGAATGATTTTTAACTGGGAGGGCATCATATCAGAAAACCTGCCATCCTGTGTAGTAGCCGCACAAGGAGGTATGATCCAGAAGAGGTCTGAGTTTTATATGTCATCTTACCTTATTGACTGCATTTTGTGTAGGCACCTGTTTGCTAAGCTTGGGTGATTTTGGACCCAGACTGAGGCACCTGTTTATGTTGCTTATCAAATTATTTGGGCCCATAATTATGCAGGATTTTACAAACTCATTTATGAAGAATCTATGATGCCTCTTTTCGAGATAATTTTCCTGAAAGAACCAAACTACCTATATGGCAACGCCATGGAGGTTATCTCCGAGTATGGATATTGCTATTTCTTGCAGGAAGGAACATACCTTAGAATGTATGGATGTTCCTAAGCTCCATCCCTATTGCCAAAGTATGCCACAGACTATGTATTCAACAAAGAGGCACTGAGGAAAGTGTTCTTAAATGGAGTCGACAACTTCTTGCATGATATGAAAAATGAAACCTTTCCCCCACTGCCTTTCTGCATCGGAGGATACATATTATCCAAGGTAAAAGGCGTCGTTGATTTTGTGAAAGAGCTGGAGACTTTTCATTTTGGGGAGAACAATTTTTAGAGAAATAATAGCAGAGCATTGCGCGGCCATAAAAATACATTATGAATAGTCAAATTTATTCAACAAGGATGAAGAGGTATTCAGAAGGGCTAACAATCTGATTGAGTTAGGAAAGTACTTTACAAAGAAGAGTGGTGTGGGTGGAAGCAAAGATGACATCACTACTATGGAAATGAAGCTGCAAAAATAGAAATAAGAGGCCTTAAGGTTGCAGCAAGTAGAGGTTGAGCAGAAACAGAAAGAAGAAGATGAGAAATTCAAGCAGAAGAAGTCTAAAAGCGACAAGAAGAAGAGAAATTAAAGAAAGAAGAAGAAGAAAGAGCACAAAACGAAGCTGAGGAAGTGGCAGAAGAACTAAGGATAAATGAGGAAGAAGACAAGGTCAAGGAGGCTCAAGAAGAAGCAGTAACCCAAAATGAGCCAATGGACATAAATCACCCTTCCTTATCAAGTGGAACAATGACCAGTGGTCACATCCACTTTTTAGAGCTCAGGTTTACTCCATTTAATCAATATAAGCAACACAATGTGGCTCTCCTAGATACCATCATATTTGAAAAATCAAGGAAGACCATCACATTGAGGTCATAGAAGCGGTTAAAATGGGTACACAAGCTGACATGGTCACAATCACTGAAAATACCATAATAGAAGGTAGTCACAAAGATCCCAAATTCATGGCCTCGGTAAATATAGCAGTTGCACAGGCGAACGCCGACAATGTTGATCGACTGATGAACGATGTGGAATGCAACAAGGAGAAGATGATTCAGCTGAAATATAGTCTAGTAAAATTAAGAGGAGAAGTCATAGATCTAAAAAGGAATCATTATGCCATCCTCTTCGACAAAGAAATACTCCTAAGGGAGTACTAGACTCTAGAGAAACAGAAGAAGGAAATGAATGTCTAATTAGTAATAATTGAGGGAGAGAAAAATGATTTTGAAGCCAGAATCTCACAATTGGAGTCAAGAGAGTCTGCGACAAGACAACATGTAGAAGAATTGAAAACCTGAGTAGAAGAATTGGTGAAGTAGAAGGAATCTTTGGAGAATCAGCTAAAGATAGCTAACGAGAAGAAGCAGGAAATATCTCCTTTTTGTGACCAAGCCTGTAGAATTAAAAGACTGGTACATCGGGCTCAAGTTACTCTCACAGGTGAGATCTATAAAGTGAGACTGATAATGATGAGACTAAGGGTGATTGCGGCAGAATCATCGAATTTCAGTAAAGGACTGATACTCTCACAGGTGAGATCTATAAAGTGAGACTGATAATGACGAGACTAAGGGTGATTGCAGAAAAATCACTGAATTTCAGTAAAGGATTCACCGAGATTGGAGAAAAGGTCAAAATCCAGTTGACCTGGTTGGAAGCTAACTCAAAGTTTCCTAAAGACTCGCCACAAAAGACAACAGGAAGCATAAAATCAGAAATGACACTCCTAGAGTTTTGCAGGAAAGCCTCCCTCAGGTTAAGCAAGGAAATTGCAAAAATTGTGGAAAAATGTGAGGACTTCTATAAAATGATACATCAAGTCTACGCGAAGTGCTAGATTCCATTGGTTCCGAGGATCACCTACCTACCTAGCAAGGACCAACATCTGACACATTTGTAGGCCAGACTAGAAGAAGACATACACTATATCCAGAAAATAGAATTTTTTAACAAAGAAGATATTAATCTTTTGGTTGGGCAGACTTCTGTCAATGCTCACATATTAGGAGACATCTATAGGTATGCCATAGAAAACGTGACACATGTAGAGACACAAATAAAAATGCGTGAAGTGACCGTGCAAGTACTAGAGGCAATAAAATACAAAACTATTGTAGAAGAGGCTAACATATGGGAAACATATGTTTCCATCTTGGCAGGGCCCACTCAAAACCTTTGTCTTTTATAATTTTTTTGGCATTTTCCTAATGTAAAGCACTAGAAGACAAATTATTGGAATACCTATTGTTGGGGTAATCTAAGAGCCACTAGATGATGAACTGTAATTGTAATATAAATAGAGATAGGGAGTAGAGTTAAAGGACTTTTTGCTAGCATAAAGAAGGGTTAGACTATTTTGTAAGGGAACTAAATTTTCTGATAATAAAGAAGGACCTATTTGCTGGGAAAGGCCTACACATGAATTTTCTTGGGATGTGTGGAATTTACAATATGAAATTACTTCTTCTTGTTTATGTACAACTGTGAGATCATTCTAACTTTTCTGAATTAATTCTTTGGCTATGAATGATTTTCCTTTCTACGTAAATATTTGTGTATGAAATGAGTAATGAATGGTTTATTTTTATCAGAGTTTTCTTTGATACCATTTCTACTGTAAATATGCATATTAAATTGAAACAATTATCTACGAAATTGGTATGAATAGTTACAATACATTTTTCTAAATTTAAATCTGCTCCCTATGGGGATAGAGTAAACTAGAATAGGACATACTATCTTAGTCATAGAATTAAAATATAATTGATAAGGCAGGGAGGGTAAGACGGGAGGTAAGAACCCGCTGATCAATTATATGCATTTATATTAGGCACTTGAATTTAGTCATTTAATTAAAGAAAACAACATAAACGGTGAATCAGGATGAAAGTAATAAAAAAATTTCAAACAAATCATCTACAGTGGTCAGAGAATTAACTGGATGGATTCCCCATACCAAACAGTGGATGATCTAATTGGGATCGATTATTGGGGAGAATCCCTATTGTCGGTAGATGGGAATTTTCCAAGCATCAGTAGATTTGGTGCTAGAAGGAGGGCCGCCAGTGCATGGCTAAAAGAGGAAATCCATTTGTGATAAAATATTCCGCTGGAATTACATCTAAAACGACTTTCCCAAACGATTTCGTTCTTGAATATGAAGAACAAGAAAGGGTAATTTTTGAAGAAGAAGATTCAAAATCTTTATATGCTGTCTCATTTGAAGAAATTGATTATTTTCAGAGGCATACACAATCCTACGTTAAGAAGCTCAGTGGGTTGAAATTAATTCATGCGTTACCCAAGAGGTAAGACCTCAAGAGAGTAGTCTCATACACTCGAGATTCAGTACTTGTGGAAAATTTGGAAGAATTGATAGATTTTTCTCTCCAATAAATCACCCAACCTCTTGATCAGTTAGGACCTGAATCCCCTACAGTTCAATCCTTTCCACATTCTCTGCCATAATATTCGCCTTGATTTATGGCTGTAACTTTTAATCAACCTATTTGGAGGGCCAGAACACCACTCAATCTGGATGCTCCTTTACATGATTTACCTAAGCACATAGAAAGATTACTACCAAATTTTGACCTTGGAAAGTGTGTTTCTGCTAAAGATCATCTCAAAATATTTTATCTCGCACTAAATATTCTGATTGTTGAACACAAAGATGTGTGCACACTGCTCCCATATACTTTTGAGCCTCGAGCATCCTCATGGTTTTTTAGTCTAGATGCTTACTCAATAGCAAATTGGGACGGTTTTGAAAGAGTGTTCATAAGTAAATTTGGCAACCAAAAAATGGTAGCAACGCTCATGAAAGAGTTGCTGTCTATGAATATGGAAAAGAAAGAGAAGGTTCAATATTTCAATCAAGGGTTCACTACTCTTTTAAACAGTTTTAATGCTACGAAAAAACTAGTTGAGGAGTCTTTGGTAGAATATTATACTACAACATTGTATCCACCCATAGCGATCTTTGTAAAAAGGGAGGTTAAGGATACATTGGTAGAAAATTACGAAAAAGCCAAGAAGGTAGAATCTGATCTTGATAGTATCGCAAAACATACTTCAGAACCAGAAGTGAAAACAATAGCCAGTAAAAATCCTTTGTTGTTAACTAGGCCTAAAGAAGAACATTCGAATGAGCTAGAAAATGTTGTCAAAATGGTGCAGAAATTATCAAACAAAATAATAGACTTGGAAAAGGAGAAGGGAGCTAGTTCATCAAGAAATCCATTCAAGCCCTATTACAAGAAAAGAGAAGAAAGTGGACATCTCCAACCACCTCTACTTAATTTTGTTGTTTTGAATTTTACTGAAGTTGGCATGGATAATTTATGTACATTTCATCAAGAACACCACTCTAAAAAAAGCTCTCCACAATGGATAAATTCAATGACTTGGTAATGAATCAATTATTAGACACTTAGTTGACAGATCCAGAAGAGGAAGTTGACAGATCCAGAAGAGGAAAAATACCAAACTAATGAGCCAGAAGAAACAAATGAAGAAACCACGACGGTGTTATGTGATTGGGCACCCACATTGGGACTGAGCGAGGAAGAGAAGAATGAGGAGATCCAAGTATCATCAATGAATGTTACAACAAGTAAATCATCGGTGGTGGATCAAATTTTAGTGCTGCCTAAGGCAAAGAAAATAAAGGAAACCATGAAGAAAATTATTAGCACTACTCAGATGCAGCATAAGGTTAATCCATAAAACATAAAAGAAACTAACCCAGTAATTAATAAACCTGTGAAAACCATGGCAAACAAAACATAAAGTACTAAAGAGTATAACATGAGGTATGATATTGTGGAAAATATTAAGAAAACCAAAGAAAATATTTCTTTATTTGAATTATGTAATCTTCCTCAGCAGAGAAAGAAATTATTGGAAGCATTTGACCCACAACCAAGTAGTACTGCAGAAGCCATTGAATTAGATACTGAGATAAATGAAGCAAGTATTGGCGAAAAGTCAAAATCCTGGACTTTGCCTTCCCTATTAACATTTGAAATTTTCAATCACCATGTGCTTAATTGTTTGGTGGATTCTGGAGCCTCATCTAATGTTATGCCTTTATCCGTCTGCAAGAAGATCAATGGTCAACCGACACCATCCCCTTCACAGATCATTCAACTAGATAGATATGCTATTAAGGTTATAGGGGAGATGAAAAATGTGCTTATTAGATTGTATGCAGATCCTAGGGTGTGCCAATTCATAGACATCATGGTAGTGGATATACCTGAGGCTTATGGTATGATATTATGCAGGGACTGGTCTACAAAACTTAACAGTTATTTTCTTATTGATTGATCTCACATGTGGTTTCTGTATCAGAATAGTTAGAATCGGATTAAGATACTGAGAGAACCACATATGAAACAAAATGTAACTTAGTTAGAGGAAAAGAATGAACCAGTTAATTTCTCATCTTCAGTTATAG
This sequence comes from Pseudotsuga menziesii, assembly GCA_001517045.1. Classification (NCBI taxonomy): domain Eukaryota; kingdom Viridiplantae; phylum Streptophyta; class Pinopsida; order Pinales; family Pinaceae; genus Pseudotsuga; species Pseudotsuga menziesii. The sequence goes on along the minus strand of LPNX010895796.1, from coordinate 161,451 downwards.
GAAATTACTTTTTAGAACTTGAACCAAGGAATTACCAAGCTGACGAAGATAGTTATGAATCAGATACACAGTTCGATCTCCTTTGATTTTTCACGTGCTGGTGACATTGATTGTAACATAGTAAATTTAGTTACTAATGTAGGAAATGATACTAACCAAATAGATTTAGAAGGTAGATTTTGGATTTTGTATTTTGATGGTTCTAAAACACAAGAAGGATTGGGAGCAGGCTATGTCCTTATTGATCCTAAAAAAAATAAAATTTTTCTCTTTTGTAAGCTATAGTTTGAATGTACAAATAACACCCCTAAATATGAAGCTCTAGTCCAAGGTCTGAAAAAAGCCATTGAATTAAATGTAAAAAATTTGAAAGTTTTTGGTGATTCTGAGATAGTTGTTAGAAAAATACGAGACACCATTCATTGCTTATCTCCACATCTTAAAGGGTATCAATTTGATGTTGAAATATGATAGCACACTTTAATGCTTTTAATATAAATGCAATCCCTAGATTACAAAATGCTATAGCTGATTTGTTAGCCACTTCTACTTCTAGGTCAGTGCTGACTAATAACAAGTATTCTATTGAGTTAATTTTCAGGCCATTGGTACCTGACAATATCACAAATCTGAGGGTGTTTGATGATGATGAACAAATTATTAATTTTCTGACGAATGATGAAACTTTCAAAGAATCTATAATTAATGAAGAAGAACATCAATTAGATTTACGAAATGGAGACATGTTCAAAGGAAATTTTATCCCTAAAGGAGTGAGAACGCTGGAAGGAATGTTTGATTTGCAAAACAAATTAAGAAAACCAGCTAATGTTAAAACAACTAGCTAATCAATGCAGTATGAGCTGGTGAATTTAGGATCAAAAGCTGAGCCCAAATATGTCAATTTGGGAAAATGTTGCTCACCTGGAGAAAGATGCAGGTTCATTAAATTGTTTCAATTGTATGAGGAAATCCTCGCCTGGACGTATGAAGATTTTAAGACTTATGATACACGTATCATCCAACATGTAATCCCTATTAATACATGCGTAAAACCATTTCAGCAACAACTCAGAAAAATGCATCCTAAGTTAGATCCTTTCATTCAAATTGAAGTAAAGAAGCTACTAGATGCAAAGATTATCTTCAGGGTTCGACACTCTGAATGGGTAGCAAATCTAGTTCCGGTGAGAAAGAAGTCAGGAGAGATAAGGTTATGTGTTGATTTCCAAAATTTAAATAAGGCACCAGACAAAGATAACTACCAAAATCCACTGATGGAACAAATTCTAAAATGGTATCAGGATCATAAATGTTCTCCCTGTTATGTGAGTTTTCAGTTTATAATAAAGTATTAGTGGCCGAACAAGATCGAATTAAGACTACATTTTTTACAAAGTGGGGAACATTCACTTATAGGAGAATTCCTTTTGGCCTAATAAATGCTAGATCCACATTGCATAGGGCCATGGACATTATATTTCGAGGATTAGTCGATCACTGTGTAGTAGTATACTTAGATGATGTAACAGTTTTCTCCAAGAAAAGTTAAGACCACGCTTTTCACCTAAAACAGATTTTTGACCATTGTAGAAAATATGGCATATCCTTAAATCCAAAGAAAAGTATTTTCACGATTCTTGAAGGAAAACTGTTGGGTCACATCATCTCAAAGAAGGGAATCTCAATAGACCCGGAGAGAGTTGAAGCTATATCTCAGATTCTCTTGCCCCACAATAAAAAGGCTATCCAGTCATTTATGGGCACAATAAATTTTGTTCAAAGGTTTGTACCATATTTCTGACAAATTGTAAAACGTTTGCAGCAAATGGTAAATCAAAGTGTACAATTCAAGTGGACTGATATTGAGAAGGATGATTTTAAGAACATAAAAAAAACAATAGATCATGCACCTTTGCTAAGGAGTTCGGATTTTGAAAAGGATTTTATTCTATATACTTTTGCATAAGATAACTCTCTTGCAGCAATGCTTACTGATAAAGGAGAATTGGGAGATGAATATCCACTATCATTCATGAGCACTGGATTCAAAAGGAGACAAATTGAATTACCCAGTTGTAGATAAACAAACACATGTAGTATTCAAGACAACAAAACAATTCAGGCCCTATATTTTGAAGAATATAACAAAGTTATCGTTCCTCATCCGACTGTCAGCTCACTCTTTGTACAAAAAGAATTGGGTGAGCGAAGAGGAAACTGGGTGACATCACTACAAGAATATGATTTGGAATTCAAGATGACTACTATCATTAAAGTTCAAGCTGGGATGTGTAATTTGCTTGCAGAAAGTCATGCTAATGAAGATTATGATTGGGAGAATGAAGTTGAATTAAACTTAATTGATGTATGTCCCATTTTCACTACTCCTAAATTATGGTACAGATATTTGGTGCATTATCTTTAGCAAGGATATATTCCAAAACATTGGAACTCCAAGTAGAGAAGGGCACTTTGATTGAAGTCATCCTCTTATCAGATAATTAATGGAGTAAGTTTTAGGAATACCTGTGATGGAGTTTTTCTTAGATGTCTCGAGAAGGAAGATGCATCTAAAGAAGTCAAAGAACTGCACAATGGTCCTGCAAGATGACATTTCTCCGGGGATACCACAGATCATAAGATACTCAAAGCTGGGTACTATTGGCCAACTCTATTCAAATATTCTCATGCTTACACAAGAAAGTGTGATGTGTGCCAAAGGAGTGGTGGCAGAGTGTTGAAAGTAGTCGGACCATTACAACCCGTTATTATTTCAAAACCATTTGAACAATGGGGCATATATATTATTGGATAAATTAACCCAAACTCTTCACTGCAACATTGGTATATCCTTATGGCTATGGATTATTTCACACAATGGGTGGAAGTGGTTCCTTTGCACAAAGTGAATGAGGATGCAATCATCAACTTCCAACAAGAGAATATCATAACCAGTTTTGGGATTCCAATTTCTCTTATTTTTGACAATGCATATTACTTCTCATTTATCAAGATAACTAAATTTGCTTGTGAAAAAGGAATAAAAATGCATTATTCAACAAATTATTATCCACAGGGAAATGGGTTAGCAGAATCAACGAATAAGAATCTCATTCAAATTTTGAAGAAAAAATTATTGAGAGTCAAAGAAACTGGCACATAGCCATTCCTAATGCACTATGGGAAGATAGGGTCACCCCAAAGAATTCCTTAGGAGTTTCTCCCTATACTCTGGTCTATGGGAAGGAAGCCATTTTACCCCCAAACATTCTGTTCCCATCCTTGCAATTAGCTCAAGCCTCAAGAGGATCCGGTAGCGAAATTTTACAAGCATGATATAATACTTTGTTGAAACTTTAATAATCAAGACAAAATTCCAAAGATATATTTAACCAACATCAGGACATTGTCAAGAGATGGTTTGAAAAATGAAAATCCAGGAAGGGGACCTTTGAAATAGGGGACTTAGTCTTAAAATGGGATCACCCGCATGATGAGAAGGAAAAACACAAGGAATTTCAGCATCTGGGTCGGCCCTATCAAATTGATGAGAATATTGGCCCCTCAATTTACAAGTTGCAAGATTTACAAGGCCAGGAATAAATCCTTCCTGTAAATGGCCTTGTTCTCAAACAATACTTTACCTAGGAGTTTGGAGCACTTTTGTACATAAATAAAACTTTTCTTTTGTTTTCTTGATCTTCTCTATTCTGTTTTTCTTTTCTTATTTACTTTGATTCATATTTTTATTTTTACTTGCTTATAATAAACTGATTCAATATTTGACACTTGGAAATATAGGAATCTGAATAATCTCAAAGGCCTTTGAAAGTCAGAAACTTCTTATGGGAAAACTTGTGTGGTAAAATTTGATCAAATATGATACTTTTTAATTATTGACAGACTGTAGAAAGGGAAGCTAAATTCAAGTCCACATTGGATTCATTATAAACCCTGTAGAATAACTAAGACTCATGAGGTCTAGAGTACTATCTTGGGGATCCATCCATTCTCACACTAATAGCTGTCTTAAGAAGGCTACCATGATAGAGAAACGGAAATGAGGCAGGTATGACAAATGTATGGCATTCAAAATAATCCCATGCTGCAAATCAAAATACAAAAGCCTAATATTAAAGAGTCAAAATTCCAGGACATACAGTCTCCATCAAAGAAACAACGCCGAAGGAATAAACCATCAGATCAAAAGGGTTTCTTAAACAACAAATATCAGAAAGGTTCTTCTCCGTCTGTGAGCTTGAAACAAATTTATCACTCACACAAAAGGACATTAAGGATAAAAGAATTCATACCAAATTCTCAAAGTGGAAGAATCAATCAAGGAAGACTCAAAAGACAAAAGTAATCCAAAAAGAAAGCATCAAAAGAATGCTGATAGCATGGGAATGACGAAAAAACGAATACATCTTTCTAACCTTGTTACAATCCTATGGAGTCATATTCAATGCACATCCAGTGGCAACCAAGAGACAGAGGTAAAATGAATTTCATATTTTGGCCCGAGGAGAGTTATCAAGACTCCTAGTTCCGATTACCCTAATCCTAAAAGAAAACAACCAATGTGATTCGTGAAAGTTTTATCCATGGATAAGTCTAAGTCTTTTAAAAATTCTTGGGGAATACATTGAAGAAATTGCTGTATGTTCAGAACCTAGTACCATAAAGCAGTCTTGTTTTCCAAAGATAGTTTTTTAAGAGATCTGTGCTCACTAGCTAGTCTCCAATTGTTGCTGCTGCAACTACTTCCCCAATTTTTTTGATATTTTAGGACCCCTCCTTATATTTTTTGTTGAAATCTTACTTAGACTAGTTTTCTAGCTCAAGAGAATCCATCCTGCGCACTTAGTTTTTTCCAAGAGTTTGAGAAAAAGAAGTTTTGGCTAAGTTAAGCTTACTTTTTCCCTCCGACATATCGACGTAAATTAACTAGTTTCTCCTATGTGTCAGAGTAACTCAGTCAGTCTCTCTGACACGATCGATTGGATCAAAAGAATTTTTTTTCGCAATCACCGTTTTGACATAACTCAACTAAACCCGTCGACATTGTCGGAAGAAACTCATGAGTTTTCACCGATATGGTGGAAGGCGCTTGGAAATGTTGTCGAATGCAGAGTTTTAGGTCAACTTAGAGTTTTACGTCGAAACGGTTAGAGGAGACTATGGGTTTTCTCCGAAGCATTCATAATTTGGAAAGGAAGCGCGACTCTTAAAACTGGTTGAAATAGTCGCATGTCCCGAGCTTGGAGAAAGTGGGACAAGGATGCCAATACAATTGGCATGACATAAAATATGTCTCCGATACGGTCGGACTGAATCGAATGTTTTTGCTGATACTTTTGGTGTCACAACTCTTTTTCGCTGTGACCAAAAGTGTTTCGTGCAAAACGATGTTTCCACCAACCATCAAATTCAATTTTCCAACTACCGTATTTAATAACCCAACGACCGCATTAATTACATTTTTGTTCATTTTTCTATATAAAAGAGTGATTTTATTTGGTATTTATCTTGTGAAACGTCGTTTATCGAAGTAGCCAGTCAAGGAAAGACATTTGGAGCCATTACATCTAGCTAAGCCCACAACTTTTCAGAATCGACAGGTAGGCACCTTGTTTCTTGGACTCTTCTGGTTTTTTTGTTATAAGAGTAAAGCTTTTGTATTGATAGAATGATAGAAACAACGTAGTTGAAAAATTATTTCTATTTTAAAATGAAGGAGATTTGGAGGGTCTACCTCCAGACTTTTGATGTAGGATGGCAACATGTTTATAGCTTACACAACAACATATGCATATGTGATGATAGGTTTTCATTTGAACTTTGTAATTGCATGTCATTTTATTACATCATGAGTTCATTAAATGATAAAGCGACGTCAAATGGAACACTTTTGTCCATCCTACACAACTGTATTTTGAATGGCTAGCAATGGATATGTAACTATGTTTTTCCTCCCAATTCTAACACTGGATAATGATTGCATGCTCCAATTTTGGGGTCCAATATAGGTTTTTTCTGAGGTCGATTATACATGTAGTAGTTTTTTTTTAATATAGGATACCTCAGTACAATGATGCATAGTATTGATCTCTTGGATTATTCAAAACGACTACGGTATCACTTCTAATTATTCTCATGTTCGTATATCATAGGTTCTATTTTCACCAAGCAGGATTACCTTATTGAGAACATATTTTAAAACAATGAATTCACACAATGCCTAAAAAGTGTAGTAAGAAGAAGGTGAAGGAAAGTGAGGTAGATTCAGATGTGGAAATCATCTCCAGGACGGAAATTAAACTCAAGGATACCAAGGCTATCATAGGAGTTGATCTTGAATTCAAATGGGGAGAGATCTATCAGATGATCAGAGATCAAAACATCCTGGATGCTGGTCTCGAAGAGATGATCATATAAAAAAACAAAAGAAATTCAGGAATCATTAAAGCCACTACTCGCCCGAGGCTATTTCCTTGCTCAAAGGTTATTGGGTGGATTTTGCCCCAGAAAAATCGCACCTCGAGGATTATCTCTATATAAACAAGTGTTTTTATGTGGTTTTTATGTCATGAAATGTCATTTATCGAAGCATCTAGTCAAGGAAAGACATTTAGAGCCATTACATCTATCCAAGCCCGCAACTTTTCCATGATTGAAAGGTAGGCACCTCGTTTCTTGGACTCTTCCTATTTTTTTGTTATAAGAGTAAAGATTTTGTATTGATAGCATGATAGGGGCATTGTAGTTTTCTAGTTAGGATAATTTCCTCTCTATTCCACAACCTCCGTATCTGTGTCCGTAATACTGTTACCATGGGCTAGGTTAAACTAGTATTCGATTTACGCAGGCCAAAAAACCATTACGCTTGTTTTTAAAAGTTGAGCTTGTTTTTGCAGCTGATTTAGCACCACAACCGGAAGAATACAAACCTATTTGGGCCTAGGGTTTTCTGGACCGGTCGTTTAGAAACCTGGTATTCATGGCGTTTTTATCCCATCCTTCATGGATATTTTCTTCTTGTAGTTTTTCTCTTTTCTCATGGTTAACTCATTGAGGAACTAGTTGCTTGATTGAGTTTCTTAGAGAGGAATTCTACCCGTTTCGGTTTATCAAAGGCTCCACTGTTTGTGAGAGTCCCCATTTGTAGTATACACAATAAAAATGGTGAGATTTAGTTACTTACTACACAAATCATTTGCTTAATGAATTTTGAGGAGTATAGATGGAGAGAGGAAGAAATGGCAGGTGAGCGGGGTTTAAAGAATTATATAAACATGCTACCCTGTCGAGCCACCATATCCGTATGCAATAGAGGATAAGCATGCCACACTAAATACACATTGAATATTTCTACCCTAGACCCTATAACGCTTCAGAACATTCGAATAGTACTACTTTGCTCGGTGCATGCAATGACGATACATTAATTACAGCGCACATGAGGACCATCGCCGTTACATATAAAATTTTGCCTGGTTTTACTTGATAAACACAAGAGGATTACAATGTTTTCAAAAATTTGAGTTTTCACCTTCCAAATTTCTGAGATGAGTTGTTGCAATGATGTAATGCATTCACCTAGCACTCTTTGTGAACCTTCACCTTTGAATAAAGTCGTGAGTAGAAGCCTCTTTGACTCGACAAGTCATAAGTTAGTAAATATAAGGGTTAGGAATTGAGCTTGTGTCCATCATCAAAGGGACCGAAAAAATTCTATTCTAGGCTTATTAATAGTGTTACAAAGCTCAAAATCATCTTTACTGCCCTTTTTCTCAAAATTGTACTCTCCACCTTCATCAACCTGTATAAGAATCAACAAACATTAACAAACATGCAGGTGAAAATGCATAATAGAACAGATAATCAGGTGCTTACTTACAACATTGTTTTGGCAAATTATTATTGTTTTAAAATGAAGGACAATTGCAGGGGATGCCTCCAAAATTTTGATGTAGGATGGAAATAGGTTTATAGATTACACAACATCATATGCATATGTGATGATAGGTTTTCTTTTGAAATTTGTAATTTCATGTCCTTTTATTACATCACGATTTCATTAAATGATCAAGCGACTTCGAATGGAACGCTTCTCTCCATCCTACACAACTACATTTTGAATGGCTCGAAATGGATATGTAACTATGTTTTTCCTCCCAATTCTAACACTGGATAATGATTGCATACTCCAATTTTTTGGTCCAATATAGGTTTTTTCTGAGGTCAATTATACATGTAGTAGTTTCTTTTTAATATATGATACCTTAGTACAATGATGCATAGTATTGATCTCTTTGGTTATTCAAAACAACTTCAGTATTAATAAGTCACTTCTAATTATGCTCATGTCCGCATATCAGAGGTTCTATTTTCACCAAGCATGATTACCTTATTGAAAACATATTTTAAAACAATGAATTCACACAATGCCTAAAAATGGTAGTAAGAACAAGGAGAAGGCAAGCGAGGTAGATTTAGATGTGGAAATCATCTTCAGGACGAAAATTAAATTCGAGGATACCAAGGATATCATAGGAGTTGCTCCTGAATTTAAATGGGGAGGGTTCTATCAGATGATCAGAGATCACAACATCCCGGATGCTTGTCTCGAAGAGATGATCATATACAAAAACATAAGAAAGTCAGGCATCACTAAATCCACTACTCGCATAGAGATATTTCCTTGCTCAGAGGTTATTGGGTGGATTTTTCCTAGACAAATCCCACCTCGAGGATTATCTCTAACGTTTAAGGGGAATATTTTGCTTCATTTACTCTATATTACATAACATTGGTCTACAAGATACCCCATGCACAAGTCATCATGACTAATGATTGGGTCAAAGGGATACATATTGATCCATTGGAGTATGCGAAGAGGTTGGTAGTGCCAAGGAAACAATTGCGCCAGAAGGCAAGTGGGGAGTATGAGTCCCAAAGCCTATGGACCCCATTCATAATCATAGCTTTTATGTTGAACATAATTTTTGGCTGAGCCAATGGAACCATGTATAAATTGAATTGGGTTCTTCTAATCTATTATATAGCCTTTGAGGGAACAAATTTTAACTAGGAGGGCATCATATCTGATAGCATGCCATCCTATGTAGAAGTTGCACATGGAGGTATAACACAAAAGGAGTCTGAGTTTTATATGTCATCTTACCTTATTGACTGCATTTTTTGCAGGCACTCGTTTGCTAAGATTGGGTGCATTTGGAACTAGACTGAGGCTCCTATTTATGTTGCTTATCAAATTATATGGGCCCATAAGTTCACGGACTTTTACAAAATAATTTTTGAAGAATTTATGATGCCTCTTTATGAGATAATTTTTCTCAAAGAACCAAACTTCCTATCTGACAACTCCATGGAGTTTATCCGTGAGTATGGAGACTACTATTTCTCGCAGGAAGGAACGTACCTTAGAATGTATGGATGTTCCTAAGAACTATCCCTACTGCCAAAGTACGCCATAGACTATGTAGTCCAGAAAGATGCAGTGAGGTAAGTGTTATTAAATAGACCCGACAACTTCCTGCATGGTATGAAAAATGCAACCTTTCCCCCACTGCCTTTGTGCATCAGAGGATACAAATTCTCCAAGGTAAAAGGTGCTGTTGATTTTGTGAAAGAGATGGAGACTTTTCATTTTGGAGAGAAAATTTGTCAAAGACATAATAACAGAGGAAAGGTCATAGAGCATTGCGCGGCCATAAAAATACATTATGAATACTCATATTTCTTCAACAAGGAAGAAGAGGTATTCAGGAGGGCTAAAAATATGATTGAGTTAGAAAAATGCTTTACAAAGAAGAGTGGTGTAGGAGGAACAAAGACGACAACACTACTATGGAAAGGAAGTTGCAAAAACAGAAAGAAGAGGCCTTAAGGTTGCGGAAAGTAGAGGCTGAGAAGAAACATAAAGAGGAAGCCTAGAAAAAGCAAGCAAAAAAATACCAAAAGCGGCAAGAAGAAGAGAGATTAAAGAAAGAAGAATAAGAAAAAGCACAAAAGGAAGATGAGGAAGCAACAGAAGAAATAAGGAGAAAGGAGGAAGAAGACAAGGTAATCGAAGAGTCACTAGATGACGAATTGTAATTGTAATATAAAGAGAGATAGGGAGTAGAGTAAAATGACTTTTTTCTAGCATAAAGAAGGGATGGATTATTTTGTAAGGGAACTAAGTTTTATTCTAATAAAGAAGGACCTATTTGCTGGGAAAGGTTTGCACATGAATTTTCTTGGGATGTGTGGAATTTGCAATAAGAAATTACTTATTCTTGTTTCCGTACAATTGTGATATCGTTCTAACTTTTCTGAATTAATTCTTTGGTTATGAATGATTTTTCTTTCTACGTAAAGTTCTGTGTATGAAATGAGTAATGAATGGTTTATTTTATCAGAGTTTTCTTTGATATCATTTCTGCTGTAAATATGAATATTAAATTGAAACAATTATCTACGAAATTGGTATGAATAGTTACAATACATTGCTCTAAATTTAAATCTTCTCCCTACGGTGATAGAGTAAACTAGAATTATATGATAGATTAGCTTAGTCATAGAATTAAAAGATAATTGATAAGGTAGGAATGGTAAGACGGGAGGTAAGAACCTGCGCATCACTAGTGATGTTTCTGTTTATCAATTATATGCATTTAGATTAGGCACTTGTTTTTCATCATTTAATTAAAGAAAACAACTTAAACTATGAATGGGGTTGTAGCCGATAAAACAATTTAAAACTAATTCATCTACGGTAGCTGGACCGTTAACCGGACAAATTCCCCATACCAAACGGTGAACGATCTAATTCGGATCAATTATCGGGGAGAATCCATACTGTCGGTGCCTGGGATTTTTTTAGGCATCAACAGATTTGGTGCTAGAAGGAGGGCCACCAGTGCATGGATGGCAAAGAAAATCCGTTTGTGAGAAAATATTCTGTTGTAACTATATCAGAAACGACTTTCCTAAAAGATTTTGTTCTTGAATCTGAAGAACAAGAAAGGGTAATTTCTGAAGAAGCTTTATATGCTGTCCCATTTGAAGAAGTTGATTGTTTTTGGAGGAATATATGATCCCACATTAAGAATATCAGTGGGTTGAAAGTAATTCCCGCGTTACCCAGGAGGAAATCCCTAAAGAAATAAATCTCATACACTCAAGATTCAGTACTTGTGAAAAATTTGGAAGAATTGGTACATTTTTCTCTCCAAGAAATCACCCAACCTCTTGATCAATTAGGACCTGAATCCACTACGGTTCAATCCTTTCCACATTCTCCACCACAATATCTGCCTAGAGTTATGGCTCCAACTATTAATCAACCTGCTTGGAGGTCCATAACGCCACTCAATCTGGCTTCTCCTTTACATGATTTACCTAAGCACCCGGGAAGAGTACTACCAAAGTTTGACCTTAGAAAGGGTGTTTCTGCTAAAGAGCATCTCAAAAGATTTTATATTGCACTAAATATTTTGAACATTGAACATGAAGATGTTTTGTGCAGACTGTTCCCATATACTTTTGAGCCTCTAGAATCCTCATGGTTTTTTAGTCTACATGCTAACTCAATAGCAAACTGAGACGGTTTTGAAAGAGTGTTCATAAGTAAATTTGGAAACCAAAAAATGGTAGCCACGCTCATGAAAGAGTTAATGTCTATGAAGATGGAAAAGAAAGAGAAGGTTCAATATTTCAATCAACGGTTCACTACTCTTTTAAACAGTTTTAATGCCACGACAAAACTAGTTGAGGAGTCTTTGGTAGAATATTATACTACAACACTATATCCACCCATGGTGATGTTTGTAAAAAGGGAGGTTAAGGCTACATTGGTAGAAAATTATGAAGAATCCAAGAAGGTAGAATCTAATCTTGATAGTATCGCAAGACATACTTGAGAACCTGAAGTGAAAACAACAACCAGTAAAAATCTTTTGCTGTTAACTAGGACTAAAGAAGAACATTCAAATGAGTTAGAAAATGTGGTCGAAATGGTGCAAAAATTATCAAACAAAGTAATAAACTTGGAAAAAAAGAAGGGAGCTAGTTCGTTAAGAAATCCATTCAATCCCTATTACAAGAAAAAAGAAGAAAGTGGACAACCCCAACCACCTGTACTTAATTTTGCTGTTTTGAATTTTAATGAAGTTGGCATGAATCATTTCTGTACATTTCATCAAGAACACCACTCTGAAAAAATTAGTCCACAATGGATAAATTCAATGACTTTGGTAATGAATCAAGTATTAGACACTTAGTTGACAGATCCAAAAGAGGAAGAAGACCAAACTAATGAGCCAAAAGAAACAAATGAATAAACCATGATGGTGTTATGGGATTGGGCACCCACATTGGGACTGAGCGAGGAAGAGCAGTCTAAGGAGATCCAAGTATCATCAGTGAATGTTACAACGAGTAAATCACCGGTGGGGGATCTAATTTTTGTGCTTCCTAAGACAAAGAAAATAAGGGAAACCGTAAAGATAATTATCAGCACTATTAAGATGCAACATAAGCTTAATCCATAAAACATAAAAGAAACTAACCCAGTAATTAATAAACCTGTGAAAACCGTGGCAAACAAAACAGAAAGTACTAAAGAGTATAACATGGGATATGATATTGTGGAAGATATTAAGAAAACCAAAGAAAATATTTCTTTATTTGAATTATGTAATCTTCCTTAGCATAGAAAGAAATTATTGGAAGCATTTGACCCACAACCAAGTAGTACTGCAGAAGGCATCGAATCAGATACTGAGATAAAGGAAGCAAGTATTGGCGGAAAGGAAAAATCCCAGACTCTTGCCTTTCCTGTTAGCATTTGAAATTTTCAATCACAATGTGCATAATTGTTTGGTGGATTTTTGAGCCTCATCTAATGTTATGACTTTATCTATCTACAAGAATATCAATGGTCAACCGACACGATCCCCTTCATAGATAATTCAACTAGATAGATCTGTTGTTAATCTTATAGGGGAGATGAAAGATGTGCTTATTAGATTATCTGCAGATATTAGGGTGTGCCAATTAATAGACATCATGGTAGTGGATATACCCCAGGATTATGGTCTGATATTAAGCAGGGGCTGGTCTACAAAAATTAACAGTTATTTTGTGATTGATTGGTCTCACATGTGGTTTCCGTACTAGAACAATTAGAATCATATTAAGATATTGAGAGAACCACATATGAAATAGAATGTAACTTAGTTAGAGAAAAAGAATGAACTAGTCAATTTCTCATCTTCAGTTTTAGGGAATTACTTTCTAGAACTTGAAGAAGGGAATTACCAAGCTGAAGCAGTCAATTATGAATCAGATATACTGTCCGATCTCCTTCGATTTTTCACGGGCTGACGACATTGGTTGTAACATAGTAAATTTAGTTACTAATGTAGGAAATGATACTAACCAAATAGATTTAGAAGGTAGATTTCGGATTTTGTATTTTGATGGTTCTAAAACACAAGAAGGATCGGGAATAGGTTGTGTCCTTATTGATCCTGAAAATAATAGACATTTTCTCTCTTGGAGGCTAGAGTTTGAATGTACAAATAACACTACTGAATATGAAGCTCTAGTCCAAGGTCTGAAAAAGGCTATTGAATTAAATGTAAAATTTTTGAAAGTTTTTGGTGATTATGAGATAGTTGTTAGAAAAATAAGAGACACCATTCATTGCTTATCTCCATATCTTAAAGGGTATCAATATGAGGTTTGAAATTTGATATCACACTTTAATGCTTTTAATATAATTGCAATCCCTAGATTACAAAATGTTGCAGCTGATTTGTTAGCCACTTCTGCTTCTAGTTCAGTGCTGAATAATAACAAGTGTTCTATTGAATTAATTTTCAGGCCCTCGGTACCTGACAATATCACAAATTTAAGGGTGTTTGATGATGATGAACACATTATTAATTTTCTAACAAATGAAGAAACTTTCAAAGAATCTATAATTGACAAAGAAGAACATCAATTGGATTTACAAAATGGAGACATGTTCAAAGGAAATTTTATGCCTAAAGGAGTGAGAATGCTGGAAGGAATGTTTGATTTGCAAAACAAATTTAGAAAACCAGCTAATGTGAAAACAAATAGCTCATCAATGCAGTATGAGCTGGTGAATTTAGGATCGGAAGCTGAGCCCAAATATGTCAATTTGGGAAAATGTTGCTCGCCTGAAGAAAGATGTAGGTTCATTAAATTGTTTCAATAGTATAAGGACATCTTCGACTGGACGCATGAATACTTTAAGACTTATGATACATGTATCGTCCTGTATGTAATCCCTATTAATACAAGTGTAAAACCATTTCAACAACAACTCAGAAAATGCATCCTAAGTTAGGGCCTTTGATTCAAAAGGAAGTAAAGAAGCTACTAGATGTAAAGATTATCTTCGAGGTTCGACACTCCGAATGGGTAGTAGATCTAGTTCCGGTGAGAAAGAAGTTGGGAGAGATAAGGTTGTGTGTTGATTTCCGAAATTTAAATAGGGTATAAAACAAAGATAACTATCCAGTTCCATCGATGGAACAAACTCTAAAATGGTATCAAGATTAGAATTGTTCTCCCTGTTAGATGAGTTTTCAGGTTATAATAAAGTATTAGTGGCCGAACAAGATTGACTTAAGACTATATTTCCTACGAAGTGGGGATCATTTGCTTATAGGATAATGGATTTTGGACTAATAAATGCTAGATACACATTCTAGAGGGCCATGGAAATTGCATTCCGAGGATTAGTCAGCCACTGTGTAGTAGTATAATTAGATGATGTAACAATTTTCTCCAAGAAAAGAGAAGACTACCCTTTTCACCTAAAACTGATTTTTGACTGTTGTAGAAAATATGGCATATCCTTAAATCCAAAGAAAAGTATTTTCGCAGTTCTTGAAGGAAAACTATTGGGTCACATTGTATCAAAGAAGATAATCTCAATAGACCCAGAGAGAGTTGAAGCTACATCTCAGATTCCCTTGCCCCACAATAAAAAGGCTATGCAGTCATTTATGGGCACAATAAATTTTGTTCGAAGGTTTGTACCATATTTCACACAAATTGTAAAACCTTTGGAGTAGATGGTAAATCAAAGCATACAGTTCAAGTGGAATTATATTGAGAAGGACACTTTTAAAAACATAAAGACAACAATATCTCATGCACCTTTTCTGAGTCCGGATTTTGAAAATGATTTTATTTTACATGCCTTTGCTTTAGATAACTCTCTCGCAACAGTGCTTACTCATAAAGGAGAATTGAGAGATGGATATCCAATATCATTCATGAGCACTGGATTACAAGGGGACAAATTGGATTACCTAGCTGCAGATAAACAAACATATGCAGTATTCAAGGTAGTAAAACAATTTAGGCCTTATATTTTGAAGAATAGAAATTTTTTTATCGTTCCTCATCCGGCTGTCAGGTCTCTCTTTGTACAGAAAGAATTCAGTGAGCTAAGAGGAAACTGGGGAACAACACTACAAGAATATGATTTGGAATTCTAGCCGACTACTATCATTAAAGGTCAATGGAAGTGAAAGTTTCTTGCATAAAGTCATGCTAATGAAGATTATGATTGGGAGAAAAAAGTTGATTTAAACTTAATTGATGTATGTCCCATTTTCACTGCTCCTGAATCATGGTACATGGATTTGGTGCATTATATTCAGAAAGGATATCTACCAGAACATTGGAACTCCAAGCAAAGAAGGCCACTTCGATTGAATTCAACCTCTTATCAGATAATTAATGGATTAATTTAAAGGAAGAACTATGATGGAATTTTTCTTAGACGTCTTGAGAAGGAAGAAGCATCTAAAGTAGTCAAAGAACTGCACGACGGTCCTGTAGGAGGACATTTCTCTAGGGATACCACAACTCATAAGATACTCAGATATGGGTACTATTGTCCAACTCTATTCAAATATGCTCATGCTTACGCAAGAAAGTGTGATGTGTTCCAAAGGAGTGGTGGTAGAGTGTCGAAAGCAACTAGACCATTACAACCCATTATTATTTCAGAACCATTTGAAAAATGGGGCATAGATATTATTGGAGAAATTAACAAACTCTTCACTGCAACATCGGTATATCATTACGACTACATATTATTTCACATGATGGGTGGAAGTGGTTCCTTTGGGGCTCTAATTTCTCTTGTTTTTGACAATGCATCTTACTTATCATCTATCAAGATAACTGAATTTCCTTGTGAAAAAGGAATAAAATTGCATTATTCAGCAAATTTTTATCCACATGGAAATGGGTTAGCAGAATCAACGAATAAGAATCTCATTCAAATTTTGAAGAAAAATGTTATTGAGAGTCAAAGAAACTGGCACATAGCCCTTCCTAATGCACTATGGGAAGATAGGGTCACCCGAAAGAATTCCTTAGGAGTTTCTCCCTATACTCTGGTCTATGGAAAGGAGGCCATTTTACCCCCAGGTATTCTGCTCCCATCCTTGCAATTAGCTCAAGCCTCAAGAGGATCTAGTAGCAAAATTTTACAAGCATTAATTAATACTCTGTTGAAACTTTAAGAATCAAGACAAAAGTCCAAATATAGATTTAACCAACATCAGAACATTGTCAAGAGATGATTTGACAAACAAAATCTGGGAAGGGGACCTTTGAAATAGGGGACTTAGTATTAAAATGGGATCAACTGCATGATGAGAAGGGAAAACATACGAAATTTCAACATATATGGGTTGGACCCTATCAAATTGCTGAGAAGATTGGACCCTCAACTTACAAGTTGCAATATTTATAAGGAAAGGAATAAATTATTCCTGTAGATGGCCTTGTTCTCAAATAATACTTTACCTATGAATTTGGAGCACTTTTTTACATAAATACAACTTTTCTTTTCTTTTCTCGATCTCCTCTAGTATGTTTTTCTTTTCTAATTTACTTTGATTCATATTTTGCTTGTTACTTGCTTATAACAAACCAACCAAGTATTTGACGCTTGGAAATATAGGAATTTGAATAATCTCAAATATCTTTGAAAGTCAGGAACTGCTTATGGGAAAACCTGTGTGGTAAAATTTGATCAAATATGAGATTTTTTAGTTATTGACAAAGTATAGAAAGGGAAGTTAACTTCAATTCCACATTGGATTCATTATAAACCCTATAAAATAACTAAGACTCATGAGGTCTAGTGTACTATCTTGGGGCTCCATCCATTTTCATGCTAACAACTGTCTTATGAAGCCTACCATGATAGACCCATGTAAAGGAAGCAGGTCTGACAGATGTATGGAATTCAAAATAATACCATGCTACAAATAAAAAGCCAAAAGACTTATATTAAAGAGTCAATATTCCAAGACATACAATCTCCATCAAAGAAACAACGCACAATAGAATTTCAACCCAAAATCTGACACCCTGCATGTCTGAATTTCGACACTCCTTTGTCGCATTTTCGACACATACACTTTTTTTTGTCGTCGGTGGCATAACGTCGGATATTTGACAGCTTGAAAATGTGGGTCAAATATCCGACACACCATGGTGTCACCTATTTGACAGTTTTCTCTTCCAAAGTGTCAATCAAAACTTGCATAAACCATCAGAAATCCGATGGCATCCTACACTTGAAGATTCAGCCTTCCGATGGGCAGAAGTGTCGAAGGAATGGCGATGCTGTCGCTATTTTTATCCAGAAAGTGTCAGATGTTTGACGCCCTCCGACACTTGAAGAGTTGGCCTTCCGACGGGAAAAAGTGTCAGAGGCATGGCAACGCCATCGGATATTCGACTCAGCCCAACACTTGAAGTGTCAGTCGTCCGACGGTCTGAAGTGTTGGAGTCATGACATTTCCGTCGGAAGGTTTCAATGAAGCGTCGAAAGATCGTCAGAAAACCGACGCCTATTGGTAGATTTAACAAAAAAAAATTGAAATATTTCACTTAGATATAGCGATTTGATAGCAAGGGTGGGTCGGGGAGTTGGTGGCTTAAAGAGGAACTTTCTCTAGCAAAGCGTTCAACCTTCCCCTAGGCTAAATTGTTGTACATTAAAGCAGGCTCCTCCCAGGCACAATAATGAATTTGCATATGGTCCCTCAAGACAACGATTTGTCATGCATGTGGGCTCGGGATTTGGTGATTTGAGCAATAATTTCCTTCCTCAGCAAATCCTATTGTCCTTCCAAACTAAATCGTTAAGCTTCCAATGCACACACGTCATCATGCACAACAATTTGCTTCTACTAAGCTCACATAACTATTTAACTCTAGATGGCGACTCCAAATTGGATGTTCATTGATGTTTTTACTTGTCTTAGCTTCCAAAAGGAATCGTTGTGTGTGTTGGAGTCTATATTCTATCAAAGACAACAATTTACCTTCCCAAAGCTAAATCACTATGTATCCTTGCTCAACTACCTTTCAAAGATAGCGATTCCCTCTGTTGTTACTTGGACAGCAAAATATTGACAAGTGGATCATTGGGAGAGGCTGGCAATGCAGGAAAAAGATTGATCTCCTTTATAACCCAATTTATCCAAATTTATCATGCATTTCCCTTTGTAATTTATTATATAGGATTTCCATTTTTATGCTTTGTGTTGCTGTTGTGTTTTCTACAGGTTGGGAGCATGCGTTTATAACATCCAATCCTTTTGCAGCTAGTGAATCCCTTTATTTTCCTTGAGAGATGGAAACAGAGCTTTTATGAAAGATTTATTTATAATAATACCAATGATCAGTCGGTCGATGCCTTTGATGCAGTGAATGGAGTCTATGAAGGCTTTGGATGCTAAAACAAATAGATCTTGAAGTCGAGATATCTCACGGTCTAATAATAAAGTATTTGCTGGAAGAAGTGAAACTCTAAAAGGCTTCATAGTTGCTTTTTAATACAAGAAAACATAATGTTCTATTATAACCAACATCGGTGGCTAAGTATTAAGCACAATGGTTACCATCTAACTACTTTGTATTAGCTATTATGCACGGGGCAAGGAATGCCTTATTGTCTATGACTTCGTACAAAGAAGCAATCTTTAGGAGGGCCTTCATATTGAAGAGCATAAACCAATGGTTCCATATAAAGAATGGTTTACAATGGCTGTGGAGTTGCAAAAGCATTAGATTGGCCCACTTTTGACAAGCAAAATGAAGCCCACGAAAAAGTTGATCACAAAATAAAATTGTATGTTTTTTCAAAGTTTTTGCTTAAAACTCCTACTCTAGCTTTGTTAATGCATTCTAATGATGTTAGTAAGTTATGGCATGATATGTTTGGGCATATTAAATTACATTAATTGCATCAATTAATAAAAAATATGGGATAGTGTGGTTGCCACCTATATCCTTCTTAGATGGAGTTTGTCCAATATATACTCTTGGTAGGCACCTTGAAGAGAGATTTGAGAAATGAAAGGCTAAGAGAGCCACATCACTTCTTGATTTTGTGCTCAGTGACATTACTGGTCCCTTTCCTCACCTATATATGAATAAATAAATATACGTACTAAGTTCTAACCTTCATTGATTACATCTCTATATACACAGGTGTCTACTTCTTAAATCACAAAGTAGAGAAACAATTTGGTAAGGGGATCAATATCCTTCACACAGATAATGGTGGAGATTATTCCAATATATATGTAAATAATCTATATCCTTTTCATTTATATTTCAGAATGGTATGCTTCTATATATCCTTTTCATTCTAGAGCACACACTCTGCCAGTGATCATTAAATTTTATGCATCAAAATAATCTAATTAGTGTTTTAGATATGATAGATTTTCACTCAACATGTCCAAATGAGTGATGATATAGAATCATTTTGTCAAACATATAAATAAAATGCATGCTCAAGTCCAAGTCAACCGAAGGACTAAAATGTAAAATATAAGTAGTTTAGGGTTTCCCAATGGAGATATAAATCACTTGAGAAGAACTCAGGACAATATAAAGTACAGAAAAATAATTTAGCTGTCAATTAAAGATAAGAGCCAGAGAGAAGTTCTATTATTTACAAAGAACTTCATAAATGCAACAAGTGCAGAAAAAGTGTCTGATATGCTCTATCATATCATGCAATAGCATATCGAACCTTAAGGAAGAAAATGCCAACTAGGTCAAAAGGGTAAAATAAGGCATGACCTTGTCCAAAATATAAAATTGGTCAAAAGTTCCAGGGAATTCCAAAAAGTAGAGGTTAGAGGTGCTCTGCAGTCAACACCATTGTCAAAATCAGTGGAACTATCACAACCTCTCACATTTGTATATGTGTCTACTAATTCTCTTGGACCATCATATAACATGAAATCCTCTACAGCAGTAGTCAGGAAACATAGGGAGAAACAACTAGGTATGGCAACTCTTTATACCTTAGTGACTAGAATCAATTCAAGTGATCTTGGTTTGCAGAATGAATAGGTCCATCCTTCAATTTCGTTTGGCCAAGATAAGATCAAACTCTCTTCTTATGGTCCCCATTGCAAGTAGAGTTGCATTAACTGGAAGTATTATAGATTCAGTAACACCTTTGAACATTAATAGTCCTTCCACCGAAACAATACATATGCCTAATTTGGTAGCTAAGGTAGATCAACCTGTTGCAATTGTTAGCGGATCCTACACACTAGGGTGGTGGATCCAGTAACAGTGCTAAAATCAAGTTATATGCAACATAATTTCACTCTATGATTGTTCAATAAAAGAGACAGGTGATTTTCTTTGATCCTTTAAATAGTTGTTGGGATTCTGGTAAATGTATGCTTGCTTGTCCTTTTACGACTGGTTGAGAATCTATAAATGTTTGTGAAGCTCCTCTTGCAATTACAATACTGAATCATGTGGAAGCACCATTATATGCAAATCAATGGATCTAGCAAAATATTTCATGCGAAGAATATGCTCTGGTATAGATTTGGCTATGGATTCACAGGGGAAACTTTCAAATATATTACTATTTCTTCTTTGTATTTATGGTAAAATGATGGGTGAATTCTAGGCTTTCATGCACATGCAATATTGATGCTAGTATTGTTGGAAGAACACAAGCACAAGGAGGATCTAGGGTTTTCTTGGTTTCTCCATTGGTAAAGTTTGGTGAAATTATGCTTCTATGGATTGAATGGTGGTTGTAATGGTGTGTTTTCTCTGAATTAGGGCTTTTTACCAGGTTTTGTAAACTTTTACATGTTATAAAACATCCTCTTGAAGGATTTTTCTATTGCTTGTCCTTAGATCTTTGAATTTTTCCCTAATTAGGATCCTCCAACAAACCCTAGAGGTTGTTTTTGGAAGTCCTAGTTGGTGAGGCTTAGGGAAATATTCCAAGAGGGAGGCTGATCACCATCCCTCATGGCCTTGGGTTTGAAGTAAATTTCACAAAAAACCTAAGATTTGTCATTTTGATCAATATGTAGTATTTCATGTGTAAATATATGCATTTGCGTGATTGGTGTAGTGTTAGATTAGATCTGCGTTTTTATAAACTAGAAAACCTTAGAAATTTATAAAATTCAATAATCCAAAAATAACAACAATTTTCAAATTATAAGGCACCCTCAAATTTTGGTTTGCCTATTTAGCCCTAGATCCTCCAGTGCGTCACCTATCTTCTTGTCTACATCCATGGACTTGAGAAGCAACCTAAAAAAACCAGTCAAAAGTCAGAGTTAGGGTTTCATATTTGACATGTTTCAGGGGTTGGGATAGTTTGGCCTTGATAAAAGGTTATTTTATGCCTTACAATGACCCCATTTAATTGTGTAGTAGGGAAATTTAGGGACTCTTTCCTTACTGATCAGTGTTACTATCATTTCTATCCCTAAAACCTATAAAAAAGACTTGCAAAATCAACCAAGTTAGGGTCATATTTGAGTTATGGGGAAATCTCAACAATATAATTGAATTTTGCCTTCCAAAAGCATTCTTTTCAGGCTAAGGAGTACTTGTATAAACCCTTAAAAGGATGGTTAACTCAGCTGGTAATTCATGTTGATATACAGTAGTATTTACAGTTAATCTAAATGATGATAATAATGCCTATGTGATGATACATGATGGTTGTTAATAATTACACTTGCTAGTTGATAAAATTGTCTACTAATGTTGATTTCAAAG
Organism: Pseudotsuga menziesii; assembly: GCA_001517045.1. Lineage (NCBI taxonomy): Eukaryota > Viridiplantae > Streptophyta > Pinopsida > Pinales > Pinaceae > Pseudotsuga > Pseudotsuga menziesii. The sequence goes on along the minus strand of LPNX010895796.1, from coordinate 139,299 downwards.
AAAAGTGGTTTAAATGATAATACTCTATTGTTTATGATTCCGAAATAGCTTTTTCTACCCTATATCCTTGGTGTGGCTATGAAACACTTATGCTTTACAACAATAGCATATCATGCAAAGACCTAGAAAACAACACTAACTTATACAAGAAATTTACAAAAGATCAAAGGTATGCATGCTTTACTGATGGACCAGCTAGCAAAGAAGTTCCAGAATATGCAATAGAAACACAACCTACAGCATAGAAACATGCAACAAAATGTTCATAAAATGCCATCAATATTTTCATAAGATTCCTTAAGAAGCAATCATGTGCCCAATTAAATAAGATGGATTGTATGCTGACCTGTTGATTGATCATCAATGAGGAAGTCTCCCATGTCAAACTGAAGGAAATAGCAAAATTGATTTATTAGAGTATATTAATCCCATGACATACCTACTAGTAAATATATTGACTCATACAATTAACATGGTATGCATGTGTTTATCCTTAAATACAATCAATCTTAAACCTGTCAAACTAACATCATTCTATTACATACCTTCCAGTAACCGTTTCGAGTAACAGGAGCATATTGATTTTTACCCTTGAAGTGATTAGGATCAACACCACCAAAAGTCATGGGTGCAAATGGGCTTTCTTCAATAAAAACATATTTTCCTTGGGAAAGAACATCAAAATTGTTTCCAACAAATGTGAAAATATTGCCTTAAGCAAAAAGATGTCATACCAAATCTAGTGATCTATCATTCTAAATCAGTGAAAATGATTGATACTCTTTTTCAGGCCGTGGATACCTTTGGAAGATTGCCTGAAAAAGACAAAAATAAATAGTTTTTATAACTTAACCATTCAAACAATGCCTTCCAGAAATAAAGTAGCAAATAGATATTTATTTTTTCAAGTAGATCTCAATACTTTGTTACCATAATTATCAATGCAGTCATTCTTCTTTTGTATTCCAGAGTTGAGATGTTTGCTCTAAGTGACCACTTTAAACTCGGTGATAAATTAGAATCAATATGGAAAGATATCGATGCCTAATAAAATATTTGCACAAAGAAGACTTTGTAACAAATTAGCAATTATGAGTAATAAAGTGCATAGTGATGTTGGGGTGAAAAGTTACAATGGAAACTAAAAAATACCAATGTGTACCATGCCCAACTCACAACCTACAGGGATAAGCACAAATATAAACATAGGTTTACCATTGCAAAATCAACCATTAAAGTTGAACAAGATATGAGATTAAGAAACAAATTACAAAACTACTGGAGAAAGATAAACTGGGGCAGATAACAATATACTCATGCAGAATAATAGGGAAACAACGCTTCAGATACCATTTTCCTCACAAGTCTATCTATCTTTTTCTATCTTTTGACCTTTCATATTCCCATCAAACTTAAATGCCTATCAAATTTCTTGTAATGAAATGGCTACATTTAATTTTATTGTCCTAGCTATATGGTATTGGTAAAGTATTACGAAGGGGCTAGTTATCATGATAAACCAAAATATTTAAGGTAATTGTTTAGATCAGATAGAACAAAGTTTGCATCAATGTATGGTAATCATCATCATCAACTAGACCTTTCATATTCCCATCAAACTCAAATGCCTATCAAATTTCTTGTAATGAAATGCCTACATTTAATTTTGTTGTCCTAGCTATACGGTATTGGTAAAGTATTACCAAGGGGCCAGTTATCATGATAAACCAAAATATTTAAGGTAATTGTTTAGATCAGATAGAACATAGTTTGCATCAATGTATGGTAATCATCATCATCAACTAAATGTGTGTGTGTGCACATGCATACATACCTAATACATAACTCAATCAAACAAAAGAAAACATAATTATACCTTGATTTGTGGATCTTCACACCGTCTTCTTATGCTTTACCTTTCAAAACATCATTCAACATACTTCATTTTTTGTCCTGTTGCAATAGTTTCATGTTAGGACCCATCAAATATATTTATGTTTGTTTATGAAAATAAGAAAACCAATCTAAATAAATACAATTCTATTACAATGTAAATTACAATACTATTCAACTGTTCAAGTAAATTAATTGTTAAGAATATATCACCTGATAAAACATGGATAACCAAAAATACTATGTATATAAGGCCATTGATCTAATCAAAACTCCATTTTTTGCCTCTTAACTATGGAAATTTTTCTCAATGCTATCTGTAACAAGTTCCAATGGAGGATTCAAATAGCAATAGTGAAAATTACACAGTAAAAATATAGAAATAGATGTTTTTTAATGTATTCTTCCTTACCATTCATTGAGCTCCTCTCTGTTTTGAGAATAATTTAATATTTTCTACTAAACAGGGCCAACCACGTGAAGGTGGAAGATCTTATGGCCCCTCCCCCCCCTCACATCACTTTCAACTCCCCAAACCCAATGCATATACTTGCAAATAACAATTTATTTCACTATTTCACAATGCAAATAACAATGCATCTACAATGCAAATTATTTCACTCAATAGTTGAAAGATGCTTTCATTAAATCATTCTTTAAAACATTCATTAAACCATTCAATCATTCAACAGCTAAAAAAACCATTCATTAAACCATTCATTAACTCATTCATTAAAACATTAATTTAGTCAATGGCAGAAAAAAAAATCAGTAAACCATTGAGTAAAGCATTCATTCAAACATTCATTCATGAAACAGAGGAAAAAACCATTAATTTTTTTTTAATAAATAAGATATACTCAAAATTTGCTTAGTCACTTCCTTTTTACTTTTCTTCTCTTTAAATATGTAGTTAGAGTCACATCTTCGGGAATCCGATCATCGATATCCCTACTAGTTTGATCGCAAGGTTGAACTTCAGGCGAGGGGCGATGAATTTCTGCAATAATGTCAAAATATTTCATTAATATATTTATATTTTGATAAATATGAGTAATTCATTTAAAAAACATTATGAATGTGTGTTTTTAACTTCCATGTGCACACCAACATGTTCAACATTATCTCGTACTGGCCCAACTTGTTCCGTGTTATGATCTGCAGCTACATGCTCTGCAGTTGAATTGTGTATAATTAGAATTAATTTTCATAATCTGCAATGTTCTATAAAAAATAGTAGCACATTAATAAATTTATTACTAGGATGAGAAGCATGATCTTCATTTGGTTGGTCATGTACTACATCCTCGACATGGACGGGATCATTACTTTCCTGCACAAAAGGGAATAAATAATTTATGTTAGTTTATTTATAAGGAACAAATTGTAAGAGAATTAATAAATTATCATTAAACTATACAGTTTTCACATACTTGGGCACCAGATGGATCAATAAAAGATCATGTAGTATTCCCAGACAAGGCTTCTCCGATGTTCAACAACGACGTCAAAGCCCTGTTCGAAGACAAGCTTCATGTAATCCACATTGAGCAATTATTTGAATCGGTCGGACTTCATATTTGCATGATGTCATTAATTTTAAAGCATTTTGTCATAACAAAACAAAAATAATAATTTGTATGATATTTGGATGCAGATTCGGGTTTTATGATACTTACATATCGGGCTGCCAAGTTGGAGTAACCACCAATACCAAGCTTGTTTTGGCCAATTTTTTCAATTCTTGCCTTTGTGACCTTAGATGTGTCCGAGAGCCTAATTAAGTTTTTAAATACATTAGTTGATGTAAGAAAATTGATATAAAAACTAGTAATAATAAGGCTTACCACTACATTTTGGAATGTATTGCATACCTCCCTGTTCCACCTGGTGGTATCTTTCCTGATTTTCTTAGGCCCTTCTCTTTTCCATTTTCCACCAGGGATTTCCACTCCATAGATGGAATCATTGGAGGGCACTCATACCTAGGGTTCTTTTCTAGGTGAACCCTATATTAGTCTCAAACAATCTTCATATGTTTTCCAGCCTTCTATAGTACCTTCGATGTATCGAAGGTATATTTTCTGAATAACTAACCAAGCGATTAGTCAGATCATCCTTTAAAGCTTTTGGCTGCTTGTTCCACATTGTGCGGATGGTGGGCCCGAATATCTCCAAGGGAAAATCATTCATATGTTTATAAAATATATCATTTCCTACAAAAAATTATTGCCATCATTAGTCAACATTAGAAAATATTATCGGTATATTAGACACAAATTATAAAAACTAAATTGAACAATCTATAATGACCTGGAATCCTCTCTATCTTTATTCAAACTAGCTCTTCATTCACCAAAAATGTACACACTATTGAACTAGTGCTAGTCACGCAAGAAGATCTAGGAAATGCTTCCACATCTCTATCTAGCCCTGCATCCACCCCTTCTTCTGCAGCATTTGTTTTGGGTGGGGCAACATCGGCTGCACCCTCCACTACTCTCAGCGGTGTCGCAGAGCATGTTGACGATTGTTCAGTGGATAATATGGGAGCAGTATGTGGTGTACGTGGAGTGGTTTGGTCACTGGGACCAACATTCCCTTGAACACCATTGATAATCTCCATAGCGCGCTGTAAATTCAAACCACTGTATTGTAAGTTCAACAACATATAAAATCAAATATTATAAATTTTTTATAAATGAATTTATATTTTTATTCGATAACTTACGTCCACGTGTTTTGCTGTAACAACAATTGAATCCTTTGTTCGAGCCCTTATAGTGGTGGAAATAATAATGTCAGATGAATCAATTCCTCATTTTGTTTTTCCCTTTTCCTTTGTAGCACCCTCAATGGGTTTGCAGACTCTCTAATTTCACTATCTCTCATCAACCGAGAGACCTCATTTTGTAAAGAGTTTTGAGACGTCGTTTGATAAATGGAATCCCCTTTCTGCAATTGAAATATATAAAAAATTGCTTAGTCTTTGAAAATATAGTGTGCACCAATAATTATATTAGGGATTACAGATAGGATTACCTAACGCCTAGACAAGGGCGTGGTCTGATCAACATATGGGGATTTACCTCGATCAGCCACTTGTAAAAAAAGTAGAGAACATTATCACAATGAATGCAATATGTAAAAGCTAACAAATACAGAACAAAAATAAACACTATGCTACATGTTTTATATGTGTACATTTTTGAAGTATTTAGAATGTGGAATTACATTTAGGTCAGGGGTGATTTTAAGGAACCATACTTATTTGAAAGTGTAAAAATGTTGGCGAATCTTACCAATTCTTAAAACACCAACTATAAAATGTTTGGCGATATTTTTCAATTTTTTTTTTAATATCCAATGATTTTATATCATTTATATAATAATTTGGTGATTTTTAGGGTGAAAAACTTTTACCCCATCAAAATTGGGCAAAACAAAGCTTCAAAAAATGCAAAATGGTGAATCCTTTTTTGGAGAAAAACATGGAAAAATAGCCCATGGGCTAAATTTCTCCCCTAAAATTATCCATGATTTATGTTTACTGGTTGCCTCGAGGCTCCATTCGTCTGATGAACAGCTGGGGAATTTCCCCGGTCAATCTGCAAAAAGGTAGACAACATTACCATCTTGAACGCAATCATAAAAATGAAAGAATACATAACAAAATAAACATAATGTGTCACAATATACATGTTTACGATTTTAAAATATTTGAAATGGAGAATTACATTCATGTTTGGCTATTGCCTTGATGCTGTAGTCGGCTGATAAATAGCCGGTTGGCTTCCCTGATCAACACTCTGCATGAAAAATAGATAGTATTATATAAACGAATCTAATATACTAATGAAAATACATAACAACGTATTTGTATGTCCATCCTAAATTTAATATTACATTGGCAATATCGATGTATACCTACTTCCTTGACTCGGGTCGACAAACATATACGGAGATGGAGGTGCCCTTGAGAGAACCCTACATCAAAAACATACTAAAAGTTACATAAGGAAACATGAAAAGTAGATAATTTCAATTATATACTAACAAAAATTCCTATAGATGTTAAAATAATTAATAAGAGGGTGTTTAAATTGTTTGTTGTACCACAACCATACTAACATTGTTTGTATCTACACGATTCAAATTGTAATCAATAAGCAGTTCTTCGCCAACAGCTATTGGTTTAATTGCACATACAAAGAGACGGTTTCCTTCACGCGACTCGAATATGCAGTTGGGTTGCTTTAATGTAGACCCTAGTTGTGTACTGTTTATAAACCCCGCAATATTACCGGTTGTTTTTGGCCTTCCATCCATGTACATCGTTGCTCCTTTATTTTGAGCTTTGTCTTTCAGTTGTATATAATTCACTGACAACCCATATCTACACATACTTCATGTATATTGGACCAGGTGCATCCAATCACTGTAGTTGTAACAGGGTCCAACATACTCCATTAATTCTGTACATCTACCATATCCAACCTTTATGCCATCCATGCAAAACAACCCCAATCCATGCAATGACGACGGTGCAATTCTATATATCCTCTCATTCGCACAAAAATCAGTGTTTTTAGGAAGATCGCTAGGAACCCATTGTTTCACTAGGTGTTGGTACCTTGAGGGCATGTCAATGTCTCCCACTATCTCATCATCATAGGAACATGACCCTCCTCCTTGGAGAAAACAATTCATGCGTTTGTTGAATTTTCTTCTGATCTTCTGACATCTAGTTGATCTAGCCCATGTAGACCTACTGGATGTCTCACTTTCCTCTAGCCTTCCCAAAATCCCTTCACTAGAGGAAGACAGGTCTAACAAATACCTTTTTGGTTCTACTTTCACCATGGCCAAATAAAATTTTGGCATAAGCATAGCAAAATACCAGCAAAAAAACGTGGAAAGACTTATAAGAAAAAAAACTTGGAAAGACTTGTAAGCCAAAAACTTGTTAAAGAAAAAGCTTGTCAAGAATGAGTTTGGTTAATAGGTGTGGGAATTTGGTAGCCCTAAAAATTCTAATGTATGCCCCTCTTTTAGTTACATACAAGTCTCCATTCTAACTTATTACTTGCATTGCCTTTTCATAACATGAATTGGGTAGGCTTCATAAGCTTCATATGTATGCTTGTGGCCATTGTACTTTGGCCTTTCAATGTTTTCAAGCTTGAGACAATATGTTATGCATATGCATCACATATAACACTGCAATTTATGCCAATATATGTCTGTACAAAACCTGGATGTTCTCCTTTAATGGACTATCTCCTTCAAAGAACATATCTCCTTTAAGTGGTTTTTAGTTTTCCCATGAATGATGTTGTGATGTTGTAGATAATTATCCATTTTACCTAATATGTTTTATGATCGTTTCCATGTTTTCTAGGGTGCACATACTTGATGTTTATGGCTTCTTTTGCTTGAAAGTTGAATTACCTAAAAGTGCACAGATCTCATTTAGGACCCTTTAAGAATCATAATAACAACTATTGTTATAGGATTTTATTCTCCAAATGAAACACCAAAACCATACTTATTGGTTAATATTTGTGTAGGGATGTTTTTCTGATCTCTCCCATAATTTATGATACTAATGGGATTGTGAATATCAAGTCAATGCCTTATTTGCATAGTGGCATTTCTAAAACAGTATACTGGAAACTGGAAAAACTTCTAGTGTATGCCCTAAGAATTCTTATGTATGCCCCTCTTTTAGTTACATACAATTATCCATTCTCACTTATTGCTTGCATTTCCTTTTCCTTTTACTGGCCTACCCCTTTTCAATAATAATAGTTGCAGATTTAATCAAGTGTTTTTCTACCGAGGCGGTCGAGTCAACCGAGTTGACCCCCAACCGAGCTGTCTCAGCCTTTGAAACGATTGGAGTGACAAGTTTGGTACCGAACCAAGCAAATCAGGGTATGAATGAATGGATCGATAACAAAATGGTCAATTCATCCCAATCTATACTAAATTGACCAAGTGAATGTGGGAATGCACAAGTCACACACATGACACTTCAATTCAAAAAAAAAATTAACCTAGAAATATAAACATCGAGACTCTAAACCTACTTCATTGTCGAGTCAATTAGCTTTGTAGGATTCCTATACATCATAACACTATTTGGAGTAAAACACAACTTGCTTTGTAGGCCCTAGATGCCACCCATGTGCACAATAGTCAATCTATAAAGCAACTCCCAAATACAAAAACATTCTTCACAAAATAGGGCATGAACCATGTGAACAACCTTCCAAGTGGACCAGCTCACTGAATAACCTCCAAGCATGTAATATCTCTCATGAAATGGTGTATAAAATAGTGTAAGCATGCTTCAAATGATCACTTTCTCCTTTAGTATGGCTGAATACTGCCCTTATGCATGTGTCTCCAAGGGTGAATGTTCCTCAAATAATGAGAGAAGGTCTTCCTCTAACAATAAACCAATACACCAAGGTGAATTGGCCTTATTTAGGGCTTCTAGAACAAACTTGGTATTTTCAATGTCACACTAGGAGCAATGTTGGGCAGTCCTATGGGCATAAACAACTCTAGAATCAAGTATGGGCATCAAAGGGACAAATATGAGCACTTTGGGAGCATTCTAAAGGTCACAACAAATAGTAAAGCATCTTAAATCAGCTATAATTAGGCTGACTTTCATATCTGGGCACATTGCAGCAATAAAATATGATGATCAATGGAAATAGGAGGCCGTCTTTGCAATTCTAGCTGTGAAAATGAGAAATTTGTGGGTGAAAGCGAACTAAAATCTCATTCATATGCCTTATAGCAGCATCCACATGAATTCTGGGCACAAACAAACTTGTTTGGCAGTAAAAAAGGGTATGAAGCAACCCTATTTCACCATATTTGGCACCCTTGTGCACTTATCCATCACTGAACATGTGTACCTCTAAATATGGGCCAAATTGGAGGGTTAAAAGGTAGTTATGGCCATGAATAGCCCTATCAAAAGTGATGAACAATGGAAAAACAGGCTTTGAGAAAGCCATTGAATATGCTAATGCTTGGATTACCAACATGAGGGAAAGCCATTGAATATGCTAATTCTTGGACTATAATAGACCACCTTGGTTGGACACTAATGTAAACCCGTGTATGAGTTTGAGCCAACATTTAAATCCACTCTACAGGATCTCTAGAGAACTGACATCATTATTTTTCCATTTCTATAAAGGAGATGTACTAGAAGATTTGCTTGTACTTGTTGATTTTACTGTTTAGTTGAACCTAAATGAGAAACAAAGAGGATCACTAAGCAAGATACAACACTTTTCGTGCATGTCAAAGTGTTGTAGCTTTCTTAGTCTCCTCTCTGTTACGTTCAACTTCTCCATGAAATCAACAAGTCCTCGCAAATCTTCTAGTACAATTCCTTTACAGTAATGAAGAAATAATGATGTTGAGTTCTTGGAGATCCTATAGAGTGGATGTTTTAACCTCTGTGCTACTCTTAAGTGCATAAGCCAACACTTCAGAGGCATATTTCCTAGTGGTAACATACAACAATCATATATATATATATATCTAATCCATTGTGGTGAAGAGCAGACATTTCTAGATCTGCTACTTGGCACGTTCAGGAATGAAAAGAATGTTTTATATACATTTATATCAGTCTGTAATATTTGCTGATTCTAAAGCTAACCAACTGTCTAAACCAAAAAGGTCATATTATTGTGTTAATTGTAAGAGGGACAAAAAAAAATCAGACACAGTGAAAATTGACATAAAATGTTCAAATAAAAAAATAGAGGACATCAAAATACCTAGAACTTGATTCAAGACCCAAACCATAAACCATAAGATTCATGATTGTCCATTAATGGCAAAGTATTACCTAACCCAATTTCCAGTCAACTAAGCACCTCATGGTCGAATCATGATATTGCAGTAGTGTGCATACACCCTTCACTTGAATGATAGGATTGCCAATAACTAACATCATTCAAGTGAAGGATGTATGTAGACTGCTCCAGACATTATATCTCTACTCATTCGATTTCCTGCAAAGTTTTGTAGCTTGCTTAGTGCTCCTCTCTATTCATCATTTACGTTCAACATCATGGTGAAATCAACAAGTCCAGGCAAATCTTATATATATATATATAATCCATGGTGGTGAAGAGCGGACATTTCCAGATCTGCTACTTGGCACGTTCAGGAATGAAAAGAATGTTTTAAATACATTTATATCAATCTGTAATATTTTCTGATTTATTCCTTTTAGCTTGTCTTGATGATGCTTGTTTTTCCATATTAATTTTCAACCCTAAGGTGAAAATTGGAGTAAAATCATCAAATAAAAAATTGGAGAACATAAAAAAACCTAGTACTTGCTTCAACACCCAAACATCATTCAAGTGAAATATCCTCTCTTCACCACCATGGATTATATATATATGATTAGAAAGAACCAAAAGGCTCTTAAATTAGCACAAATCAAAAGGCTCTTAAATTAACTATACCATGCCTTCCTCAATGATTTGATGAAACCAAGGGGTGGAAAAAGGGCAAGGAAAAGTCAAATATCACTCACACCAGGGAATAATTATAAAGCTAACCAACTTTCTACACCACAAATCTCATCTATAGACATTATATCTCTACTCATTCGATTTACTACAAAGTGTTGTAGCTTGCTTAGTGCTCCTTAGGATCAATGATCAAATTTGAAGGGTGGGTCTTAATTTCAATTGGAAGGGCATTTATTCTCTGAGCCCTTCAGAGATGAAGGGAAATATAAGTAATTGTACTTTAATGGACAAGTATAAATTAAACAAACCATTTCACACAAAAAAATGCAAAAACCAAATATTTTTCTTTCAATGCTTGTTGTGAAAGCATGCATGTATGTGATGGAGGGGCCTAAGTCAATTGAATCCTTGCAACTCATTGCATGTCTGAGTCTAACGATCCACAGTTTAGATTGAACCAAAATACCAAAAGAATTTTATTAATGGTTGATTTTAGAAAGTTATAGGTGTGAGTAGTTAAGTGCTTGTGGCTCTAAAATTTGTTGTATTTTGTACTAGTCCATGATTCACTGAATCCATAGTCACGGGTAGGAATTTAAATTATTTAATGAAAAAAATTAATGTGTATAACCTCTATGTCGAGACAGTTTTCCATGCTGATGCTTTCCACTACCCTCTTTATTGTCTTACCAAAAGGCATGATAATCAGGAAGAAGACCTAAAATTATGGACTTCACCTTCAATGAATGCCTTGCAATCATATTGGTAATAACTATTTTGGTAGCGCCGAGGACAAATGTCGCGAGAAACCACAAATGTTTGGAAGGACAGATGAAGATAACATCACGATCATGCAACTCATCAAACTGACGAATATTCTTGAGCCAACAATTGTTTTTTTAATTTTATTAATAACCATTGTTTCTCCATATCGTGTTCCCAATGACACCTCTCTATAGCAATGCATAAATCAATTTCTATACAATTTGTGATCCTAGCTACATGCCATTATTTGTATTTTCATGACATCGAGTGTTCTTTATAGTTGTCGTGAGTTGATGATATTCATGCAAGAAATGAATTCTTGTAGAGGAGGACTTTTCAAACCTACGTTTTAAATTTCATTTTGACGAAAAAAAAGTGGACATTGGTAGCGAGGTTCACATATAAGGTAGTAGGCACAAATGTTGGAGCTCGTTTAGGGCCTAGTAGTTTTTGACACATTGTCACACTTTAGATTCCAGCCTCAAGTGACTTGGGAGTCAGATTAACATCTCGATTGCTAGTGCCTCATAGTCATTAATGATTATTGACCATCTTCAACAATTAAGCACCGAGTGCATGACATGAGTGAGTAAGTGATTATAATTTATCATATTTACAATATTTTGAATGATGAGTTGAACTTTATAGCATAAGAGTTTCAACATCTTGATATATTCATATGAATGGGTAATTTCAAATGTTGCTCTTCTTTTGAAATGTTAAATTATACCCTTCTTTATTGGAAGGGTAAAATTCAAATTTTAAGTTTTTTTTGAAGGGAAATTTTAACTTTACACTTTTGGGAAGGGTTAGAACCATTTGGAAGGGGTGTGAAGGGTTCAATTTTGAACGTTTCTTAGGATGCTAAATTTCAACCTTAGGATGCCAATCTCCACTATTTTTGGACCCATAACGTCACAAAAACTCTGTGAAAACAAAGAGTTTGGAATTTTTAGGTTACAAGAAATGTGAAAAAATTGAAGTTGCCAATAAGAGTGATGGAATATCAATTGATATTAGTGATCAAGTACATTTTTTTTCCTGGGCAAAATATCAGTTCCTTGTTATTTCATTAAAGGTAACTTAGTTACAACTTCAGCTATTGCTGAGCACATGGAATAGATACAGCTATGTTCATCATCAGCAGACATATGACAATTGATCAAATTCACATAAATACTGGACAAACCTTCAAAGGTAACACCTATAATCTAGGAATCTTGACTACATCCACATCACTAACCTTGAACAGACAGATAATTCAAGTCTAATACTGAAGTATCTAATCCAAAGAAGCAATAAAAAAGAGAGATCAGTAATATGAGGGGATCATCCACCTCAATCATCCAAAGGATGTCAATAGCAACAACACATAAAAGAATCAAGTGCTAAGGGCTAGAAAAGCTGTAAAGTGCCATAATCAGTACATTCACCATCAGTGAAGTCAGTAAACTGAAAATGACCTGAGGCCAAGGTTAATTCTTCTTTGGATAAGCTATCAACCTTAGTATTGTGTTCTCTGAATATGTGAACTTCTTTTAGCTGGATGAAGTAAGGTTAACATGATAGAGCTGAAGTTGTTCCCTGATAGTGATCAAGTAACTAGCAAGTATTGGATGCATACACTAGAAAATATGTGATATAAACCTCAATAAATCCATAAACTAAGACTGTCATTGAGAGAAGGTACACATACTAATAATAATAATGTTGATATTACGTCGAGATAGGTGAGGCAAGCAAACAATGCATGTAGCAGAAGATGTAGGTACAATAATCAAAATAGTTTATATAGTCAAACTTATTACCTTTCTTTTTTGCGTTGACTTAGCCACTTTCAATTCACTAACTCTAAAATAGCTAATAAGTGTTGGCTAATAATGGGGATGAGTCATGGTATTATGTTTCATGGGGTTGCAACATCATAAACTTGTGAGGCATAATACCACGAGTCGTCACCGTTGCTTGGCCGAGCACTTGTTATCTTTTGTGAGATATATTTCATGTGGACAATTGCTTTCTAATATAAGGTTTCTATAATAAAACACCTTAAAGAAGAAATCCATAACATTTGGCAGAATTCTGGCAAATCCCTGTTGTCGCTACGATTTGGAAAATACTGGGTTAGGTTTGAGTTTCTTTCTAACCTAGGGATTTTATAATGATCTTTAATGATCTTCTATAAACCTCCCTTAAGCATCGCATTTGGGTAGAGTCGGCTTAATAGCTCATTAGAGGAAATTTCAACTCAAAATGGGCCTTTTAACTTTTATTCAAATTCCATGTCATCATGTGTTAGCCAATGAAATTTATTTAAATTTCAAATACCGTATAGGTCTTAAACACCTTTTTAATATAAATTTGGGGATAGGTATCATAAAAAAAACTATTTTTTTGGTTTGTATTTTTGACATATCTCCCCGTGTTTTTACTCAAATTTCGATCAGGAGAGCTCGTTGGATGCGAAATTGAATTCTGAATACAACGAGTACCCACTCAGCATACTTTTGATGGACCCCGCTACCCCAAAAACAAGAAATACCTGAAAAAACGAAATGATGATGTCATCATTCCATTTTTTCAGGTATTTCTTGTTTTTGGAGTAGCAGGGTCCGTCAAAAGTATGCCAAGTAGGTACTCGTTGGATGTGGAATTTAATTCCGCATCCAACGAGCTCTCTCGATCAAAATTTGAGTAAAAACACGGGGAGATATGTTAAAAATACAAACAAAAAAGTAGGTTTTTTCTTTGCTTCCTCCAAAATTAATAAATATTATTTTATTATTTTAACTATTATTTTATTAATTCATTTTAGGAGGCCCATTTTGAGTTGAAATTTCCTGTAATGTATTTGGGAACCGGTTGCTGAGATAACTCACATAAAAACAATCAAACCAATTTGAATGTGAACCAAAATGTGATGGGTTCGTCCACTAATTGTAACGCTCAGATTTGCCATAATTTAGAATCCATATCAGCCAATATGGGTCAAAAGCGGGTTATTTGAAACTATTAAATTGGGTCTGTCATTAGCTGATCAATATAAATGCATGCACATTGAAGAAAACCCATGTTTGAAAGCTAATAAGGACGGATTGAAGTTGGTGAAGAAGCAGGCAGTATAGATAGAGACCCTTTTGGTTGTTGGTTATGAAAGAACCCATTCTCCTATTATATTACCTCATCCAAAGAATCTGAATTAGATGGTCCATATTGTTGAGATTCTGATGAGGAATATTTTGTAGGCAAACCCTTGTTTGATGATGAGATGGAAAATGCATGCATTTATCCATTTCATGAAGAGTTGGATGTTATATTTGAAATCAATAATCATAGTTTTGGGGGCCCCATATATGATTCATCTAGTGAAGCATCTAATGAGGAACCTAAATATTTGGAACCTATAGAGAAACCAAGCATCCACTCTACAGGATCTCTAGGAACTAACATCATTATATCTATACTCATTCGATTTCCTACAAACTGTTGTAGCTTGCTTAATGCTCCTCTGTGTTTGTCATTTAGGTTCAACTTAACAGTGAAATCAACAAGTCAAGGAAAATATTTCTAGTACATCTCCTTGGTCTATTATAGTCCAAGCATTAGCATATTCAATGACTTTCCCTCATGTTGGTAAGCCATGTGTTTCCCCTGTCCAATGGACAACCCCCCTATTGTATATGCTATCCATTTGATTTGATGCATAGCTCGGATACATATAGACATGGATGATCTAAATGACATGAAGAAAATCCAATCATCCATAAACAGAGTTAGATCAATTTTGGAAACTGAGTGGTTAATCGAGTTCATTCCAACATTGACAAACCCTTTATAATCATATAGGGGTGGGGGATTCATCTCATTCAAGTCCGATTTCTAATTGTTGTAACAAAATCTTGGCGCCCAATAAAGAGTGGGAAATATTTCTGTAGGTAAACCACTGTTCTATTCGGGTTGAGTATTCACATAGAACTGCTCCCTATTCCCTTGCAGCTACGATGATGGGTGGGCTACACTGAGCCAAGAGATAATGTTGCCCCTATCTCTTATCTATCCTAATGTAATGTGGCAATCTAGGGCATCTAAAAATTTAGTTTGGAATACACAACAAACATCACAGAGACATTATGAGACTTTGCTGCTGATCTATGGCTTGGAGCCGGATGTTCGCTCTTTTTTTTGGACAGTATTGATTTCTATGTTTGTGAACTGTTGGATATGACAGTTGGATGATATTTCTGTTACTATTCTGCTGACTATATGGGCTGTTTTAGCTTGCCATTCTCATGGAACGAACTTGGTACTATGAAATTGTTCTTTGTTTCTAGTTTTGTGGATAGATGGGGTGATTTATCATCTGATGAATGGGTTTGGGCAGTGTTTATAGACTTTTGTTTTGTATGGGATATGAACTATGGTTACAAATATGCATTGCATATCTACAAAATGTAATTTTGTCTCTCTACGGATGAAATAAAATTATGCTTTTTTTTCTTTGGAAAAAAAAACAAACATCACAGCACTATATGAGCCATACCTTTCGATGAAATTTCCCTAGTGGAAGCAGGATTACCAGCATGTTGTTTACTTACTTACGAGCATATTGATCGAGCCATGTTCTAAGACAACACTCATTAACTAACTCTTCTAATGCCAGAAGTCCAGGATTTGGTTCCACATGTTAAGGAACGGAATGACCAATAGGGGTGCTGATGGTAAACCCCAACCCTAGTTATTGGGAAACGGGTTTATGAGATTGAGGTGCCAGAGTAGCTTGCCAAAGTGAGCGGTTGATGGTATCAAATTATATAGCATAGGGTCTCCTCCCCCTTAAGGAAAGTCAATATTGGACCGCTAATTTTTGAGATCGACAGAAAGGAGAAAAAACCACAACACGCACAAAAAACCCTTGTCATAGCATGCCCAAAAGCCCTTGTCACAGTATGCCCAAAAAATGAGGTCACGATGCTTACCCGTTGAGCCATGAGCTCCAAATCGAAACTGTGAAATCCAAAACGTGAACTGTGTGCTACAGATTCTCACTGTGAGCTCCAATTCTCACAGTGAGCTCCAATTCTGAACCCTGAGCTCCAATTCTCAACCGTGAGCTCCAATTCTCACAGTGAGCTCCAATTCTGAACCCTGAGCTCCAATTCTCAACCGTGAGCTCCAATTATCAACATGAGCTCCAATTCTGAACCCTGAGCTCCACCGGAGCTACTCCAAAATTCACAAAAACCTCCAAATTGCATAGAACTGTCCAAAACAAGTCGCGACAATGTCCAAATAGACTATTTATTTTTTATTATATATTATTATATATTATATGTATTTTATTTTTATTATATATTATTTTATATTATATGTATTTTATTTATATTATATGTTATTTTATATTATATAAATTTCCATAATAGTATTTTTTCATTAGGGATAGTATTTTTAACTTAACTATATGCATTTTTTAATTAGGAATAGTATTTTTTATTATACTATGATGATGATGATGGCGATCTCAGGTAATCCCTACAATCTCACCTAATCATTATACTTATGTTGATCATCATCGTCTTCAACATCATGGTCATTATCATCATCATCGTCATCATCATCGTCATCATTGTCGTCGTCATCTTCAACATCATGGTCTTCATTATCATGACCCTCATCATCATCATCATCGTCATCGTCGTCGTCTTCATCATGATGATGATGATAATGGTGATGATGACGGTGGTGATGATGATGGCAATGATCACCATCATCACCATCATCGTCGTCGTCGTCATTGTCTTCAACATCATTATCTTCATTATTAGGACCCTCATCATCATCATCATCATCATCAACGTCACCGTCATCATCATCATCATCATCATCAACGTCATCGTCATCATCATCGTCATCACCACCATCATCATCATCCTCATGATGATGATGGTGATGGCGATGATGACTGTGATGATGATGATGATGATGATGGCAATGCTGATGATCACCATCATCTTCATCAATGTCATCATCATCATAAGTAAAACTTAGTTTACTTCAAATATTAAGTTTCGAAAAAAAATGCATAATACTAGCAAACCTAATTTCAATAAAAAAGTGATGAGAAGGAAATTGTTTGATATAGCCAATAAAATGAAAGGAATTTTTTGTATCCTTGAAATACATCTTATATCTAATAGATTCCTTGACTTCTAGAACTATGGGTCCCAAATATATGTTCAATAGAGAGATGAAAACCTAAGAGGAAGAAAAACATCCTAACTTGAATAAAGAACCTTCACATTAATGAGGGAAGAACCATCTACATAATGACACATCCCTATCTTGGATAAATGAAAATATAGCTTTGAAGGATGATTGAAAAGTTGAGCATGGTGATGATGATGTTGTTGATGATGATGATGTTGATGATGATGATTATGATTACGATGTTGATGTCAATGATGACAATGATGATGATGTTGATGATGATGATGTTGATGATGTTGTTGATGATGATGATGATGTTGATGACGGCGATGACAATGATGACGATGATGATCTTGACGATGATGATTATGATTGTGATGATGATGATGATGATTATCATCATCATGAGGATGACGATGATAATGATGACGATGATGATGAAGATGATAATGATGATGATGATCATGATGTTGATGATGATGATGATGATGATGTTGATGATGATGATGATGACTATGATGTTGATGTCGACGATGATAATGATGATGATGATCATCATCATCATCATCTGAGGATGACAATGATAATGATGACGATGATGATGAAGATGATGATGATGATGATGATGATGATGATTATGATGTTGATGAAGACAATGACAATGATGATGTCGACGATGACAATGATGATGATGATGATGTTGATGATGATGATGATGATGTTGATGATGATGATGATGATTATGATGCTAATGAAGATGATGACAATGATGATGGTGATGATCTTGATGATCATGATTATGATTATGACGATGATGATGATTATGATGATGATGATGATCTTGATGATGATGATCTTGATGATGATGATTATGATTATCATCATCATGAGGATGACGGTGATGATGATGACAATAATGATGAAGATGATGATGATTTTGATGATGATGATGATGTTGTTGATGATGATGATGATGATTATGATGTTGATGAAGACGATGGAAATGATGATGAAGATGATCTTGATGATCATGATTATGATTATGACGATGATCATTATTATGATGATGATGATGATCTTGATGATGATGATGATGATTATCATCATCATGAGGATGACGATGATGATGATGTTGATCGTGACGACGACGATGATGATGACGATGATCATGAGGATGAAGATGATGATGATGACGATGATGATGAAGATGATGATGATGGTGATGATGATGTTGATGATGATTATCATCATCTTGAGGATGACGATGATAATAATGATGATGAGGATGGTGATGATGATGATGATCATGAGGATAACAATGATGATGATGATGATGATGACGATGATGATGATGATGTTGATGATGAGTATCATCATCATGAGGATGAAGGTGATGATGATAACGATGATGATGATGATCATGAAGACAATGATGATGAAGATGACAATGACGATGATTGCCTTATGATGATGATGATGAAGATGATGATGTGTGATGATGATGACGACGATGATGAAGATGATGATCTGTGATGATGACAACGACGATGATGAAGATCATGATGATGATGATGACGATGAAGATGTTGATGATGAAGATGTTGATGATGATGCTGATGATTATGATGTTGATGTCGATGATGAAAATGATGAAGATGATGCGCATGGTGATGATGATCATGAAGACAATGATGATGAATATGACGATGATGACGATTGCCTTATGATGATGACGATGAAGATGATGATGTGTGATGATGATGACGACAATGATGAAGATGATAATGTGTGATGATGACGATGACGATGATGAAGATCATGATGATGATGATGACGATGAAGACGATGATGATGAAGATGTTGATGATGATGTTGATGATTATGATGTTGATGTCTGTTAGAATAATCAACCCATAGTATTTACCCACTTAGACATTATTTCATTTATTTTGTCTTATTTGCCTAGTCCATGAGTCCCACCATGTGCAAGTTGTCAATTGCCTATCCATAGAGGTCAAACTTGCCATTATTGACTCATGGAGCGCTTTGGAAAGTCCTGGGAATCAAATCTGCTTTATTCCTGGCCTCCTAGGCGCCCTTCTGCTTTTTCTGCTTTGTTGACTGCTTTTCCAGTTTTTAAAGCACATAAGGAAAGCTAGACTAGGTGAGGTGAACCTGTTTTATTCCCCTTTCATCCTCCACTCTTTCCTCCATGCAAAAGCATGTATGAGCTGCCATTTGACCACTCTTTAGCTTTCCCATGTGCCCTTGCTAATTCGTGGGGTCCTTGATAGATTTGGGATCAGCTTTTTACACCTATGGGGGATTTGCCTATTTTGGGTAAGCCTGCTTTATGCTAGATTTGGATGCTTCATTATGCATTA
>LPNX010895796.1:94212-116569 GCA_001517045.1 Pseudotsuga menziesii | reverse complement strand
GTCCATGAGTCCCACCATGTGCAAGTTGTCAATTGCCTATCCATAGAGGTCAAAATTGCCATTATTGACTCATGGAGCACTTTGGAAAGTCCTGGGAATCCAATCTGCTTTATTCCTGGCCTCCTAGGTGCCCTTCTGCTTTTTCTGCTTTGTTGACTGCTTTTCCAGTTTTTAAAGCACATAAGGAAAGCTAGACTAGGTGAGGTGAACCTGTTTTATTCCCCTTTCATCCTCCACTCTTTCCTCCATGAAAAAGCATGTATGAGCTGCCATTTGACCACTCTTTAGCTTGCCCATGCGCCCTTGCTAATTCGTGGGGTCCTTGATAGATTTGGGATCATCTTTTTACACCTATGGGGGATTTGCCTATTTTGGGTAAGCCTGCTTTATGCTAGATTTGGATGCTTCCTTATGAATTCGATTTGCTCATGTATTCTATATATTCAGAAGCCTATGTTATTATAGGGTTGGCTATTGTACACTCAGTTAATATAATTTTGTGTTACAGCTCCATATTCAGTCTCCATTGTTGATAATTTGCATGATCAATTGTTAATTGCTGTGAGTGAAATTAATCTACTGCAGGCCTGAATTTCTACAATGTCGACGATGAAAATGATGAAGAGAAGTGCATGGTGATGATGATCATGAAGACAATGATGATGAAGATGATGATGATGACGATTGCCTTATGATGACGACGATGAAGATGATGATGTGTGATGATGATGACGACGATGATGAAGATGATTATGTGTGATGATGACGATGACGATGATGAAGACCATGATGATGATGATGAAGACGATGATGATGAAGATGTTGATGATGATGATGATGATTATGATGTTGATGTCGACGATGAAAATGATGAAGATGATGCACATGGTGATTATGATCATGAAGACAATGATGATGAAGATGACGATGATGACAATTTCCTTATGATGATGACGATGAAGATGATGATGTGTGATGATGACGACAATGACGATGAAGATGATGATGTGTGATGACGACGACAATGATGATGAAGACCATGATGATGATGATGATGATGATGATGAAGATGATGATGATGAAGATGTTGATGATGATGATGATGATTATGATGTTGATGTCAATGATGAAAATGATGAAGATGATGTGCATGGTGATGATGATCATGAAGACAACGATGATGAATATGACGATGATGACGATGAAGATGATGATGTGTGATGATGATGACAACGACGATGAAGATGATGATGTGTGATGATGACGACGATGATGATGAAGACCATGATGATGATGATGACGACAATGATGAAGATGTTGACGACGATGTTGAAGATGTTGATGATGATGAAGATGAAGATGTTGATGATGATGATGATGATTATGATGTTGATGTCGACGATGAAAATGATGCGCATGGTGATGATGATCATGAATAAAATGATGATGAAGATGACGATGATGACGATTGCCTTATAATGATGACGTTGAAGATGATGATGTGTGATGATGGCGACGATGAAGATGATGATAATGATGTGTGATGATGACGATGATGATGATGAATACCATGATGATGATGATGATGACGATGAAGACGATGATGATGAAGATGTTGATGATGATGATGATGATTATGATGTTGATGTCGATGATGAAAATGATGATGATGATGATGACGACGACGACGACGACGATGATGATGATGAAGATGATGGTGATGGTGATGATGATGATGTTAGTAACTCTTTTTTTTTAATAAATAAGATAAAATAATAGTTCTAATTAAATATTTACCTTTTAATATATTTCATCATATTCTTCATCCATGTCAGCGTCTTCTTCATCCATGTCATCATCTGTATCATTAGATACATAGTAAAAATTGTAAGGATTGGCTATATCATCATCATCATCAGTTACGCTCATCATGTCATCGTCAAAATAATCTTCATCGGCATTGTCTGCTACATCATCTGATTCAACTATTTCTTGGACATCTTCTATTGGATCATCATCGTTAGCTAAATCAAGTTGATCATGCTCTTCATCATCATATTCTTCTTCCAGAGAACCCTCTTCATTACCATCATCTAGGTTATACTTTACCGGCCTTCCCCTTGGATCGTGTCTCACAACAAATGACCAGCCCGCTTTACCTAGAACCTTTGAGTAAAATACTTGTTCACATTGGTTTGGAAGAACACAGGGCTCTGTTCCTGGCTCAAACAACCTTGTGTTTACCATGGTAAATCCATTATCATGTTCAATAATAGTTCTATTGGGATCACGTTGATTCAATCATAACCTGTACCATTTGACAACAAATAGAACTACCTTAAAGGATTTAAAGTTAGACTATATAATATATTCCAAATACCCATAGTATCGATTTTCTGAGACTTCTAGATGTTTGTTAGTTCTAGATGAAACATTGGTAACCTCAAAGATAGCTAAAACTCCAGAATGTGATGTTTTCTTTGTTTCATCCAATTTTTTTATCTGATCTCTACCTCCATTGGAGACCATAGCCTTATGGTGTTTTACCTGCAATAAGCAATACATGAAAAGATTACACAACCATTCAGTCCTTATGCAACAATACATGGAAAATAAGAACATGTACGTCAAAAAGTAATTTGAAAAATAAAAGATTTAGAGGGATATTTGATTAATTATATGTTTGCCATTTTATACTTTACACCATATGCCAAATCGATTTCCCTTTCTGTTATATTTTTATCTCCATTGCGTTGTGCTGCTTTTACCAATGAAGCCACACCTTCCCATGATATTCCACGACCTGATTGTGCGCATTGTTCAATCCATACCTTCATCCAGTTTAGATTGTTTGTGATGTATAAATGAATTACATCCCATTCTTGACCAACTATTTAATGACAATAACCATTAAAATGAAAGAAAGGTGTAAATATCCAGAACAAAGACGTATATGCTCTTAATTGAAGCAATTATGACTAGAAAATACAATTAGAATATTAAGGATATAATAAACATCCACTAGCTAATAATTACCTTTCAGCTTCCTCAATCCACCTTTCCTCTTCAATTGCTCCCCTTCAAATTTGTTATTGGACTCTGGATCACAAATGCGACGTAAATTGAGCTTTGACGCTAAAATAGGAAGACATTTAGTAACATAAAACATGTTTTGGTATACCTTATATCCTTCCATCATAGAACCCTCCGCATGTGCTCGTTGTCCTACCAAACCCTTCATAAATTTCAAGTGCCACTCAACCATCCACATGGATCTTGAGTGCATAGGTCCACACAACTCAATCTCCTCAACTTGGTGTATGAGGTAGTGTTCCTGTGCATTGAAAAATGCCAATGGTAGATGCTTCTGCATTTCACACACAAGACGAGGAATTTCTCTCCTCCAATACTTTATATCTTATTTATGGATTTCTTTAGATGTCAACCATCTACAAGTGATGAAAACCAATAATGATATTTAACAAAAATAAACATTAAATTACAATATATGCTGAAATAGTGCACAAAAAATAGATATAAATGATTATACGGAGAATTAAAGAAACACTAAGCACATGCAAGTAATCGCCAGTTACCTCATGTATTTACCAAGATTATATATAACTTGTTTGACATTGTTGTCGAAGTTGTTCAGGAGAGAGAGAGGTAGAACATACTGTATCAATATACAAACCACACCATTTATTAAATAAAGAGTATACAAACAAGAAAAAATTATATGGACATAACAATAATAATTACCTTGATGAAGACACGCCAATCATGTGTTTGGACCCCTGCAAAATCACCTTTTTTAGTTATGATATTCTCCAAGTTTGCACAAAATATAGTGGGAAATTTAATTTTCCGCATTACTTCTTTGACAACATTGCTTTTTTTCTCTGTAAACATCCATGGAATTGAGTTTATATTAACTTGTTCTCCGTTGGTATGAAATTGGATGACGTCTTTCATTGCATGGTTGCTTTCTTGAATGTATTTGCACACTTTCACAACTTTATCTTTCTCCCTCCTTAGCTCTAGTAGTCGCCATAAGGTTTCAGTAACATTATTTCCAATATGCATTGTATCAAACAAATGAGCAATTTGTAGGTGCTCATAGTAGGGAAACCTGCTGAATTGAATAGGATAACTTTTCATTCCTTATGGAAGACCATTACTGCCTTCATGATCATGATGGAAATCATGAATATTAGTTTATAATTAATAAATTACATCATAAATCAAATATGGCCACTACAACAAACAACTCACAACAAAAATTAAAATACATAACAATTCATATACGAGGATCCATACGTACCATGATGATGATTTCTATTGTATTGCATCTTCCAAAGGTGAGGTGTCATTCTCCATGGTTTTAATGCAGTCTCCTGCTTCCCATTGAAAATATTTCTTTTATTTGTTCTATACTTATGATTATTAGAGAGGAAATTCCTATACTCATCAAACACCTCCTTTCTTAAGCTTTTTGAACGATGATATTTTATCTTAGGACCACAAATTGGACATGCAAATTTACCCTTTGTCTGAAGACCTACAATATTTAGATATGGAATATCTATGTCACATATATTCATATATAAAATATTCTAACTACTCCATATCATTAAATGCAATTAAAGTGGAACTTAAAATTACAAACCACAAAATGAAGTTAACCCAGGGGCATCGTGTATTGTCCATACAACCATTGCATGGAATTGAAATTTCCTTTGTTGTATTGGTCTAGATACGTCATACATAGTTATGCCATTCCATAACTTCAGTAGCTCATCTATAAGAGGTTCGATGTATACATTCATATCTTTGACTTGAAACTTACCTGATTCATAATTTTGAAGTACATATAAAATATATCATTATGAGAACCATTAAGATATATAAACCATGCAGAAGAGTAAAATAATAGATATATATGAAATTAAGATACGTATTACGACAAATGAGATGCCACAACTAAATTATAAATAAAATAGTTTTCGTAAAAAAAACCTAGAATAATCATCGACAACATTATGTGCTCCCTGTTTATTGACAACCATGGAGGAATGTTATTGTTGATAACAAAAATAGGCCACACTGTGTAAATGGATTTCATCTATGCAAATGGATTAACACCATCTGCTGCCAAAGAAATCCTAAGATTACGTGGTTCTTCTTTGAAGTGAGGCCACTTTTCCTCCATATCTCTAAAAGCAGTACCATCTGCAGGCATTCGGATAACATCATATTGACTTCTGTTCCTGGCATGGTAATCCATAAATTGCACTATGTTTTTGCACCTGAACAGTCGTTGCAAACGTGGAATGATGGGAATATAATGAAGAACCTTCTGAGGCACTTTTTTTGTTACTTTATCTGTACGATATCTACTTACATGACATTCCAGACATTCTATTGCAAATTCATGCTGATTATAATATATAACATGGTCATCAAGTCATGCATGAATTGCTTCATAATGCATTCCAATCTCTTTCATGATCACTAGTGGAAAATGAGAGATTAGTGACCAAAAAAATGACCAAAATTTGCATATCAATTACCACTTTCGGTTTAGTGATCGCTGGTGGCTAATTTATGGTCTTTTATTACGAGACCAAAATTGGTCATTTATAGCTTGTCAGTCGGTCATTAATTTGGTCATATATTTGAATAAATGACCAAATATATGACCACATTTATGACGAAATTAATGACCACATGACAAACTAGAATATGACCAAATTTGGTCGCATAATAAAAGACCGTAAATTAGCCACCAAAACTGTTTTTTGGTCATTGATATGCGAATTTTGGTCATTTTTTTGTCATTTATATCTCATTTTTGGTCATGTATCTCTCAATTTTTGGTCATTTTATATGCGAATTTTGGTCATTAATCTCATTTATTGGTCACTAATTTAGTCATTTTAAGTCATTTTATGTGTTTATTATATTTTAATAGTTTTAATGGTGTCTGTTATTAATCAATATAATTTTTTAATATGTTATCATGTTTAAATTAAAAAAAAGAATCATACATTATTTATCATCATCTAATACGCGTGTGAATTATGCAATGTCACATCAATTAGTCAATTGCAACACTTATAAAAAGTATAATGTACAACCATATACATTTTAAACCACACAAATTATATTATATATATGAAATGTCAAGTATTACAATAAATATGAGTTTTCTCAAAAACTATCTCCATATAAATTTACATGAAAATCATCTAGTACATCGATGACTTTTCAAAATACTACAATAGCTAAACCATCCCACTTGTACTTGGCTGCTAAGCCATACTTAGATCCCACGCCAGCTTCAATTAACCCATACTTAGTAGCTTGAAAGCCTCAACAACAGGCTCTTCATACTCAATGGAAAATCCTCAGCATGAAAATCATCTAGTACATCGATGAATTTTCAAAATATTACAATGGCTAAACCATCTCACTTGTACTTAGCTGCTAAGCCATACTTAGATCCCGCGGTAGCTTTAATTAACCCATGCTTAGCAACTTGAAATCCTCAACAGCAGACTCTTCATACTCAATGGAAAATCCTCGGCAATAGGCTCTTCATACTTAATGGCCCACTTAGTTAGGTTCACTCTTGCAAAATCCAATAAAAAAATCTTAATAGAAAAAAAATGAACTATAAAGTAGAAAAATAACCAAGTTCATGTGCAAAATAGGAAAATCTAATCTAACAAATTCAAATCAAGAATTCAAAACAATCAGGATTCAAAACACATTAATGTATTATCTTTCATGCAGTTATTTGGTGTACGAGAAATAAAAAACAATTCTGCAATGATATATACAACAAGATACGTCATACATGAACTCATGCTTACCTCTATCAAGTGAGTAATACCATAGACACTCAAGTACTCTAGGTTTGGCATCTTTAGTTGCTTTTGATAGGGAGGAAGACGTGAGTTTAATTTCTTCTCAGCTGCACTTATCAACCTATAAAAATAAACTAATGTGAATTAGATTTTATGGTTGCAGAAACCAAATCTTGCAATCACATAGGTCATGCGAAGCCAAAGAAAATGTATGTCATACGAATCTTGCAATCATGTGTAAATGTAAACAATGACTTTCACACAACTGCAATATGTCCCAAGTACTAACATCAGTGATGGAAAACACATATATGTTTCCAAATATCGATTTATAGTGCTTGCCAAAAGGAAGGAGAATTTACACTGTCAGTAATTTCCAGTTTTAAATCAATATGCCCAAATGATTCAGATTTGTTGACTATACAGTAGTTATGTTCCAAAATGGTTCCAAAACTCATCAAATGCTTAAAATAACACGATTCTCTTGTAGATATCAAGCAAATAAAATTGTCAAGGTGACCAAAACAATTTCCAGAAATGAAGTATTAAATCAAGTTTAAATTTCAAAGGTGCATAGTATTCCTCAAGCAAACCCAACGACAAAATGGATATCACTTTCATAGCATGTATCGATGTTGGAAGTTGTAACTCTTCTTATGTTTCAATATGCATGCTATCTCCAATCTATTTACTTCAAGATTGATGAAAAGGATTCCAAATTTTTTGCACCAAGTATAAACACAATCCCAATGTCATTACTGTAATTGCAAGGTAGTGATATGTAGTTCAAATTTGGTTTATATGAAATTTTCCAATACTAAACTTGCACTTATGAAATTATATTGATAATAGAAGTAATCAATTAATAAATATGCATGCCAAGTATCATTGTGGGACAAATATAATACCCAGGTATGCCAAATGCCAATGAAAATCACAATAAAAATATTCAACTTAAGAATGCAATTTTTAGTATGAAAAATCATTGATATTATATGTTCATAATTTATCAGCTCATTTTAGTATCACTATGACAATTTTTAAAAATCCTATATAGAACAAGATACTTCATACATTAACTCATGCTTACCTCTATCAAGTGAGTAATCCCAGAGGCATTCAAGTACTCTAGGTTTGGCATATTCAACTACTTTTGATAGAGAGGAAGAAGTGAGTCTATTTTCTACTCAACTGCACTTATCAACCTATAAAAATAAACTGTTGTGAATTAGATTTTATGGCTGCATAAACAGAATCTTGAAATCACGTATGTCATACGAAGCCAAAGAAAATGTATGTCATACGAACCTTGCAATCAGGTGTAAATGTAAACAATGACTTTCACACAACTGCAATATGCACCAAGTACTAAAAACTCAGCGATGCCAAACAAAAATATGTTTCCAAATATTGATCTATAGTGCTTGCCAAAAGGAAGGAGAATTTACACTGTCAGTGATTCCCAGTTTTAAATCAATATGCCCAAATTATTCATATTTGTTGACTATACAGTAGTTATGTTCCATAATGGTTCCAAAAATCATCAAATGCTTAAAATAACATTATTCTCTTGTAGATATCAAGGAAATAAAACTATCAAGGTGACCAAAACAATTTCCAAAAATGAAGTATTAAATCAAGTGTGAATTTCAAAGGTGTATAGTTTGTATGCCTCAAGCAAACCCAACAACAAAATGTATATGACTGTCATAGCATGTACTGTTGTTGGAAATTGCAGCTCTTCTTATGTTTCAATATGCATGCTATCTCCAATTTATTTACTTCAAGAGTGATGAAAAGGATTCCAAAGTTTTTGCACCAAGTATAAACACAATCCCAATGTTAGTATTGTAATTGCAAGGTAGTGATATGTAGTTCAGATTTGGTTTATGGGAAAGTTTCCAATACTAAACTTACACTTATGAAATTATACTGATAATAGAGCAATCAATTAATCAATATGTATGCCAAGTATCACTATGGGATAGAGATAATACCCAGGTATGCCAAATGCCAATGAAAATCAATAAAAATCTTCAACTTAAGAATGCAATTTTCAGTACGACAGTACGCATGATAAATATGATAACAAGTGTTATTCAAGATCCCCAGTCAAAGGATAAATACATATGTCATGTTTATGGGAAGAATTTCAACAAGTTACAGAGATTAATAATACTAATCTTTACCATTAAATAAGCATCCAAAATAGATCAGATGGTAAAGCTTTATGATCTTCTTGTGTTTATGTTTTAGGCATCCAATAGATGGATGGATGAGAAGACAATCACAATAAAGTATGTGCCTTGTGGTAGGATGGACTTATGGGAAGACAAAACAGACAAATTTTAACCAACAATGATCTTTGGGACTATATTAGTGCCTAGGGTGTGCAACGTTTGAGAGTTTATAGCTTAGGTGTCAAAGGGATGTTGGTAGGTTGGTGTAGGGTCAAATGAGCTAAGGAAATATGGTGATGGTTGCCTCCTTTATGAATCTACAGTTAAGAGTTTATGGAGGGATGAGAGGTATGAAGATGGATGAATAAGGCGCCTAGAGCCCTTGCGTTGAAGGTTTATGGCCTTGGGATCATGGAGGAAAACATCCAATCCAAGGTGAGTGTAATGTAGGCCGTTAGGTTCTATAGGCCAAATCAGTGATGCAAATGGCATTGCACTGAGGGATAAGTTGGCTAGGGATGAAGGGGATCGTAGCTAGGCTAGTTTAGGATGATAGGGGTGTAACCTAGGGATTCCTAACAATGTTTTTACAATTTTTTTAAGTGCCTTTGAAGTGTATGATCACTGTGGTCAAACAAAGCAACAAGTGCATCTTCAAAAGATAATGGTGTGTTCACCAGATCCTCCATTCTCTCATCAATGGGTGACTAGTACAACTGGAATGGTTTGTTTCACAGGGGTGCAATTTATCATTTTGCATTAAGAGAACAGGGTGGTAAACAAGAATTTATATAATCAACAAGTCTTAGAGGCCCAATCAGACCTTCAAAACACAACATTACACTCATCGTGGGAGAGAACACAACATTGCACTCATAGTGGGAGAGTCTATTAGATGCTAGAATTCTTCTACATCCATTGGAAGTGTTTCTCTTTGGGAGTGGACTTTCTACTTCAACTAGTTTGTAGTATGAATCATACAATGATTCACCCAGTTTTAACTTTTAGCTAAAAAGAAAGTCCCTGGTTCATCATCTTCGCTCCAAAACAAATTTAGTGTTGGATGTTGCGATATTTTAGGTCTTTCCCACATGGTATCCTCCAATGGAAAATCCTTCCACTGAATGAGGTATTCTAACAGTACCTTAGTCCTCAACTTATTTTCTATAGTTACCAAAAAATACCTTAGAATCAGAAGAATATGTCATTTATCATTTAGGGGAGGTAAAAAATTGATTTAAAAAAAAAATTCCATACCACTTTTTTCAAGTATGAGACATGAATGGTTATGCACTCATGACCCTGATGGCAGCTCAAGTATATGCAACTTGTCCCACCCTTTATAGAAACTTATAAGGCACATGGTATTTAGGTCCATCTTTCTCCACCCCTTTATCTTTGAGAGACCTCTGCTTATGAAGGTGTAGCCTCAAGAAAACACAATCTCCCTCTTCAAATTCATACTCACTGTGGTGCTGGTCCTGCTGGGCTTTTATACTATCATGGGATAGTCTGAGAATCTCATTAACCTGCTAAAATATCTGTTGTCTTTTCTCCAAGAAATCCTCAATAGCTAGCATTTAATTTAATGAATATTGACATAAAGATAATGGAAATAAGAAAGTAGAGGCACCGCATGTACCTATAAAGGTCACTAATCTAGAAGTGGTTGTGTAGGAATAGCAGGAGACCCTGAAACTTATCTGATTGTATAAGGATGGGGATCTACTTCCATATAGAGGGATCACCAGTTCCCATGTGCCCCCCACAATACAACTGATTACAGAGGTAAGAATTCGTACTAAATATTGCAAGCACAAAAGAGGAGGATCCTTGGGAGTTGTTCAAAGATGATCATATATCCGAACCAAGATTGGAACCTGAAGAAGGCAATAATTAAAATCTTGTGACTGGGTTGGTTTTTCTATGAGTCTACTAGGGATTTGTTTTCAACATTCAGAAAAAATACAAATTGATATCATCAACCTCAACCTCTCCTAAACTTGGAAAAAATATTGAAAATAAGTAAGCAATTATATCACATTCAAACTGAACTGCACTTATAGAATAAGCTTTTTCATCTGATGATTCCAAATTCAAATATAAATTCTTCAAAAGATGGATAACAGTTTTTTGCAAAACCTTTTCAAGATAAATTTTCAGACAGTGATTTTGAATAATTTTACAATTGGGAGGTGATGGCTTGAGCCACTAATACCAGCAGCAGTGGAAGTCTGTAAAGTTCAACATATGCAGAAAGTCAACAAATTGCACAAAGCAAAGACCTCAGAAAACGGAATATAATGGATGTGCAATATTATCGGTCAATTGAAATCTGAATGAAGACGTTATGAACAGGATGATGAAGTTATGTAGGAGACAGAACAAGAGTTTTGAAAATGGAGAAATTTGATGAAGAGCCCATTATTGTGGGTGGAAGAGTTGAGAAGGCAACACAAAACTTAAAATTCTGCCTGGAGAATAAATAACCTTTTTCATTGAAAGTCCTTACAGAAAATTGCCCCAAGGGGTTGCACCGCATAACATGGAATTTCTTCAGCTTAGATGCTATGTCTAAGGGGTATCTATCTTTCCAAATTCACTAGGGACTTGCAACCAGTCTCATCCCTTTTGAACAAGCCAATTGGATGGGGAAGACCAAAGGGAGAATGCAACCCTGGTGAACAACTCAATTCTTTATCAACTCAATTCAAACAAGAGTTTTGATTGTGAAGACTTCTGGTCATTAAAATTCCTTAAGAATCTTGAATTCTTCAATATTTTTTGGTGTTCAGTCAAGCAAGAATGCTTGATAGTTGGTCCAGGGAGGATGTTGGAATAAGGAAACCTTCCATCTGTAAAATCCAAAAATATTAGAAACAAAATACTTGAAATGATCCCACCAAAGGCAATTTAACTGAAGGTAACCTCACCAGATCTGACCTCCAGATTTGTCTAAGCCGACTCCTCCAAAGGCAACCCAACAACTGATTCCACCAAGCCACAAATTCCACCAATTATTTGGAAAGAAACTTTAACGGTGAATCATAACAGACTATTGTACCAGGATCCAAAGACAAATGAAGCCATCTTCAGCTAGTTAAGTAGTTAGAACAAGTAGTCGATCGATAACTGGTTGTAAGCTGCTTGATAAAAAACAAGAATGTTCACTAAGGTGAAACAACCCAATTGTCTTTTTTGCTGCCAAGAAATCAGATTAAATTTAATAAATAAACATGATTTGTGCCAACTATAAGTAGTGCTTATGTACTTGTCTGCAACGCACTAGGTGGTTATTGTTCTATGGAATGTAAATAGATAACTATTGATGGAAACAATTTTGAGGCGATGGTGTAAGTCTAAATGTATAGCTACAATGGTAGTCAATGTTATTTATAATAAATTAACATAATTGGTTTGTGTGTAGGAGGGGGGCATGCTTTATGAAAAGTAGGATATGGTGGAAAATTCTCTATGGCCAGTAGACAATAAGAACTACATCAACAAATAAAAATTACTTGATAACAACTTTGGAAACAAATGAAATTAGTGGAAAGTCGAAACTTCTTTATCAAATAACTTTCTGTGCATATAATTAGATAATTATCATTTCTACTAGGAAATGTACTGCAAAAGCCTCCACTCTTGTGGAATTAAAGACCACAGAGAATCCTCATGTCTAGCCTCGTGTTCTACCAAAGATAGTGAATAGAAGTTGAGGCCTTGGATCACATCATTGGCTTTCAGATTTTTGCATTTAATCTGATCTTCACAAGCTACAATAGAGAGAGCATTCACTAGTAGTGTTAGTTAACGCCGCATCTTGTCTCAATCAAATTGCATTGATGAATAGCTCCAAACCATTAATGCAAGTGTGTACCATCCACACAACCACAAATCTCATTCATGTCTAAACTAAAATTTTCCAATGTTTATTGAAATTTGACTGCTTTGCATATGGTTGCAAATTAGTGTAGAGATTCTAGAGTGGAAATTATGTGAATCCACAAGAATCAAAGTCATATTGCCTATTCATGCTGAATTTTCAGAATACCTTTCATTATTTTACACAAGGGTTTAGGAATTTCTTTTATTTCTCATCTTTGAAATTTCTCCATGTAGTTTGTCATGCCTTTATCTGTACTAATGCAACATACCATTTTCTCAGAATATGCAACATACCTTACTATGAACTAAAGGATCATGATTTAATTTACACATGAGGTGCTCCCAAACCAGTGTGAGGTCATGGTCCTGCTCCGAAACCACAACATAGAAATTTAAAATGAGAGTTCAAAGGTAGGAAAACTCTATTTCTACTTTGACAATTGAAGTTAGGTTAAAAGTACTTATTTCTTAGTGTTTTATGTCCTGGGGGATGACTAGTTATGATCATAGGGTAAGTATACATAGTCCATCCAAAGGCTTCACTCTTGCACTTTGTTTCTGCAAGAAATAAGGAGAGATGGTAGGAAAGAAATCTCAAATTTTGTACCCAAAGGCTCACACTCTTTCAATATACTAAGCAGAAACACCTTGAAGAAATTTCGTGCAAGGTCCCATAAATATGACAACTTAGTTAAGTAATTTAACTCACTGTAACACAAGCTTCTCAGCAGAGGAATGTTTCCAAACACCCCTGCTTCCTATTTATTGATTTTCCAATTCTTCCAATAGCCTTTAATCCAACCCTCAGATAGCCCACCAAGATTTTAGGCACCATAGGCCCCTAAACATTGAAAATGGGAAATGAAAAGGAATAGCTTTCAAGAAATTGCAGTCCAGTAGTTTTCACCTATTCATACAGAAAATTCTTTACAGAGTAAAGCAACGATCCTTGTTACGAGTTGAGTGCCCCAATCTCCAACTAACCTTCAAGCCAATCGACTGAGCTGTTAGATACAATGTTCCCCCAATTAAGGAAAACAGGAAATGGGAGACAACAATTAATGGATTGCTAAGAATAGGAACAACCATGGCCTCATAAAGATAAGAAACTTGAATCTCTTAGGATATCAAAAGAAACATGGAAAACTCTGAGAAACAATTTTCAAAAGCAGGCAGAAAATTTCCAAGTAAAATTTGTCATCTTTTCACAGCTGGTTTTCCTCTTCACCTCTCACGAAATGTGTTGTTGTTTTGTTTTTTAGGTTTTTGGGCCTATGAAAAGGTGATCAAGTGGTAGGTATCTAGTTCCATGTTAATCTACTGCTTTGTTTTGGGGTCAAATGTAACCAGGCCCAACCATTGCTACTCATTGTGACACTTCCTTGGAAAAGGATTCCAAGAAATTTCAATCATTCCTAGTGCATTTTGGCAGGGGCTGGATGTCATGCCCCTTTCTGTAGTGATGTGAAAGATGATAGTCCCTTTGCTGAGGGTTCTTGGTCCAAATGAGAAGTCGTGAAACAGTCCCTAGACATGGATTTTATGTTTATCATGCTCTTTATTATTCTACACAGTAAAAAATGGCTTCATCATGGGCCAAGTGGCTTGTGTTGACCAGACAAACCTCTATGAGAATGTTGGTGCCTAATAAGCACAGATTTATGTTTGAGCCCTGAGCTTTGTCAGCTCAAAATCAAAATTAGGAGTGGAAAGAAGGTTCTGAACTTACTAGAATTTAAGTCTGTTAAATTACAAGTTACTTCTAGTATAGTATCCATCCATTTAATATTCATTCATTGTATAAGCACCTGCTGTGCTGGTTTTCTGTGCTCTATGCATTAATATATTAGTTAAATTAATAAATTACTTTTTAACACTCAGTTTGTTTTTGAGAAAGGTATAAAGTACTATCTAGTAAGGAAAATAAACTAGGTAATAATGATACATCATGTGTACAAAGGTTGACTAGATGTTTTACACAAAAAATAATCACTTACTAACACACAGTTGGGGAACCTGCTCCTACCATTTTCCAAGTTCCCAAATATTTGGAACTTGTAGGACACATTCCAAAAGCAAGGGCAGCACTTCCTAAAACTTTGGGAGCTTTTCAGGAGCATGCCTCTCCCAATATCAATGTCATAACATTATGTGGGTTCTTGGCTATTTGGAGCCCAAATTACCCCTGTTTTTGTGCATTTTTATACAACATAAACCTAATTGGACCACAAAATGCCAACTAAGATGGATGTACCCTTACAAATCTGTGTATTTTCTTGGGTTCCACTCATACAGTTATTATTGATTTGCAGGTTTAATGGTTGCTGTTTTATTTTCCAGAGTTTTATGAAGTCCTTCAGTTTAATGGCTATCAAGTCCTAAGTCTAAGGAATACCTTTGTTATTCATCTTTTATTTTTTTATTTCTTGTCAATCTGGATCAACGAGTCTAGGGTGGTTTTGATATTTGTCCAAGTACTAAGTAAAATTAG
Organism: Pseudotsuga menziesii; assembly: GCA_001517045.1. Taxonomy (NCBI): domain Eukaryota; kingdom Viridiplantae; phylum Streptophyta; class Pinopsida; order Pinales; family Pinaceae; genus Pseudotsuga; species Pseudotsuga menziesii. The sequence continues at coordinate 101,138 of LPNX010895796.1, read as the reverse complement.
GACATTCAATGTCGATCTGGTCAATTTTCAAACCTTTTTATAATTATAATATTGACAGTGATTACAAGTATGGGAAAACTCTAAAAAAGAAAGTTATAATTTATGAACATTTCCGACAATATAAAAAGCACTACTTGAATCATCTCATTTTCCATGGATGGTGTAATATGCACTACTGTCAATGAAAATAGGTGAAATGTGACAACATCACTAACTGTAGGAAAGTATAAGTTCAGCACAAGAAAGCTATATTATCATAAACAGTGGTTTAGTAAAACACGTGGTTCACAGGAAATCCAAATCCATATTTTTTGTTTCTAATGGAAAATACCTGAAGTTTTCAATATCACCTTGAAGATCTCCCTCTGCTAATTTGGTTTGATCTTGTTCCAACTTCCAAGTAAGCATATCTCCACCTAAGAAAGAAAAAATCGTAACTAATTTTAATGGATTTCTATAAAAGACAACATCAACAATTCAACACATTAAAAAAAAAAGAGACTGGACTTCATTCACACCTATATAGCACCTGTATATGCACCCTATACATCTATGAAGCAGGTAGTTCATGCCAAAATCTGAAATGCTTCAGAAAACAACACAAAATTTGGGTAAACTAAGAACTAAATTTTGACACTTTGGCAAGATATTTATGGAGAAAAAGTAATTCCCCAATATGATCTCATAGAAAAGCTCAAAAAATAGCCTAATAAAGAACAAAAACATCCACAAAATCTTCACGTAGCAGGCATGGATTTGTATTTGATACTAGATGGATTTCCTTGTAAAGGAAGCCATGCAAACTTGGCACTGATTTTTTTTATAATTGGACATTGAGAAAAATAGTAAGAATTCACTGCATGAAGATCTTGTACAACAAGATTAACAGATGGAAATTGCATCTATTGTGGGAAACCAAAAAATTTCAGTCATGTTTTCTAGAGGTTTCATTATATCACTGGAATCTTGTCCTCAAAATTTATTGGTTCTACTTCATATATGTCTGAAGTGTCATGTAGATGATCAAGGTGGTTGCTCTCCACTTCCTGAAGCAATTTTAAAATTTTCCCAAAGAAGGGGTAACTAAATACATGAATTCTTAATGTGGGACGCTATAGCTCTTCAATTTTCAGCTCATTTTACTAAAAAGTTAAAAGTAGGGGCTACATTTTATACAATTTCCTTAGTTGCATGTTCGGTAATCAAAAGGAAGGAGAAACATCCATCCCTTACCAATAGGTCTATTCAATTGGAAACTTTGACCTCTTCTCTTATACATGGCTTATAGCTGTTGAGTTCAGTTTTTCCTCAGGTCTGTGAAGACACAAATCTAGAATGTCATACCTGAAACAAATTCAAAGTTCAGACAAATGTCACATATAGGAAAAGGAATACTAACCGGCCAATTAAAGTATTGGATAGCTATCAAATAAGTTATATGTATGAAGGGCCAAACACGTTAATATATGAAGGGTTAGTATACCTTATAACCCAAAGATTGCATGTACCATAACTTGGTTCAAACCTTTAGATTACTTCAGCAGAGACTGTATAGTTACTACAACTCTTACATAGAGGCTTTGTACAAATTGTCGATTGTAAACATTGTGCCAATGCTTGTTATGTTAGAGACAATTGAGTTGGTTCATTGAAGCCCAAAATAATAGATAAATTTTTTGTATTTCATAGGTGTTGCTTACCCTATTTGAGAGACTTCCAGAACTATTTAAATTTCACATCTAGCATACAAATAATCTCTTTCTTATTTTCCTAAGTTTAGTAATGTGTAATCATTATTCATAGAAAGGGATTTTTTCAAGAGAAGGTATTAGAAACTATGCATGGGAACTGGAACCATTATTGTCTATTATAAATCTACTAACATTTTCACTCATCAACTTGAATAAAGAAGCTCTTTTGGAACACAAAATGACCTTTAAGACATCATACTTGCAGTTGGTTGCTTGTTCATAGTGCAAGTCTATTATGGCAATTCTATAGTTTAAACTTTGATTTGATGATTCACTTTCTTTTCTTCTTAGAAAAGGTATTTATTTTTGTCTTTTATATATCACAAACCTAATTTCTACCTTGATTTGGGTATTCAATCCACTGATGACCTTACCAAATACTATAACTCAAAACTTCTGGTAAATGTATAATATGGACTGAGTTGGTATCACTACAAAAATCATCTTAGTCAAAATACAAAATTTTAAGGATGCAACTCACCATTAGAAAAATGTAAACCAACCCAAACAATATGTCCTACTACCCACAACCACTTCCCACCAGTTCATGGTTGTGTAATTGTACCAAAGTTGCAAAAGGTCATGCATTTTGGCCCTCTATTTCTCTTTGGGATCTTTAAATATTTAAAGGTGCACCAACCAACCCCTTTACATTGACCTCCACTTCTAGCATCTTTGTGAAAAGTTGCAAACCTTTCTGCACATGAACTCTACTCCTTATACTGGTTGTGACATGTAGTGTTGATGTCATCTAAGCGACATTGGTCCTCTGCTTGATTTTTAATTTCTGCTCCCATCCTCCTTGGATTCTTCAACATATCAACATTGTCAATCTTCTTATCTTTCTAAGGGTTCTTGTTTTTCTTCCACGATGATTAAAAATGGTTAAAAATAATTTGTTGATACCTCCCTCTCAATTTTCCTTGCATATCCTTTTCCACTGTCAAAAACTAGAAATTCAAGGATTTTAGTGAGAGAAACTCTGTTTGAGAGGAAAAATGTTGTAGATCATGTAGATCAAGAAAGTTAAATCAATGGCTATGCATGTTTATTTGTATAGTCATTGTTTTGCATGCAAATGAGTTAAATTTTGTAAGAATCAATGCAATGTTCTAGTCATCGACTAGGTTTAGCATAGCCTAAAAGTAGATAACCTAGGGGGATATTCTTAGGTACTTCATTAGTTATCTTGCAGTGCTTGGGATACCATGTCTCTCTAGGATTTGAACATGGTTCTCCACAATGAGAACCTGAAACTAGATAAATTTATCATTAGGCAAGCCTTCATGAGAAAAGGGAGTGGGATTTGATCCATTTATGTGTGCACATACCTGCCTCTAAAATTTCCTTTTTTATGCTTTTCCACTACAAAATAGTGGGAAAATCAAGGATTTCAATGAGAAAAACTATGGATGAGAAAATATGATTATACGTGTTTATTTTTTATGCTTTTCCACTTCAAAATAGTGGGAAAATCAAGGATTTCAATGAGAAAAACTATGGATGAGAAAAGACGATTATGCATGTTTATTTTGTATATTGATTTCTAGCATTGAGTCCCTACTAGTACTGTTTCTATTACAATTGGAAAGAGCATATTAGCTTAAGGTTGTAGTTTATATCAAGTTTAAATTTGTATAATTTTGGCTACGAAAAGGCCATAGTAAACTTTTTCTACTGATGGAAATTCCTCACCTTCAATCTTACTGTAGTTAAATTCCATTGATTCATTTAGTAACCATCTTTTCTAGATGGGAATTTTCGTTTTGCTTTCTCTTATTTCTGTGGGTCATTGTATTTGGAACCAATGACCATAAATTTTCAAGGTACTTTGTTATGAAAGAAAAAGGATTCATGGAATGTTTATAAATTCATATTTGTGCCTGCTATGTACAGATACGTGCCTTGTTGGGAATAAAAAAAATTGATTGTATTTAGCACAACAATACAAGAATCGCTAACACCAAGTAAATTTTGAGTCCTTTGCTAAAGCTCGGGACTGACTAAATATCAAATGCACAAGCTTGTTACAAGTAGTCATATAATTTTCCAGTTTTGTTAGTAACATAATTATAATTTTAATTGAAGGTATTACAATAAAATTAATGAAGCAAGGGGAAATGTTAACAATACTAAGCACACTTGTGGATTCCTTGGCTTGGATTTTTACATTACTTTCTGCAACAAATTTTATAGATAGAAAATGGTCAATAGTTGTGGACAGGTTTGTATATTTCTAAATACATCCCTCATTTCCCAAGTTGGATGCAGGAACCTAATGTGTGAGGGGAATGCATTCGAGGCCCAAGTCACACCCTTTCAATCAAAACTAAAAACTTCATATCTATTGAGATAAGAATGGATAATAAGAAGCCCCCATTAGGATAAGAGAAATTGAAGTTTCTTGTTAAAGTGAATTTGACACATAAGTAAAAATTTATACATATTACATTTTGGATTAAATGTTGACTAATATTCAGATCTTTGCACAATAAGTAAAAAAAATACCTTTGTATTATTTCAGATCAGACAAAGTAGGAGTACTTCTTTCTCAAGTCTTGTTTAAGGGATTGTAAGGAAACAGGTCTTCAACTGTCAACACACTAGTTTCATGGGAATTGAGAGTCCTCACTTTCCAAAGGTTGTTGTCAATTCTGAACTTCATAATTGTTAGTTTGTTTGACATGCAACAAGACTCTGACCCTAACTGTCTTTTCATTGGGACCATGCATCATATTCAGATGTTTGGAGGAGTTGTCCAAAAAAGAGGGAAGTGGAGTTAAATTTTTAGGGTTAGGTTAGGGTCTCAAATATGGAATCAAACTTTTATACTTTAGTACATAAACAAAACTAAAAAAAATGTTAGATCTAGAAAAGTACTGTTGCAAATAACTACAAACATAATTTTCATCTCTTTCAACTTTAACACTCCATTGGTCACTATGTTAAGGTTGGTCCTTGAGATGATTTATCAAATGCCATGTATAGTAACAATATTAACTAATAAAACAATAATGTACATGAAATATCAGCATTAAAGAATTGTAACAATTATTTTGAAACATCCATATACTCAAGTACTTTTAGGTTTGATCTTGTCATCGGAGGGACAAGTGAACTAGGTGAACAAATGACATACCTTCAGAGAGAGAGAGAGACTAAGAGGGTTATAAAAGTAAGGATACAAACCTTAGATGCACATTAGCAGAGGGACACAGTCATGCACAATACACTCACACTAGTAGAGAAGAACAAATACACATAGCTCACGGTGGGTACACAGTCACGCTAGAAGGGACACAATCATGCACAATATAGTCACGCAGCGTAAGAGACACATAGTCCATAGTTTAGTAACAACCCAACAATAAATCCACAATTTAGGTAAAGTCCAACAAACAATTGCGGTTAGGGTAAGAGCCAACAACCAGCGCAACAAAATAATGCATGACTCAAGTAAGACATGTCACAACATGAACATCCTTAACTGGTCTCACGATACCCACAAAAAATCCCACGACACTCTACAGGCTCATGGAATCCTATCAGCATCGCATACACCACCCTACAACATGTCATAACAACTTTGGATAGGCTCATGATAGCATTGGACAAGCTTAGTAGGTCATGACATTTCAACAAAATGATGGCAATAGTCCTATCATGGACAATACCATCCCTAACAGGTATGAGATAGGCAGCAGTCCATACAACACCCTACAACAGGTCATAGCAGTCTTGGATGCACTCATGACAGCCTTGGACGAGATTAGTAGGTCACAACAATTCAACAAAATGATGGCAGTAGTCCTCTCATCAATAAAACCATCCCTAAAAGGTCTGAGACAAGCATCATCCCAAGCTAGCAGCAGATCCTATCCATAGAAGAAGAATAGCAACATTAAAAACCTGGACATTTTTTTCAAACAGATATGTAAAAAACCCTAGACCAGACATGGAACACAGAACTGAGACCAATTGTCCAAAAAATAAAAACCATAAAATAAAATGGTCAATGGTATTAAAAAATAAAATCATAAAATTAATTTGATCGATTATCCAAAAAATAAAAAACCATAAAATAAAATGGTCAATGGTCTTACAAAATAAAACCATAAAATTAATTTGACGAATTGTCCAAAAAATAAAAAAAATAAGATAAAAGTCAACATACCGAAGGTACCCACCATAAGGAAAATAGGACCAAGCAAGAGATAAATGACCATAATTCAACCAAAGGTGGTTACAATAATAATACAATGTAACGCTCATACCCACAAGACCAAGGTGTGCCATAAAGGTGGAAAAGCAACCCATTTTTCCCAAATGACCAACAAGACCAAGGACTTAAAGTTTTATCTCTCTCAAGGTACATTGTTTCATATATTTTATCATCAATGTATAAGGGGAAGATCCAACCTGGATGATGTGATCCTATGGTCCTCAGTGCTGCTCCTAAGGGTTAGGTGTTAGGGACATCATCAAGGGGTGCTTAGTCCCTTGAGAACCAACCTAGAAATAACCGACTAGGAGAGAGGACATCACACATCATCATCTTGGTAAACTTGATATAGATTCACCCAGTTAACTAACGAGGGGTGTTCCTGTAAGAACTGATTGGTCCTAGACCGAGAATATGGAATATTCCTTGTCCCAGAACAAGAAGTCTCTGTCTCAACCTATAGAATCTGCTTGGACCTCGTGTCCAAGAAACTATCTTATCCCATACCAGAATACCCTAGAGACATATAGGGGCCCTAACCACATGTTAGGGACTTTTTCTTGGCATTAACCTGCTTAGTCCCATACCAAGAACCCCAGGAGACTACTAGGGGGCCTAGGGTACCTTTTAGGATCTTACTCTGCCCTTGTTGACTGAATAGGGTACCATCATCCCTGAGAGTGGGTCTCGCAGTTGCACTAACTTTAAAAAGTGGTAGGTCACATGATCATAGATATATATTATGGGTACAAGATAACATCTGCAAGAACCCAAGAGACTACTGGGGTCCCTAGGGTACCTTTTAGGGTCTTACACTGCCCTAGTTAATTGACTAGGGTACCATCCTTTCTGAAAATGGGTCCCATAGTTGAACTAACTTTAACAAGTGGTAGGTCACATGATTGCAGTTATATATTGTGGGTACAAGATACCATCTGCAATTCCACCCCTTG